>PVNU02000767.1:600000-1155614 GCA_003013855.2 Liriodendron chinense | reverse complement strand
CGGGGGGGGGGGGGGGGGGGGGGGGGGGGGGGGAGTCGGGTGTTTCTCCACCTCCGGGCAAGCGGAGAGTTACAGAGTCAGGGATTTGGTATCTCTCCCGTAGCTCAGCCAGCCGGTCCTCCGATAAAACGGAAGGATATCCGGCTGCTGTGTATCTCCCCGCCGAAACCCTTGCACTGCTGGAGGCAGAGGACTCCGGAGTGGCATCGCCAAGGGGGACAGTAGTCTCGTCAGAGTTCCCAGCCATGGGGAGATGAAAATAAAAGAAAACGAAAAAGGAAGTATACCGAGAAAAAGAAAGATTAAGCACCGGAAGAGGAAGAAGAATGGAAAGAAAGGGTTGCAGGATTCTTTCGAAAAACTTCTGTAGAAAATCAAAGAAATGGCGGACTCCGTATATTTATAGGCAATCATTCCGCCGTATCTGATGGCACGTGGCAGTCCCTCGTTGGACATAGCGCTCGAGCAGGCACGCCCATTAACTCCTCAAACACGTGGCGAGCGCCCCTTCATTTTCCATCAGCGAAAAGGCTGCGAAAAGCTGGCGCTCATTAATTTCAGCCCATCATGAGGGGTGTCATTCTCGATGAAGGTAGCGAGCGGTTTTGTGTGATAGTGAGCTAAGTCCTTTCCTCAAGAATTCTTGGCGGCAAGGACTTGGGGGGCATCTGTTATAGGCAAAATGATGGAGATAAGATTTCACGCGGAAATGCCCAAAACGTCCATTCGACTCTCGAGATTATCTGATCGAGAGTCGAATGTCGGATAGGTACGAGACGTCCATTCGACTCTCGAGATTAGCTGATCGAGAGTCGAATGTTTGATAGGCACGGGACGTCCATTCGACTCTCGAGATCACCTGATCAAGAGTCATAGATTGAAAAATACGGAGCAGCTATTCGCAAGTCCCGAGTCTTCATAACCGATAGTCAAATACGGCGAAGCTCGATCCGCGAGCAGACCTTCTCACAAGTCGTTGAAAGACATTACACCCAAAATATGTACTTGGACTCGCGACCACATTTTAACCTGCGAGCAGCTTTACTACGGGCGTCTCCTTCCTTTTCGGAGGCCATGACTCCCACCTACGGGCGTCTCCTTCCTTTTCGGAGGTTATGACTCCAACTATGGCTTCCGGCCGGATCCAGTCGGATTTCAAGGGATTACCATCTAGGGGCGTGATTGTTGGAATATATCATTGGGTTGGATCTGACTAAAAAGATAGGATCTTATCCCATGAAATCAGCGGATTCTCAGTATCGTATGCGACATCAACGGGATTTCGACATCTCACTTAACAGATTGGATTGTTTCAGATCTATATAAGGGGATGGCTCCCTTGAATAGGAGGTACGTACTCATCATTCAATCTTGGTCCCATTTTGCTTGGCTTCTCTTCTGTGGCCTAACTTAATCGTCGGAGGGCTAACGGCTGGTCCCCAGCCACCCTTATTCGCTGTCTTGTTTCAGGTCTGGTGGTGGAAATCCCTCCTGGAGCGAAGGAGAAAAGCCGGAGGATCTCGTTACAAAATCTGACATTAACAGTAAGGGTTTTAGTCTTGTTCTTCCTTGTTGTATCCTTCTTTTTTTATTCCTAGGGCATATTTGTGTGGATTGTTCGGCTCCACTATGTCTTCTCGTGGGAGGAAAGATGCATCCCCTCCTCGGAGTGAACGCCGCTCGAAAATCCAACATGATGAGGGGCCCCCACAACCCACCTCTAAGAAGATGGTTTTCAAAGGAAAAGGGGTTGCTTCATCGTCTAAATCTCCTTCCAAACCCCGTCCTACTGCATTAGACACATCACATCTTGCCAATTGGCACAATTTCAAAAATCGTGATGTGCTTTGTGAAAAATCCGTCAAACTTGTGGACTTGGAACCTTATCGGGTGGTCCAGCTTTTAGATGCAATAGGTTGGGAGCCTGTGCTCCGTATGGGCGGTCCTGTTCAGAAAAAAGTAGTTAGAAAATTCTATTCCTGTTGTCGCATCATTCCCGATGACTCTTCTTCTTTTGAAGTCCATTTCGCTGATGGGATTTGGACATTCGGTCTTCCTGCCATAGCTGAGGCTACTGGCGTATCTATTGTTGGTGAGGATGAGCTCTCTGATGATGAGGAGACCGAACCCGCCTCTCGAGACACCATGACTAGAGGTTATGCAATGGAGCATGCCCTAGATGGGTTAACAACAATGCTCTTCGTGCCTCGTCAATGTCTTAGGATTATCATCTTATTCACAACATATTCTTCAAGAACGTATTCCCGAGGAAGAGCAACAAGGCCGACCTTCCCGAAGACATGGTCATTATTCTTTATAATGTCAGTCAGGGCCGTAGAATGTGTCTTCCCTCGCTTATTATGAAAGCCATTCGATCCGCCATCTTGGTATCTGATGGTCTGTCGGCGGGTCTTCCTTTTGGGTATCTCATCTGTAGGTTGGCCAAAACTGTAGGACTTGTTGATCCCTCAGATGTGATCGTAAAACCTCCCATTCTAAATTGCTCTATTATAACCAAAATGCACAAGACACAAGAGGATCTCCAGCGTCGACTTCAGGTGGCTCAGCTGCAGCGTGAGGCCCCTCCAGGTTCCTCTGAGCCATCACAGCCTGGAGCAGCAGCGACATCATCCGATCCCTCCATCGATCCTCGTTTTGCTCCTGGACGCTTCAGTACGCCCCCATGGGCGTTCTCCCGATGTAGCTCCCCTGCAGCAGACTCTTCAGCTTATACTGTTGAGTTACGCCAGCTTCAGGACCATCTTACATGGATTGAGCAGAGAATGGATCGGACCGAGTCTCAGCTGTTTCAGGGACAGGCCACTCTACTCGTGCAGCATGAGGCTATTATGACTCGCCTTGACCAGATTGATAGGCGTTTGGAGGCTTGGGAGCGAGCTGCTCGTGGCGATGCACCGCCACCAGATCTAGGCGACGGGACTGATTTTTAGCATCATTGTATCATGTGTCTTGGTCAGGAGTATCTTTTTGGGTGACCAAGACACTTGTCGCTCGTCATGTTATGTATTTATACATTTTAGATGACTGTTAGACCCTTGGATGATTGCGCTTTATAGTTATATCTATTGATGTCATCACTTGTTTGGATCCTCTTTTTTGAGCTTTATTGATTCATCTTTTGAAGATAGTAGTATTCTCTATGCTTTGTAGTGCTATATTTATGAGTCTATTGCTTTTTCTTGGTATATTGATAGGGGGAGGTTGGATGGTTTGGGCATTAAGCCCTTATGGCTCATGGTTCTGTTTAATATAGCTTAAATGTGTTTCATTACTCTTGATATATATGCCAGTTGGGGTGGTTGGTTGATTGGGCGAAAGGCCCTTTTGTGCGTAATGATTATTATATATCAGGTTTCTATGTATTGCTTCTATTCTCCCATATGTTTCATGATCTATCTCTCCTAATTCATGGTTTAGCTTTGCTGCTCTTATAGGCAAATCTTTTTTAAGCTAACCCTTGTTAATGACTGACAAAAAGGGGGAGAACTATATACCACCAAGAAGCCAATTTGTTTTGTAGGCCTTCTTAGGTGCAGATGTTGAGGGGGAGAAATTGAAGATGTTTCGTGTCAGTACATGTCACTTTGTAAAGTTTTTATTATAAATTATGTTCTGACATGTAATTGGGTGTAAGTGTTTTTCTGTTTTGGGATGTTCATGATACGAAGATCATGAATTGTCTTAGTATGGGTTTTGTCAATTGTTTAATTATGTATGCATGATAGGAATATATGCTAGGCACTAGATTGGCACATCTACACACAAGATGTACTTTCACTAGGTGTGTAGACTTGAGCTCATTGATCTATTCTCATAAGTCTACATAGGTTGCATAGGTTAGGAGCTTGATTAGTTAAATCATTTATTTACCTATGCATGCTTAGACTAGGATTCAAGCCTCATTAGTCCAAATTCGGTAGTTTAGCCTTGCTTAAATTTGTATATTTGCTTGCTAGCTATCATCCGGCTTAGATTAGCTAATCATCTTGAGTTATATGCTTCATTGAATAGTAATCTTTGTTTAGTTTTGGTCTTGATATACATTAGGGGAGGTTGGTTGATTGGGATATAAGCCCTTTGTGCTTTCATTGCAAATGTATATCCTTGACCAATTTTGTATGATTAACCTTGTCTAGATAGTTACATTTTCTTGTTAATCATGCGCCTTAGCATGCTCCATGGTTTTATGAGTCATGCACCCTATACTCTCCTTGTTAGCATGTGCTTATAGTTATAACTGCGACATACAATCTACTCTTACCTTCGCCTTATTGATATATCATTAAGGGGGAGAGAATAGTTTGTCAATTGCTAACAAAAAGGGGGAGAAAGATCAAGTCCCACCAAAACTAGTTTGCTCTGTTTTGTGATGCAGGGATTGACAGGTTATGGGGGAGCAAACTGAAGATGAGCAACTTAGACTAGGCATGTCAAGAGTCCTGTATTTAATGCTTTATCAATGTAATATCTTGAACATGCATTTTGTTTTGGTAGGTTAGGGTTTGTCACGTAATTGACAAAGGGGGAGAATGTTAGTGCACTGATTTGTGCATTATATTGTCAATTGCGTAATCGTTGAGTCAGTCAAGTCTCGTGAGCCCCGATGAAGATTGAAGACTCAAGACTTGAAGACCAAAGTAGCTTACCGCACTTGAGGTAAGTTGCATATAGACAGCCTATAAGATCCCAAAACATCCAAGTCTATGGCATTCGAATCGCATTTTATGTTTGCCAATTGATCCACGGACTTAAGCTCAAGATGATCAGTCTTGGACCTCCATTATGTAGGTGCCAATCAGTTGAAAAACAAAGGAAAACCATCTCTTTGAGCATCATTAATATCAAGGGAGTTCACCCCATTTCAGGCAACGAAATTAAGGCCTGACGACCGGTCGGGCGACGGGTCGGGTGAAGCAAGGTTGAAGACAGCAAGTCTTATGAAGTAAATCTCATGTCTTCCCTAGACCGGTCTGAAGACCGGTCATTGGACTCCTAGGACCGGTCGCAAGATCGGTCGCATATGGACGAAATATGTCCAGTAACATTTGGAGAAAATGGATTAAATAGGGAGACCGGTCGTGACCTCCCAAGACCGGTCACTGACCTCCTACGACAGGTCGTACGACCGGTCGCAAATGGACCAAAAAATGTTCAGAGACTTCAGGGGCTGTTTTTATAAAGGGAGACCGGTCTCAAGACCGGTTGTACGACCGGTCGTCAGACCGGTCGGATGCTCAACTAAGACCGGTCGTTGGGCTTTTTAGACAGGTCGCACGTGACCGTTTTCTATCCGTTGGAGCCCGATTCTTGGAGCCTATAAAGGTATATTTTGAGGGCTTTGAGGGCATGACTTGCACACCCATTTAGAGCATTAAGAGAGGCTATTAAGATTTTCATCTAATCTCTTTTGCTCATCATAGTCTTAAATTCATCCTTCAAACCTAGCCATTAATGGCACTACATTGAGTATTCAAAGCTCGGTTTGAACAATGAACTCAAGCATGGCATTCATGGCTATCCCTATCATTCAATCTTCATCTTGAAGTCATTTATAGCCATTGAATGATCCAATTGATGGTTCCTTCATTATCCATTGCATTGTAATAGGCATATGGAACACCAATACCTTCCCCCACCTACCCGGCACTAGTCTAGGAACATCATATGCATTGGTAGCTGATCGTGGGAGCTTGGAGAGGAGCTAAGGCATTCGTGGAAGCTGACGCTACTCATCAACGGCGCTGAATCGGGCCTCAATCGTCTAGGTATGTTTAGTATTTGAGAGTCCATTTATTGAATCACTATTACCTGGATTGGGAAACTCCGGCGGGAGTGTACGTGACCGTCCTTGGATTAGGATTGGTGAGAGTTTGAGATCCAAACTCGTCAAGTCCTTGGATTGGGCCATCGGTGGATGGTAAACGCGGTCCTAGATCAAAGGATGTTAAGGTTGATGGTTAACCTGATTTAAAACCACGACTATAGTAAAATTCGGTGGTCTCATAGGTTGAGATCGTGAATCGGGAGTGGAGTAGGGAAACCGAACCACTATACATTGTGTGCAATGTGGTGAATGCATTTTGTCTATTTTGTTCCTTGTTGATCAATCTTATAAGTGCTTAACTATATGCCCATCTTATGTTTGACAAAATGCTCATATGCCATCCTTGAATGATTAATACAAGAATGCATATAAATTGTTTGATGAAATACTTCTCTTAGTAAAGTTGTCAATCGAGTTAGATCTTGGGTGATCAATTGTTATCAGTTACATGCACTTAATTGGTAAATTATGGTATAAATGCAATTGAGCTTTTGAATTTGCAAGAAAAATTAAAAAGTCCTATTCACCCCCCCTCTAGGACATAAGCATATCTTCAACTTATCTCACTAGCGGTAAAACCACAATTTCACTAGGCGAGACAAGTGATCAGCCACTACGTTTTCTACTCCCTTTTTATCTCGGATCTCAAGGTCAAATTCTTGGAGCAGAAGGATCCATCTGAGCAAGCGAGGCTTAGCATCTTTCTTAGAAAGAAGATACTTAAGAGCCACATGGTCAGTAAAAATCACGATTTTGGACCCAATCAAGTAGGACCTGAACTTGTCAAGTGCAAAAACTACGACAAGGAGTTCCTTTTCGGTAGTAGAATAATTGACTTGTGCACTGTTCAAGGTTCTACTCGCGTAGTATATAACATAAGGCTTCTTGTCTTTTCTTTGCCCAACAGCGTAGTCAATTGCGTCACACATGATTTCAAAAGGTATAATCCAATCGGGTGGTTGCATTATTGGTGCGCTGGTCAACATGCCTTTAAGCTTGGTGACAGCTTCTTGGCAGTCATTAGTCCACTCGAATGGAGCATCCTTTCACAGGAGATTACAGAATGGACGAGAGATATGACTAAAGTCTTTTATAAATCTCCTATAGAATCCTGCATGGCCCAAAAAGGAACGAATGTTTCGTACACTTTTGGGGGCCGGTAGGTTGGCAATTAAGTCGATCTTTTCCTTGTCTACTTTTATTCCATTGGACGAAACAATATGTCCACGAATAATTCCCTTTTGAACCATAAAGTGACATTTTTTCCAATTCAAAACAAGGTTCTTTTCTTTACACCTTGTCAAGAACAATTGTAAATGGTTCAAACATTCATCAAAGGAACAACCAAATACCGAGATGTAACGCCCCAGATTTTTTAGACTTATTTGAAATTTTTTTAAAATTCATTTTTAATTTATTTTTTTATTAATTATCGTACATTTACCGTTGATTTGTGAATAGCGGGACATCCGTAGGAGATCCGATAGGGGACCCTTTATAAAAGTTGCTTAGAATGATCCCATAAACATCATAGAAAGATCAGATTTTAAAAATCATGCACTTTTCAAATAATTACGAAAATGCCATTAGTTAAACTTAAGTAAGGATGCTATTTTTAAGTATTATAGTTTCTGACGATCAATTTCATGTAAAACTCTGGATTTAAGTTTTTGGGCACATATTAACCATACACATCAAATTTCAGCCCTTAAATCATAGTAGAAGTGGTCCAATTGTCAAATCAGCCCCTTAACCCTTAATTTTCATGTCCATTGAGTGAGAAAAGTAGATGGTTAGTCGTAGTCGAATATTTTTCTTCATATGAATGACTTGGATTGTCTTTATCATGGACCAATAGTGTGATTCGAGTGCCCCACCTTGATAAGCTTCTTTCTTATGCGCGAAGTTATCCCGTTCTAGAAATTAACGAGTTACCAACTCTTCTCAAATTTGAACCTTTCAATTTACCCACTTCTCACCATCAATCGCTTCTCAAATTTGGACCACCCATTATACTCATATGACTACGAGTTTACACAAAGTTTGGACCCCGATCTATAATCCTATACCGTTGAACCACAAAGCCAGCCCCTTCCTTTTCCGCCAAAAGTTGAAATTTCATATCTAGGCATTTCTCACCATCAATCAGCTACTAAACTTTGTACAATTGTTTGCCTATCATGAATACATATTTTTTCAAAATTTGGACCCTGATCATCAAGCGTAGACCGTTAATTGAGATCTAGCCCATTTTAGCACCCGTTAGGCCATTTTCAAGGATCGGCCAATCTAGAATGTGGATCATCAAGAAATTTACGTATTCCGACTCTACTCTTCGAGCTTGATAAGATGAACGGATTGGAATTGATCATAAGTCACCCGAATATTGAGATTTAAGAAACCCACCTTAAGAAGTTGTTACACAAGACCTCGCGTGCACATCCCTCTCCATATTTCTACTACGCACCTCCAAATCCTTCTCCTAACCCTAGCCTCCATGCCCTAGAGAAAGAGAGAGAGAGAGAGAGAGAGAGAGAGAGAGAGAGAGAAGAGAAGAGAGTTCTTTCTCATATTTTTCCAGCGGCTAGGATCTTCTACAACCCTCTTCTTCTAAGTCCATCCTAAGGTGAGGATTTTCCTTCAAGCCTTTCATTAATAATATCACGATTATCATAAGTTTCTTTTGTGGCATGTGAAGTTGTTTTGTTTTGAATTACTTATCCATATAACATGAAGTTTGATGTGAGATTTGTAATGAATATCATTATATGGTGATGTGATTCCTTTGTTTAGATTTTTTTACTAAGAAGCATGTGTATTTGTGTTATTCTTTTTGAAATCTATGCCCTTATTTTCTTAGCCCATGTATTACAAGTAAGATTAATTTTCATATTGTGATATGAAATATGTGTATAAGATCATCATATGGACATCCCATTATTGTATACTCTTTGTCCCTAAGTTGGTAAAATTACTCGATGTAGAGAGATGGAACCCGTGAGAGGTGTCCATGATGGAAGAATATATCTTGACTTAACTGAGAGAATGAAGTGATTGTTTGTTAATGGATTTTTACATGTACATGATGTTTGATTTGATCCATTTACAGTACATGGGTATTTTAATGAATTTGATCATGATGTACAACATTGGCTTTTTGAGACATGATGAAATCATAAAACGGGACAATGAGTGGACACT
The DNA here is from genome assembly GCA_003013855.2 of Liriodendron chinense. NCBI lineage: Eukaryota > Viridiplantae > Streptophyta > Magnoliopsida > Magnoliales > Magnoliaceae > Liriodendron > Liriodendron chinense. The sequence goes on along the minus strand of PVNU02000767.1, from coordinate 1,146,568 downwards.
AATGGTATACAAATTCTCATGAGCCGGGATTGGTGCTATGGACACTAATCCCGTGCTGTCGGCCTATGTTGGGTTGCTTGCGACTCCCCATAGTGACCATTGAGTTTTATTTAAATCGGTTGTATGCGAAAACACTTAAATAAAGGTGAAACTAAAGTCATGCATTCATTTGGCTCCATGTGGGTGTACGGAATTGAGAATAGGCTAGAGCGTCCTACTTCTCCCGTACACTGTCACGTGTAGATTTGGGCTATGAGCGTCCCATTTCTCACGTGGTCGGGCAAAACTATGGGCTTGTGCGTCCCAGGAACCTCTGGTGACTAGTGGCTAGCATGAAGTCGTAACAGGGAGTCTCCCACTTCATGTATTGTGATTCTAGCCAGGGTGCCTTAGCCAGAGCATGCATTCCATGCATCGCATTAACAAAGATTTTTAGTTGGTTGTTTTGATTTGATTAAATGATAATATACTGCTTGTGTTTACTCTGTACCGTTATTATTATTCTTGATTGTCTTGGAGGAAATATTCCCCACTATGATAGCGTTTAACGCTATCCCAAACACAATTTAGATGATGCAGGTGAAGATCCAGGTAATGAACCCGATTTTTAAGGAAAAGAGTTCGATGTTCGTACAATCACATGGCGGATGACGATGTTAGATAAACTTAATTGATGTTATCATTTATTAAATATTTCTTTTGAGTAGTTGATACATTTATGGAATTGTAATAAGTCTTCAAGAGAAGACATGGTTTTTGTATTTTAATTAATCAGTATGGATATTGGTTAGTTCCCTTATTTAAACATTGATGATGACGTAGTAAATTTGATAGAATAAGATGATAATTGTTTCCGCCATTGTGCTTGAATGCTATATTTTATTATTTAACAAATTAGTTATTCCATAAATTACTTGGGAATTCGGCTGTCGTGTTATACACGAGAGTCGAAAATCTCGGGTCGTTACAGTTGGTATCAGAGCATAATCGGGACCTCTGGGTGAGAAGCCCAACCATTTTTATAATTAATATCCCTTAAGGCTTAGGTTCCCATGAAATAGAAACAAAAACACCTGGATTCATTCCCCATGGGATGCATGAGATGTTATGAATCTAGAGACTCAAACATAGGCCCCTTAAAATCATTAGGATAGTCGATGAACGTAAAACATATGAAATTTTAGGATTTTTGGAAAGTGGATTCTCACTTTTTCTAGAAGTTTTGGAGCTCTCATCATTTTCTCATATTTAGATTAGCGTTACACTGAGTCATGGGATTTATCTCCCGCAAATTTTAAGGATAACTATTTTATTTTGAATTGTTTTTGTTAGGACAAATTTCCTAACCCTTTGGCAATATCACCACTAAGAATTATATTTTCGGAATTGATAAATTTTTGAAAATATTTATACATATTTTTAACTCATTACCCAACACTTTCATAAAATTTCAGATCAATCCAACATTTAGATAAATCGTGAAAATTCTGTTAGTAGAGAAAATATTGCACTAAAAACTGCTGGACTGTTACGTTTTTCATACTTTTAGAGGTCAGAATCATATCTTACCATAGGAATTTCATTATGAGAAAAATTAGGGTGATTTCTCACCTAACCTTCAGATTACCCTCCAAATTTCAGGCAAAAACCACATTCAGTTTAAGAGATAAAATTCTAAGAGCGCTTATAAGTCATGTGTTCCAGATTCGACACTATCCTAGTTCCTTAGCTTTGAAAACCTCTGAACCCCTTGTTTAGGCTTAGTTATCGTAAGATGGCACCCTTAAAAGTATTCCCTAGTGTATGCTCATACAAACCTATGAATTTTAGGCCCAACCCTCTTACTTAAAGTAGATTATCGTAACCATAAAATGTCATTTACCAATCTCTCACATAAATCTTCGACCATGTCTAACAATGAAAGGAAATAGGAATTCGTAAAGTTTTAATGTTTTGTATTGTTGGATTTTAATTTACGTGATCTTCGTTGATTTTTTTTTGTTGGAGAATACATGAAAGTCCCCACAATGTTAGACTAAATCGGCCGCACGGGAGATCAGAACCGTACCTAATATATTGTGTAAAGGATTGGATCCTCGTTCAAATCCCGAGGGTCGACACTCGGAATTTTGAATGGATACTAATGAACTCAATGCTCAAATGCGAGTAGAAGATCTAAGTATCGGATCCGAATCTACTTGAACTGTTCACCCGTGATGTCGACACAATACAAATCGCATCCTTGTTCTAACTGGACGACTTTTGTGCATTCTCTTGGAATGTGTGTGATTGTTTTCTTTGGATGACTAAAATTAGATAGATGTATAGACGACCCTAGGATGTAGAAGCTTAGCCACTTAGACCCTATAGAGAGTTAGAATACGGTATCCCTAACCTCACCTTTCTGTCGCACTTTCAGCTATTAAAGAACTGTCGATGATATCTCATTCACTTTGTTATCCGCTTGTTTATCCACTCATTCAAGTGACCATCCGATCATGCCAACCTAATCAAACCCAGATCTATCTTTTAAACTCTTGATCAGTCATTTCGTTAGCGATCAGACATCCTTGATAATTATCTAACCCTAATCGTCTTAGATCCTTGACTATAAGAGCACCTACCCAAACCTGAGAAATATTAGGGCGCTAGATGATTGAATGATTTGAGAGACCAATCAATATATTCAGAACCATCTAGGAATCAGAGTGCGCAGTGGAAGCATGATAGGCAAAATTTTAGGAGAGCTTGTAAAAATCGATGTCGAGTACGGATTTATTTTTAAGGGGGGTGGATTGTGATCGCGTCTGACCCGGAATGGTTCAGAAAGTTTGGCGAGAAGTCATGAAGTGAGATTGCCCTCAATCTTTTATCGACGATCCTTAGGAAACTTCGGGGACGAAGTTTGTTTTTAAGGGGGGTGGTTTGTAACACCCCAGATTTTTTAGAATTATTTGAAATTTTTTTAAAATTCATTTTTAATTTATTTTTTTATTAATTATTGTACATTTACCGTTGATTTGTGAATAGCGGGACATTCGTAGGAGATCCGATAGGAGACCCTTTACAAAAGTTGCTTAGAATGATCCCATAAACATCACAGAAAGATCAGATTTTAAAAATCATGCACTTTTCAAATAATTACGAAAATGCCATTAGTTAAACTTAAGTAAGGATGCTATTTTTAATTATTATAGTTTTTGACGATCAATTTCATGCAAAACTCTGAATTTAAGTTTTTGGGCACATATTAACCATACACATCAAATTTCAGCCCTTAAATCATAGTAGAAGTGGTCCGATTGTCAAATCAGCCCCTTAACCCTTAATTTTCATGTCCATTGAGTGAGAAAAGTGGATGGTTAGTCGTAGTCGAATATTTTTCTTCATATGAATGACTTGGATTGTCTTTATCATGGACCAATAGTGTGATTCGAGTGCCCCACCTTGATAAGCTTCTTTCTTATGCGCGAAGTTATCCCGTTCTAGAAATTAACGAGTTACCAACTCTTCTCAAATTTGAACATTTCAATTTACCCACTTCTCACCATCAATCGCTTCTCAAATTTGGACCACCCATTATACTCATATGACTACGAGTTTACACAAAGTTTGGACCCCGATCTATAATCCTACACCGTTGAACCACAAAGCCAGCCCCTTCCTTTTCCGCCAAAAGTTGAAATTTCATATCTAGGCATTTCTCACCATCAATCAGCTACTAAACTTTGTACAATTGTTTGCCTATCATGAATACATATTTTTCTAAAATTTGGACCCTGATCATCAAGCGTAGATCGTTAATTGAGATCTAGCCCATTTTAGCACCCGTTAGGCCATTTTCAAGGATCGGCCAATCTAGAATGTGGATCATCAAGAAATTTACGTATTCCGACTCTACTCTTCGAGCTTGATAAGATGAACGGATTGGAATTGATCATAAGTCACCCGAATATTGAGATTTAAGAAACCCACCTTAAGAAGTTGTTACACAAGACCTCGCGTGCACATCCCTCTCCATATTTCTACTACGCACCTCCAAATCCTTCTCCTAACCCTAGCCTCCATGCCCTAGAGAGAGAGAGAGAGAGAGAGAGAGAGAGAGAGAGAGAGAGAAGAGAGTTCTTTCTCATATTTTTCCAGCGGCTAGGATCTTCTACAACCCTCTTCTTCTAAGTCCATCCTAAGGTGAGGATTTTCCTTCAAGCCTTTCATTAATAATATCACGATTATCATAAGTTTCTTTTGTGGCATGTGAAGTTGTTTTGTTTTGAATTACTTATCCATATAACATGAAGTTTGATGTGAGATTTGTAATGAATATCATTATATGGTGATGTGATTCCTTTGTTTAGATTTTTTTACTAAGAAGCATGTGTATTTGTGTTATTCTTTTTGAAATCTATGCCCTTATTTTCTTAGCCCATGTATTACAAGTAAGATTGATTTTCATATTGTGATATGAAATATGTGTATAAGATCATCATATGGACATCCCATTATTGTATACTCTTTGTCCCTAAGTTGGTAAAATTACTCGATGTAGAGAGATGGAACCCGTGAGAGGTGTCCATGATGGAAGAATATATCTTAACTTAACTGAGAGAATGAAGTGATTGTTTGTTAATGGATTTTTACATGTACATGATGTTTGATTTGATCCATTTACTGTACATGGGTATTTTAATGAATTTGGTCATGATGTACAACATTGGCTTTTTGGGACATGATGAAATCATAAAACGGGACAATGAGTGGACACTAATGGTATACAAATTCTCATGAGCCGGGATTGGTGCTATGGACACTAATCCCGTGCTGTCGGCCTATGCTGGGTTGCTTGCGACTCCCCATAGTGACCATTGAGTTTTATTTAAATCGGTTGTATGCGAAAACACTTAAATAAAGGTGAAACTAAAGTCATGCATTCATTTGGCTCCATGTGGGTGTACGGAATTGAGAATAGGCTAGAGCGTCTTACTTCTCCCGTACACTGTCACGTGTAGATTTGGGCTATGAGCGTCCCATTTCTCACGTGGTCGGGCAAAACTATGGGCTTGTGCGTCCCAGGAACCTCTGGTGACTAGTGGCTAGCATGAAGTCGTAACAGGGAATCTCCCACTTCATGTATTGTGATTCTAGCCAGGGTGCCTTAGCCAGAGCATGCATTCCATGCATCGCATTAACAAAGATTTTTAGTTGGTTGTTTTGATTTGATTAAATGATAATATACTGCTTGCGTTTACTCTGTACCGTTATTATTATTCTTGATTGTCTTGGAGGAAATATTCCCCACTATAATAGCGTTTAACGCTATCTCAAACACAATTTAGATGATGCAGGTGAAGATCCAGGTAATGAACCCGATTTTTAAGGAAAAGAGTTCGATGTTCGTACAATCACATGGCGGATGACGATGTTAGATAAACTTAATTGATGTTATCATTTATTAAATATTTCTTTTGAGTAGTTGATACATTTATGGAATTGTAATAAGTCTTCAAGAGAAGACATGGTTTTTGTATTTTAATTAATCAGTATGGATATTGGTTGGTTCTCTTATTTAAACATTGATGATGACGTAGTAAATTTGATAGAATAAGATGATAATTGTTTCCGCCATTGTGCTTGAATGCTATATTTTATTATTTGACAAATTAGTTATTCCATAAATTACTTAGAAATTCGGCTGTCGTGTTATACACGAGAGTCGAAAATCTCGGGTCGTTACACGAGAAGTTGTCTATGAAGACTTCTAAAAAATGTCCAACCATGTAAGAGAAAATGCTGAGCATGCATCTCTAAAAAGTGGTAGGAGCATTACACAGTCCGAAAGGCATCCTCTTGTATGCAAAGGTGCCAAATGGACAAGTGAATGTGGTTTTCTCTTGATCTTCTAGGGCAATCTCTATTTGGTTGTATCCAGTGTACCCATCTAGGAAATAATAATAGGAGTGACCAGCTAACCTCTCTAACATTTGATTAATGAATGGTAAAGGAAAGTGGTCCTTCCTAGTGACAGTATTCAATTTCCTATAGTCGATGCACATTCTCCAACCAGCAGTGACTCTAGTTGGCACCAACTCATTGTCTGCATTCGCAGCTATGGTAACTCTAGATTTTTTTGGTACCACTTGGGCTGGACTTACCCATTGGCTATCTGAAATTAGGTAGATAATACCCATATCCAATAGCTTGAGAACCTTGGCTCTAACCACTTCAGTCATGTTTGGATTCAATCTCCGTTGTGGTTGTCTAGAGGGTTTAGCATTCTCCTCGAGGTGTATCCTATGGCTACAAATCAGGGGATCAATTCCCTTGATGTCAGCAATTGTCCAACCTATGGCATCCTTGTGTTCCTTGAGAAAATTGATCAATTTGTTCTCTTGGTCTTTATCAAGGTGAGATGAAATAGCCACAGTAAAAGTATTGCCTTGACCCAAGTATGTATATTTCAGTTCCAAAGGTAATGGCTTTAGGTCAAGCTTTGGTGCTTCAATTCTTGATGGTAGTGGTCGTGAATCATTCAGAGGGAGTTTTTCAAAATGAGGCCTCCACTGGTTTGTATCATGCATAAGGGTGGATTCTAACAATCCATTCACCACTTCCAAAATTATATCATCATCAGAATCAATAAAGTGGGCTAGACATGCTTCTAAGGGTTCGGACAGAGAGGTTAGAAGGAATTCTTCTTCCATGAGGGTATCAATCAGGTTGGCCTTATGCTTCTCATCATCATTCCCTTGTTGTTTACACATGTTGAAAACATTTAGCTCTAACTTCATATTGCTAAATGAAAACTTCATGACCCCATTCCTGCAGTTGATCACAGCATTGGAAGTTGCCACGAATGGTTGGCCAAGAATAACATGTATCTGGATGCTAGCATTTGCTATGGGTTGGGTATTTAAGACAATGAAGTCTACTAGGAAGTAGAATTTGAAATTGTGGTTTTACTGCGAGTAAAGATACTTGGAGATATGCCTAAAGTCCTGCGGGGGGGGGGGGGGGGGGGGGGGGGGGTGAATGGGACTTTTTAAATATTCTTGCTAATTTTAAAACCAGAATTACATTTACACTTTAATTAACAATTACGAACTAGCAAGTGAAGACAATTGATCAAACAGTTGATAGGCATGATAGTACTAATCACTCAAATATGGCATATGAGCATTTTATCAATCAATAGATAGGCATTTAGATAAGCATTAATAGACAAGACATAATAATGGATAAAATGCATTCACCATATTATGCAAGATGTATAGTGGTTCGACGATGAGTCTACTCCATTCCCGGTTCAAGTGCTCAACTCCTTTGAGCACACCGGCGTTCAGTATCAGAGGTTTTAAATGAGGTTCACCTCTTAACCTTTACAACCTACACAAGGACTAATCCTACTCAAGGACTACACACGTATTCTCCTGTGTCGGAGGCCTACGTAAGGACTTCCAAGTCCTACATAAGGACACACATATCCTACTCAAGGACAACACCGAGATTGGGTCACAATCTCTAAACCCCAATCTCAACAAGAAGGGGGAATCAAACAGTGGAAGCTTAACCACTTACAAGAGATGAGCCCTGATACAGCGCCGTTGATTGAAGAAGGTTCGTCTTGGATGAATGATCTCTTCTTCAGCTGCCTCGATCAGCAACCTTGCATTGGTTGATGGCTTGTAGCTTCCAAGGCGAGGGATTAGGGTTTGGAGAACGTATTTTGGGATATGACTTTTATATGAAGGATGGGTTCTACCTAAACCACCATTAATGGCATTGATGACAAGAATATGACTATTTGGAGTTGGTCAAGAGCCATTAAAGAGGGGTTGAGTTGATGAATCCAAGCTTTGAATGCTCTTTAATGTTGGTCAAATCAACATGGATTAAAGTATGAACTCAACAAATCCAAGGGAATGAGAGATAAGAATCACAAGGAAGAAGCTCAAACAAACCCTAGATGATGCTTCAGGTAATCCTACCAAGATCCAAGCAAGATGGCTATATCGAGTGGTTCTCAACTGATAGAAAACGGTCATCTCGATAGGATCGGAAGGAGTTCCAATCGATCAGACATAAGAATCAGCACATTTTCTCTTTTATTGAAATTGATTCTCCAATTGATCAGACATGGTTCCGATTGATCGGAAGACCATCTCTGATTGATCGGAGAGAGGGTGCGATTGATCGGAAATATGTCCAGATGTATTTTGAAATATTGCTGGACATTTTTCTGATGGATCGGATGATCTTCTGATTGATCGGAAGTACCTTGTTCGATTGATCAGACTTATCTCTGATTGATCGGAATAATGTCCAGAGAGATTTGAAGTTTTGCTGGACTATTGTTCGATTGATCAGGCATATGCTCTGATTGATCGGACATCAATCGGAACTAATTCCGATGGATCGGGATCCCATCGGAAACAACAGTTAGAGAATTTATCTTATTTTTCAACAACTGCTAGGACAACCGATTCCATAGCTGATCAATATGGAAGAGGGACTATAGAGAGGGCTAGAAGGATGATTCTAAGTGGGGTGAGGCCATCTATAGAAGGGGGTTTTGGGATAAATGGTTTAGGGAAAAAGGATTGAGGCCGGTCTGAATATGCGATCTTCTTGAGTAGCTTCTGTCGGAGATGTCCAAGGACTTCAATCTTCAGCAGCAAGTGATTTTACAGACTTGAAGACACACTAAACATGGTAATTGACAAATTTTGCATTAACAATCTCCCGTTTGTCAATTACGATACAAAACCAAAACCTTATAAGTCTTGGTTCGTACCAAAGACTTTTCCTAAACACCAAAACCCAAATAAAATACATTGTACATGTCATAAGAGTTAAATTGCATTATACATAGACATAACCCAATACATACAAAATGTACGGACTAGGCTTCACACAAGCTCCCCCTAAATCCCTGCACACAAAAGATCAACAAAAAGATAACAGGGACCTTTTGGTGGGATAACTTCTCCCTTTTTTATCAGTCATTGACAAAGGTTAGTAAAAGTACAGCGTAAAAAATATGTCACAGACTGTAGTAAAAGGGAAGAATAAACATGAAGCGCTGAGGGAGAAAGCCAAACATAGATGGTCATAAGAGGATATACAAGCATATATCAATAAGCATAGTGGGCATATTGCCCAAGCAACCAACCTCCCCTACTGTTATGTATATCATGACCAACTGACATCACTATATATACAAACCAAAATGGGGCAAGAAGCCCGATAAAGGAGAATCAAATAAGCACAAGTATATATAGGCATATAGATAGACAACTAGGAATCATAAAAAGAGAATAGTCTACAGAAAAGCATAGAAACATAGCCATTGATCCTTAAGATAAGTGATATCCAAAATGATAAAGGAGAATCCAACAAAGTGATCATCAAAATATCCAAAAAAAACTCGATCAATAACAGAAAGTTTAACTGATGAAAGTGCCTAGATTGTGTGGCAAGGTCGCCAAAAAGATACTCTCGACTATGCACACAATATACTACCCTAGCCAGACACAAATAAGACTACTGAGTGGGGCCTGAGACATCATCTCGCCGACAAGAGAGAGCAGATGTGAGGCGCTGAACTGCATCGTGGACTGACTGCATCATGCTTTCAAGGCAAGTCATCCTCTCTCCATGCCGAGCTAAGGTGTGCTCCACACGATCAAGTTGTGCTATGATTTTCTCTGAGTGGGCGGGAGGAGGTGGTGGTGCAGAAGTGGCCTCAGATTGAAGATGTCTCTTCACAGAGCATCGAGCTGGAGTCGGTGTCGGGGCCGAGGATTCGCCATGGGTGCCAGAGGACACATGTGTGGGAGTATGAGAGAAATCAAGATCTTCAATGTCGACCTCTTTTGGCAGCTGCATCTTTTTAATGTTGAGGTCTTGGAATTTACGACGTGGGACGGGATGAACACAACATTTGTAAATCCGTAGTCTTGGGCCAGCAAGGTAATAATCCATCCAAATGGAATTGTGTTTCGGGAGTTATGCAAGGTGTCCAAGATGTTATGCAGGATGATGGAGGGCAGGCATAAATGAGTCCCATGGGCAACATGATAGAGCAAGTTGACCATATGCGCTGTCAAGTCAGACTTGTTGGTGTTACGAGGATAGACATTTGTGCTAAAGATTTGATGAAGGACTCAGAAGTGGTTAGACACTTCTGATTTTCGTAGGGCACTCCCATTGACCCATTCAGGATTGGGTCCCTGGCATAAATACCGAGTCCAATCAGCTCGAAGAGTGGGATCTAGGAGATTATCATTGGGCTGAGGAGCTGAGGACATAGGAATACCAATCAGATAAGTAATTTTTTGAGTCGTGACCTTCTCAACACGTCTGCCAACAATAACTTCACATAAAGGAGGATTTCCAACTGGATTAATAATTTTGGAGAGAAATATGTATACTACCTCCGGGTGTGCCACGTCCCCAAACCTTAACACACCTTCCAAGCCAATTCATTCAAGTAATGCTGGGATGCCAAAGGGCTCAACACATGACACGACTACCTCCCCGCTCATAGATGATTGTTCGGGATTGTAGGCAAGAGAGGGTAGATACGACATTGGATGTAGCAGGACTCCTAGGGGTGTCTGTGGGTGCGGCAGGAGGTGGAGAGGCCTGAGAAGGTCGAGAAGTCGGAAGCATCTTCGACCTAGTGGTGGTGGATGGCCCGGCATCCACTTTGGACTTACCTTTGGGGTCTTTCGGCATGATTTTCAAGGATGGACTGACAATGGAAGCAACAAAAAGACAGAGAATTGTAGAAAATCAAGGATCCTAGTAGAAAAGACTCCTAAACCCAACAACAATGAACAATTAGAGCAGTGGGGAGGAGAAATCAAGGTGGGGAAATCAGGGATCCTTACCAAAGAGTGTTAGGAGACCACACAATATGTAAATGGGAGCTCTACTGGACTTACATTGCACCGGACAGACTTCAGGCGAAAAACCCTAGCAAATGGATTTGAAGCAAACATCAAAAGATAGAAAAAATGAAGGAGATAACTAAATTTAAAAAACCCTTGCCCAATATTTCCGATCGATCGGAACATGTTCTGATCAATCGAAAATCCTTCCAGTGGGATTTCAATAGGCTCATTTTGACAACTTGTTTCAAATGATAATTTAAACCATTTTATGTTAAAATGAAGCATTTATGCTGAAAATCATTAACATTCATTCGAAATATGAGGTTAATTCCTCAGATATACCTATATGCACACAAAGCTGGTAAGCTAGATTAAGCATTCCCTACACTAATGGACTTCTGAAGGTTCACAAAGCGAACTGAGTCCAAGGGTTTTGTTAGGATATCGGCTAGTTGATTCTCTGTAAGCACATGTTTAAGAGATATGATATGATTTTCGACTAGTTCTCGAATAAAATGATGCCTAATATCAATGTGCTTAGTGCGCGAGTGCTGAACAAGATTTTTTGAAATATTTATGGCACCAGTATTGTCGCAAAATAGTGACATTGTGCCTTGGTTAATCCCATAATCTATCAAGGTTTGTTTCATCCATAATAATTGTGCACAACTTCCGGCAGCAATATACTCTGCTTTGGCTGTGGACAGAGAGATGGAGTTCTGTTTCTTACTATGCCAAGCAACTAGATAGTTTCCAACATAGAAATATCCACCACTAGTTGATTTACGGTTATCAATGTTACCTGCCCAATCAACATCTGAATACCCCGCAATATCTGTGGATGGATCAAATGGGTACCAAAGTCCGTATTCAATGGTGCATCCTACAAATCGGATGATACGCTTAACAGCGGTGATGTGAGATTCTTTAGGATTAGCCTGAAACCGAGCACATGCACCTACACTAAATGTAATGTCTGGTCTGCAAGCAGTGAGATAGAGAAGACTACCAATCATGCTTCTATAAAGGTGTTGATTTACACTTTTCCCCGCTAGATCTTTAAATAGTTTAACAGTGGTGTTCATAGGTGTAGTGTGTGATCGACCAGAGTCTAAGCCAAATCTCTTAACAAGGTCTCTAGCATACTTTGTTTGGGTAATGAATATTCCTGATTCAAGTTATTTTACTTGTAAACCTAGAAACATGTTGAGTTCTCTTACCATACTCATTTCAAATTCTGATGTCATTAATGTAGCAAAGGAGATGAACATTTTCTCACATGTGGATCCAAAAATAATGTCATCGACATAAATCTGGGCAATCAAGACAGAATTCTCGGCTTCTCTTATAAAGAGAGTTTTGTCAACACTCCCCCTAACAAAATCATGGTCTATAAGAAAGTGAGTTAGACATTCATACCAAGCATGGGGAGCTTGCTTAAGGCCATAAAGGGCCTTTTTCAATCGATATACCTTGTGAGGATATTTAGGATCAATAAATCCTTTTGGTTGTTCAACATACACTTCCTCATGTAGAATACCATTCAAGAAGGCACTTTTGACATCTATTTGAAACAGTTTGAATTTTAATGCACAAGCAATAGCGATAAGAATTCTAATCGACTCGAGTCTAACTATAAGGGCAAATGTTTCGTCAAAGTCAATACCTTCAATTTGTGAATACCCCTGAGCAACTAACCGAGCCTTTTTCATATTACATTCCTAGATTCATTGGATTTATTTTTAAAAATTCATTTGGTTCCAATAACGTTTTTCCTTTCAGGCCTGTCGACCAGATACCAAACCTCATTTCTAATGAATTGTTGAAGCTCTTCTTGCATAGCAAGGATCCAGAATTCATCGTTTAGAGCCTCTTCAGCATTTTTAGGTTCAATTTTAAAAGTGAAACACAGGTGGCTGTTGATAGCCTCCAACTGCCTCCTGGTTTTGACACCAGTGTTAGGATCCCCAATGATTTGATTGAGGGGGTGATCCTTGACACCTTGAGCATCACTAGGAGTAGTGGTAGTACTAGGAGATGAGAGTTGTTTATCAGATTTTCCTATCTCTCATATACCCTCATCTTCTTCTTCAGCACTTGGAGACACTAAGTCATCTAATTGGTCATCTACCGTCACATTGATAGACTCTTGAACAGTTGAGGTTCGCTTGTTGTAGACACAAAAGGCTCTGCTATTTAATGAGTATCCTAAAAAGATACCCTCATCACTCTTGGAGTCAAACTTTCCCAAATTCTCACGGTCTCTTAGAATATAACATGGGCTACCAAAGACTTTAAAATATTACACATTTGGTGTCTTTCCATACCATACTTCATAAGCAGTTTTGTTTAAACCTGCCCTCAAATAAACATGATTTATAATATAATAGGCAGTGTTTACTGCTTCGGCCCACAAATTTTTCGCAAGATTCTTATTATTAAGCATAGCCGTGGCCATATCCAACAATACTCGATTTTTTCTTTCAACAACCCCATTTTATTGAGGTGTTTTGGGTGCTGAGAACCCATGACGAATACCCAACTCATCACAAAAATCTTTCAAACGATGATTTTCAAATTCACCGCCGTGATCACTCCTGATTCTGGCTACCATGTATCCTTTCTCATTGTGAAGTCGCTTCACTAGTTTTTTAAATTCTTCAAAGGTGTAAGATTTTTCTCTTAGGAAGGCGACCCATGTGAATCTAGAGTAATCATCAACGACTACAGAGAAGTATCATTTTTCACCTTGACTAAGAACCTTGGTAGGACCAACTAGGTCCATGTGTAGTAGTTCAAACGGTTTTGATGTGACCAGGATAGAGGTTCTCTTGTGTGCAACCTTGATTTGTTTACCTTTTTGGCAAGCGATGCACACAGCTTTAAATCTTTTACCTATCTTAGGTAGTCCTCTCACCAAAATTTTCTGACTCAGTTTAGATAGATTTCTATAATGAACATGACCAAGTCGATGGTGCCACAATTTGTTTCATCCTACCAAGATCCAAGCAAGATGGCTATATAGAGTGGTTCTCAACGGATAGAAAACAGTCATCTCGATAGGATCGAAAGGAGTTCCGATCGATCGGACATAAGAATCAGCACAATTTCTGTTTTGTTGAAATTAATTCTCTAATTGATCGGACATGGTTCCGATTGATCGGAAGATCATCTCCGATTGATCAGAGAGAGGGTTCGATTGATCGGAAGTATGTCCAGATGTATTTTAAAATATTGCTGGACGTTTTTTCGATGGATCGGATGATCTTCCGATTGATCGGAGGTATCTAGTCCGATTAATCGGAGGTACCTAGTCTGATTGATCAGACTTATCTCTGATTGATCGGAATAATGTCCAGAGAGATTTGAAGTTTTGCTGGACTATTTTCTGATTGATCGGGCATATGCTCCGATCAATCAGACATCAATCGGAACTAATTCCGATGGATCGGGATCCCATCGGAAATAACAGTTAGAGAATTTATCTTATTTTTCAACAACTGCTAGGACAACCGATTCCATAGCTGATCAATATGGAAGATGGACTCTAGAGAGGGCTAGAAGGATGATTCTAAGTGGGGTGAGGCCATCTATAGAAGGGGGTTTTGGGATAAATGGTTTAGGGAAAAAGGATTGAGGCCGGTCTGAATATTCGATCTTCTTGAGTAGCTTTTGTCGGAGATGTCCAAGCACGTCAATCTTCAGCAACAAGTGGTTTTATAGACTTAACGACACACTAAACATGGTAATTGACAAATCTTGCATTAACAGAATTTGTCAACTTGTACTAACACATCTTCCACTACCCCTCTCGGTATCCGTATAGATCGATCTGTAAGTTGCAAGGTGGTCCTGGTGGGTTTCAATTCACTGAGTCCTAGCTGTTCGTACACCGAGAAAGGTATAAGATTGACACTCGCCCCCAAGTCAAGAAGTGCCTGTTCGACCTGGAAGTTCCCTATTATGCAAGTAATAATAGGACTACCCAGATCTTTGTATTTTGGGGGAGAGTTCTGGTTAATGATATTACTAACCTATTCAATAAAAAAGGCTTTCTTTTGTACATTGAGCTTGCACTTAATAGTACAAAAATCTTTCAGAAACTTGGCATATGAAGGTATTTGCTTGATTGCATCCAACAAGGGTATGTTGATTTTCACTTGCTTAAAAACTTCCAAGACATCTTGAGCTTTAACCATTGCTTTAGATGAGAGTAGGCGTTGGGGAAACGGGACCACTGGTTCGAAAACATGCTTTGTCTCCTTCTCAGGTTGATCATTACTAGATCTATCATCACTCTTCGATTTAAATGATTCCTTAGGTTTATCAACTGTCCTAGGAATATCTTTTTCAATCACCTTACCACTTCTTAGGGTGGTGACAGATTTAGCGTGCTCAACATGAGGGTTGGAAGAACCTGAATCATTCACCTCATACTATCCCCTCGGGTTAGGTTGAGGTTGGGCCGGAAAGGTCCCTCGCTCCCTAACATTCTGGCGCAATTTGAGTCCAATAAGGCAAGATTCGAATCTTTCCATCGAAGTTTTAAGCTCTTGAAGGGTTTGCATGAAGCTCTGATTGATTTGATTTTGCACAGTGTCCTCTAGAGTCTTCCTCTGTGGGGGCACATAAGGAGTGTTAGTGGAAGGCACCTGAGGATTATTCCCAGCATTGACAGTTGGTCCATTTCTCCAACTGAAGTTTTGAAAAGGTGGGATTGTAGGACAACCCTTAGTAATGTGTGCATCGCTCTCACAAATGTCACAAACACTTTCAGTCTCCCTGGTTTTAATAGCGTTGACGTTCCTTAATTTCATGGCTTCTACTTTACGTGTGAGCCCTGTTATCCTTGCATTAACATCGTCATCCTCTGTGAGAAGGTAAACACCTCTCTTTTCCTTAGGCTCAAGCCTAATCTTATCTTGTTTATCAGATGTGTCCCAAGATTGGGCATTTTCTGCTAAGAGATCAAAGTAATCCCAGGCCTCATCAGAACCTTTGCTCATGAACTCATCATTACACATCATTTCTACAAATTGACATTGGTTTGAATTCAACCCATCATAAAAGAAACTAATCACTCGCCATGATTCAAAGCCATGATGTGGGCAGGTGTGTAGGAGTTCCTTGAAACGTTCCCAACACTGGAAAAATGTTTCATTCTCCTTTTAGGAGAAATTCATGATGTTCTGTCTCAAGGTGTTGGTTTTATGAATAGGGAAAAACTTCTTGAAAAATTCCCTAGTCATTTCTTGCAATGTTCCGATGGATCTCGGCCTCAAGGAGTGTAGCCAAGATTTAGCCTTTTCCTTCAAAGAAAAGGGAAATAACTTTAGCCTAACTATGTCATTAATGACGATTTCGTAATGCAAGGTAGCGACTACTTCATCAAATTCCCTCAAATGTAAGTAGGGACTCTCAGAGTTGAGTCCATGAAATTTGGGAAGTAACTGTATTACTCTAGGTTTGAAATCAATGTTCCCTGCGTTTACTGGGAAAACCATAGAAGAAGTACTCGTTCTTATAGGTTGTAAGTAATCACGTAAACTCCTAAATGGTGGCTCATGCTACAACCCGAAGATTGCACACCCAAGTGCAGGTAGCGAAGTAGTAAAATACTCGGTAAGACCGAGGTTGATCCACAGGGATTGGGGTTAAGAACACTTAGAAGAATTAGTTTAGGTGAGTGAGATGAAATCTGGTTTATCCACGAGAGTGGAGCAAGTTGTGTGTGGTGAAAGACAAAAATAGAAAAGGGGCTAAGGCATCAGGGATCCACCTTTGATTCATTCACAAGATTTGATTTATTGGTCCAACTATAACTCAACTGGAATTGAATAAAGATTCATTCTAATCGGAAGATGAAACAGTTAAACCATTTGCATATTTCATAAAAGATGGTGATCTGAACCGATTGATTTGACCATGAAGCACTCATTAGTTGATCGCAGGGAATTCCAAGCATCCACTGTGCCCGGAGTCTACAATGGATCAAGGAATTGTACAGATCAACAACTTTGCCAATAAGTCAACCGATAAGATCACAATTCATACGATCAAATGCATACTTACAAGATAGGAGGCTTTGATTGACTGATCCAACCGTTAAGATCTCATTTATCGATCGCAGGGAATCCAAAGCATCTAATGTGCCCGGAGTCTACAATGGATCAAGGGATTTTACAGATCGATGACTTTACCTGCACTAGCTCGATGACCGTAGGGAATCCAAAGCATCCAACGTGCCCGGAGTCGACGATGGATCAAGGGACTTTATCGATCATGAACAAGCTAATTGGTGTGTAAGGGATCCCAAGCATCCAACGTGCCCGGAGTTGACGATGGATCAAGGGCCTTACACAACAATAGCGTCTGCCGAGGCGGATAACCGAACCAATCAACCAAGAGAACTCCAGCATTTACACCACACAATGCTGAACCAAAAGAACCAAAACTTGCAAATTTCTTCAAAGGCTTCACCCCTAGCCTTAGCTAGAGGTTTAGCCAACCATGCTACAATGGAAGACTAAATTCTCTACAAAAGAAAATTCTACACTACTCTACACTAAGAAAGAAAGAAAGAAAACTAAAGAGAAAAGAGGAGTTGTAGAGAATGGGATTTGAGGAGTGGGATGGGATGAGATGATTGAAATGAGGAGGAGAGGCCTCCTTTTATAGACTTTTGATAGGCTCCCAAGCCACCTCCCAATCTTAGGTGGCACTCCAAACCCAAAGCAGATTTTTATTTAGGTTCGGGCTTGGAGTGCCCAAAGCAAACTTTTCTTTTAGGTTCGGGCTTGGAGTTAGGCTTGGATGGACATGTGGCAAGAAAAGTACTCCAAGCCTAGGTGGCACTCCAAACCCAAAGCAGATTTTTAGTTAGGTTTGGGAATGGAGTGAGGCTTGGATGATGAGGTGACATGATAGCCTTACACATGTGTTGGGAAAGAAGCGAGAGAGAGAGAGAGAGAGAGAGAGAGAGAGAGCTTCTCTCTTGCAGCCATGTGATGGAGCTTCTCCAGTTGCTGGACGTTGAGTTGAAGAACAATTCTTCCATTGACGTGAACCGGAGAATAGCTCTTGGTGCTGATCAGATGGAGAACGTCCATCTGTTCAAGGTGGTCCACCTGATGGACGGTTGAGAATGGAATTCCATGGCCAAGCATGCTGGCCATTTTCTGCACGTGCAAGGTGGACTGGACAGTGAAGATTTTGATCTCCCAACTGTTCTTAAGATGGAGCTGGGTGAACGGCTGCTGCCTATGCTGGGTGTTTGTAGCCGTTGATGCACGTGCAAGGGGAAACACCTTGCTGGACGTTGGAGAGATCATCTCCATTTGAACGGTGGACAGCTTGGTGGCCTGAACTGGACGGTTGCGAGTATGGATGTGAGGTCTGGAGCACTGGCCACTGTGATGGACGGTGATGGAGGTTTTGCTGTAGCTTGACACGCATGCAGCTGGACGGTGATGGAGGATGGATGGCTGGTGATTGAAGGTGGATTGGATGGCTGCTGATCTTGAAGCAGCTGGACGGTGTTGCTGGACCGTAGATTGGATGTGGTCCTTCTTTGGACGGCGGAGATGCAAGAAGGCTGTACGTGTGAAGCTGGACGTTGATGGAGCTGCTGATGATGGATGTCTAGTAGCTGGATGATCAACAGCTGGATGGGTGGAATTGCAGCACTACTGCTGCACGTTGAGCTGCTGCTGGATGGATGGCTAATGGATGATGATCAGATGGAGAAATGGACGGCTAGAGTCCTCCTGGATGGTGTTATAGGCAAAATGATGGAGATCAACTTAGCTGCTAAGAATTTACACGGACGCCCATTCGACTCTCGAGATCATCTGATCGAGAGTCGCAGATCGAGTAAATGCGGAGTGCCCATTTGACTCCCGAGATTATATGCTCAAGAGTCGCAAATTGGATAAGTAAGGGGCGCTCATTCGACTCTCGAGATCATATGCTCAAGAGTCGCTGTTATAGTCAAAATAGCGAAGATCTTCTGCTGGAGATAGACCTTGCGAGCACCCTTATCCGACTATCGAGAACGTCTGTTCGAGACTCGCATGTTCTGAAGATGCTCCGATCTCGCGAGCACCCTTATCCGACTATCGAGAACGTCTGTTCGATGCTCTCTTCCTATCTCCCTCTTCGTCCTAGGTTCTGATGCACACTCGAGGCTCGTATGTTAGGAAATCATGCCCGACTACCAAAGCTTCGAGAAATTGTGTTTTTCCTGCGAGCAGACCTTCTCACAAGTCGTTGAAAGGTGTTACATCTAAATGAGCGAGCACTTGGACTCGCGACCATCTTCCAACATGCGAACATCTTTCTCTGTGGCGACACCCCTTAGCCTTCAGTACCAGCAGCCCGTATAGGCCGATTTTGGGCTTATCTTCTCTATGGTTCCGAATCTCAAGGGATTGCTATCAAGGAACGTGATTGTCAAGACAAGTCAATGGGTTAGATCTCTTCTCTAAGGATAAGGATCTTATCCCACGAAATCAGCGGGATCTCAGTATCGTACACGAAATCAGCGGGATCTCGATATCTTACGTAACAGATTGGACCCTTCCAGATCTATATAAAGAGAAGACTCCATTAAGATACAGGTACACAATATTCAATCTCTAGCCTCATTTTGCCTGGTTATTCTCTTGCTCTGCCTGACTTAAGCATCGGAGGGCTAACGGCTGGACACCAGCCACCCTTAGTTGCTTTCTGCCTTCTTACAGGTCCGGCGGAGGATATCTCTGTTGGAGAGAAGGTGAACGACCGGAGGATCCTGTTACAGAATCTGACGTTAACAGATGGGTTGGACGTTGGAGAAAAGTGGGGTCCACAGTGCTGGGCAGACATTCACTGCTGGACGTTGAAGGTGGCCTTGGACGTTGAAGCTGCATGTGTGAAGCTTGGACGGCTGAGAACTTCTTCATCTTGTACGTGTGGAGGAGTGGGGTCCACGATCAGCACGTGTGCTGAGCTGCACTGCTAAGATGCTTGGCACGTGTGGCATGGATGGCTGAATGTTGCTGGACGAACGGTGTGCTCTACACGTCAGATGAAGGTGGGCAGCAGTGATGTTGGATGACGTCCATCTTTGTTGGACGGTGGAGATCATGGATATGCTCGTTGGTGGAGATGGGTGGACGGCTGATGGTAGATGATCAGTTGGGGTCCATACTATTGGTCTTTGAGTGGTTCCTCCAACTGTTTGGATGGATGGATGATGGTGGGCTACTTGCTGATCTGCATGTGTGGCTGAAATGGTCGGTGGAAGATGATCTCCTTTGATCAGTTGGACTGTGATGATGGAGTGGATGGAAGAGGATGGCAAGATGGATGAATGGCGAATCAGGTCCACCAGTTGTTGGATGATCAACCCATTGATTTGATGCTCATGAAATTGTGGCCCGCCTTGCTGAATGTGATGGCGTGGATTGAAGTTTGGGCGGCTGGTGGAGTTGGATCTCCATCATGCTGACCAGCTGATCGGATGCTTGAGACGTCCTCCACTTGTCACTTGATGCATGGATGGTCCCACATGTGGACATCCAATCTTGATCTTTAAGCTTGCATGCTTGCTTGATCACGATCATACAAACAGGCACAACCTGAATTTCCAATGAGCGGTTGTGATGTGGTCCACTGTAGCATGTGATCCATCCTTTGACCTTTTTGGTTCAGTTTCCTTCAAGATTGCCACACACTTTATCTTGATCACTTTTAGGCCTGAAAACGTCCAGATTGGCTTAGATCATCCATAACCTCTCCTAATCACCTTCAATCTTGATTTTTGGATGTTAAAGCGCCTTGATTGGCTTGGATCTTGTCCAACCTCTCCTGAACACCTGAAGACAAAAAATTAACCTAATGAGGGATAATTAACCAGAAAAACAATGATATTGCTCTTAACAACCAGGGTTAATTATACAATATTAGGTACTTATCACACCCCCCAACCAGCATTTTGCTAGTCTCGAGCAAAACATGCAAAAATCATCTAAGGATTTTTCAAAATACTGCAATCAATCTTATCCTCGACAGTTTTCATCAATCGAAATCATCTCAAGACTTCTCTTATTTTCTAATGAAACAAAGATAAAGAGAAGAAAAGGTTCAATGTATGTGATCCTTCAAGTTATCTAAACAGTAGAGTTTCCAAGGCATATAGTTTTGAGAATATATAAACCTAGATTCTAGCTACTTTAGTCAACAACCTAATTGAGTTCAAAGCATTAATCATTCAATAGAAGCATTCTAAACATTGAGTTCCATGGTGCACTGTGAAGTCTAGCCTTGACACAACTAGGGGTTCAGTCTTCTACTTTCATGTTAACACTGATGATTAAAGAGAATGGTCAAATCAACCAAGTCACTGATTTCGAACCTCGCTAGTATTCTTTTCAATATTTTTCCAGCTTTTGATTGCTTTTTTTTTTTAACCAAGAACCGATAGCCGAAGACTCCAAAAGGCTCACTTCGTACTATGGTAATGTTTTGTAATGGTAACGACAATGGATGAAAATCCTTGCCCCAAATTACTGTGAATATTCCTTTTTTTTCTCTTTTTTTTTTTAACCAAAGTAGACAAGGATCTCCAGGCTTGGTGTCTATCACTCTCAACAATCATCAAGTCAACATTATAGTATCAAACTCAAATCCTGGCAATGCAAGCTAGATGTGAACTTGTGAAAATTCATGACTCAATCAATGTTTATCATTTTCTAATAGAAAATTAATGGAAAGAACTCAATTTTGAAATTTACTGAAGCAACTAAACTCTAAGTTTTAACATTGTCATCACTAAATGCCTTTTCATTCTACTATTTAAATTATTTCAAAATCACATAAATCACATAAATCCCTAGATTTTTTTTAAGGCTAAAGAAATAATAATTTACAGTCAATACAACCACAAAATTTTCTGCTCCTTTTGTGCAATGCACATAGACCATGTATCATCCGATAAACTCCTTCGGCCACAAGATGAGCCATATCCTCACATTTCCCATGATCAATTCAGTTTGGGGTCTTATGCTGCTCATAATACCATGAGAGTGTGCTTCACCTCCCAGCTGCCTTAATCCCCTTCATGATTTCTGAGAATAGGGAATATCTGTCGGTTTCAACAGCGATTTCCAACTAAGGTCCTCTATCACGGTGCGTTCAACACGAACAGGATGTTTCCAATAAAACTCTTTTTTTTAAACCTCTTTTTTTTTTTTCTAAAATAGCAAAGAGATAGGCAAAAAAAAAAAAAAAGCAAAGAGATAGACAACTGGAAAGCTTTTTCACAGGAATTCCACACCCCCCAACCTAAATGTAACATTGTCCTCAATGTTGAAAAATGAATGTGTAGACAAATGCAACATGAGAGCAAAATGGTAAAGAATAGAGAGTAAAGAGTACCTGAGAGGATGAATACTTGTAAGCGCTGAAATTTTCCAAGTTGCCAAACAAAATACAAGAAACAAACTAACCTACTAGTATACAAAAGGGGATCTCCATCAGACTAGGAGATCAATCCTGATAAACAGGATCTTCCATAGGGTTGGATTCCTCCTCTAGGGGCAAATTCCTCAAGAAAGGGCTTCAAACGCTGCCCGTTCACTTTAAATATATTTCCATTTTTGGGGTTCTCAATCTCAACAGCCCCATGAGGGTAAACAGTTTTGACTACAAAATGGCCGGTCCATCGAGATTTCAGCTTTCTCGGAAATAGATGTAGCCTAGAATTGTATAAGAGAACTTTCTGAGATGGTTCGAAAGATCTTCGAAGGATATTCCTGTCATGGAATACCTTCGTTTATTCCTTGTATATTCTGGCATTATCATAAGCCTCATTCCGGATTTCCTCCAACTCATTCAGCTGGAGTTTGCGAAGCGAGCTGGCCTTGTCAAGATTGAAATTGAATTTCTTTATAGCCCAATAGGCTTTATGTTCCAACTCCACAGGCAGATGGCAAGCTTTCCCATAGACAAGTCTATAGGGAGACATTCCAATTGGGGTTTTGTACGCTGTATGGTAAGCCCACAACGCATCGGCTAGTCTGAGAGACCAATCCTTGCAATCTGGATTCACAGTTTTTTCCAAGATGTGTTTAATTTCCCTATTGGAAACTTCCGCTTGACCACTTGTTTGTGGGTGATAGGGCGTACTCACCTTGTGTGTGATACCATATCTCTTCATCAAAGCCTCGAAAGGTCTGTTAGAGAAGTGTGTACCCCCATCACTGATAATGTCTCGAGGCATCCTAAATCTTGATAGAATATTCTCTTTTAGAAATCGTAGAACCGTTTTGTGATCATTGGTTCTACACGGGATTGCCTCAACCCATTTGGAGACATAATCGACAGCCAATAGGATATACAGATATACAAATGAGGAAGGGATTGGTCCCATGAAATCGATGCCCCAACAGTCAAAAACTTCGATGATCAATATCAGATTTAAAGGCATCATATTTCTACGGGAGATTCCTCCCAACTTCTGACAACGGTCACATGCTTTGCAAAAAACATAGGTGTCCTTGAATATTGAAGGCCAGTAGAAACCGCACTGGAGAATCTTGGCAACGGTTTTCTTAGAAGAGAAATGACCACCACATGCATAAGAATGGCAAAAGGAGATGACACTGGTTTGTTCATTATCTGGAACACACCTCCTTATGATCTAATCTGGGCAGTATTTGAACAAATACGGATCATCCCAGAAAAAGTTGCGTACCTCTGTGAAAAATTTCCTTTTATCTTGTGGGGTCCAATGACTTGGAATTCTTCCTGCAGCAAGATAGTTAACAATGTCAGCAAACCAAGGTTGGCAAGAGACTTTAAACAACTGTTCATCAGGGAAAGTGTCCTTTATCGGTGTCATCTCTACGGAATCAGAGAGTACTAGGCGAGATAAGTGATCAGCCACTACGTTTTCTACTCCCTTTTTGTCTCGGATCTCAAGGTCGAATTCTTGGAGCAAAAGGATCCACCTGAGCAAGCGAGGCTTAGCATCTTTCTTAGATAGAAGATACTTGAGAGCCGCATGATCAGTAAAAATCACAATTTTGGACCCAATCAAGTAGGACCTGAACTTGTCAAGTGCAAAGATTACGGCAAGGAGTTCCTTTTCCGTAGTAGAGTAGTTTACTTGCGCATTGTTCAAGGTTCTACTTGCGTAGTATATAACATAGGGCTTCTTGTCTTTTCTTTGCCCCAAAACTGCCCCAACTGCGTAGTCACTTGCGTCACACATGATTTCAAAAGGTATAGTCCAATCGGGTGGTTGCATTATCGGTGCGCTGGTCAACATTCCATTAAGCTTGGTGAAAGCTTCTTGGCAGTCATTAGTCCACTCGAATGGAGCATCCTTTTGCAGGAGATTGCATAATGGACGAGAGATATGACTGAAGTTCTTTACAAATCTCCTATAGAATCCTGCATGACCCAAAAAAGAACGAATGTTTCATACACTTATGGGGGCTGGTAGGTTGGCAATTAAGTCGATCTTTGCCTTGTCTACTTCTATTCCATTGGATGAAATATTATGTCCAAGAACAATTCCCTTTTGAACCATAAAATGACACTTTTCTCAATTCAAAACAAGATTCTTTTCTTCACACCTTGTCAAGACCAATTGTAAATGGTTCAAACATTCATCAAAGGAACAACCAAATATCGAGAAGTCGTCCATGAAGACTTCCAAGAAATGTCCAACCATGTCAGAGAAAATGCTGAGCATGCATCTCTGAAAAGTGGCAGGAGCATTACACAGTCCGAAAGGCATCCTCTTGTACGCAAAGGTGCCAAATGGACAAGTGAATGTGGTTTTCTCTTGATCTTCTAGGGCGATCTCTATTTGGTTGTATCCAGAGTACCCATCTAGGAAACAGTAATAGGAGTGACCAGCTAACCTCTCTAACATTTGATCAATGAATGGTAAAGGAAAGTGGTCCTTCCTAGTAACAGTATTCAGTTTCCTATAGTCGATACACATTCTCCAACTAGTAGTGACTCTAGTTGGCACCAACTCATTGTCTGTATTCACAACTATGGTAACTCCAGATTTTTTAGGTACCACTTGGGTTGGACTTACCCATTGGCTATCTGAAATAGGGTAGATGATACCCACATCCAATAGCTTGAGGACCTCGGCTCTAACTAATTCAGTCATGTTTAGATTCAATCTCCTTTGTGGTTGTGTAGAGGGTTTAGCATTCTCCTCGAGGTGTATCCTATGGGTAGAAATCAGGGGATCAATTCCCTTGATGTCAGCAATTGTCCAACCTATGGCATCCTTGTGTTCCTTGAGAACATTGATCAATTTGTCTTCTTGGTCTTTATCAAGGTGAGATGAAATAACCACAGGAAAAGTATTGCCTTGACCCAAGTATGTATATTTCAGTTCCAAAGGTAATGGCTTCAGGTCAAGCTTTGGTGCTTCAATTCTTGATGGTAGAGGTCGTGAATCATTTAGAGAGAGTTTTTCAAAATGAGGCCTCCACTGGTTTGTATCATGCACAAGGGTGGATTCTAACAATCCATTCACCACTTCCAAAATTGTCTCATCATCAGAATCAGTAAAGTGGGCTAGACATGCTTCTAAGGGTTCGGACAGAGAGGTTAGAAGGAATTCTTCTTCCATGAGAGTATCGATCAAGTTGGCCTCATGGATCTTATCATCATTCCCTTGTTGTTTACACATGTTGAAAACATTTAGCTCTAACTTCATATTGCCAAATGAAAACTTCACAACCCCATTCCTGCAGTTGATCACAGCATTGGAAGTTGCCAGGAATGGTCGGCCAAGAATAACAGGTATCTGGGTGCTAACATTTGCTACAGGTTGGGTATCCAAGACGATGAAGTCTACTGGGAAGTAGAATTTGTCGACCTGTACCAACACATCTTCCACTACTCCTCTTAGTATCCGTACAGATCGATCCGCAAGTTGCAAGGTGGTCCTGGTGGGTTTTAATTCACCGAGTCCCAGTTGTTCGTACACCGAGAAGGGTATAAGATTAACACTCGCCCCTAAGTCAAGAAGTGCTTGTTCGACCCGGAAGTTCCCTATTATGCAAGTAATAGTAGGACTTCCTGGATCTTTGTATTTTGGGGGAGAGTTTTGGTTAATGATAGCACTAACCTGTTCAGTAAAAAAGGCTTTCTTTTGTACATTGAGCTTGCGCTTAATAGTACAAAGATCTTTCAGAAACTTGGCATATGAAGGTATTTGCTTGATTGCATCCAACAAGGGTATGTTGATTTTCACTTGTTTAAAAACTTCCAAGACATCTTGAGCTTTAACCATTGCTTTAGATGAGAGTAGGCGTTGGGGAAACGGGACCACTGGTTTGAAAACATGCTCTGTCTCCTTCTGAGGTTGATCATCACTAGATCTGTCATCATTCTTCGATTTAGATGATTTCTTAGGTTTATCAACTGTCCTAGGAATATCTTTTTCAATCACCTTACCACTTCTTAGGGTGGTGATAGATTTAGCGTGCTCAACATGAGGGTTGGAAGAACCCGAATCATTCACCTCATACTGTCCCCTCGGGTTAGGTTGAGGTTGGGCTGGAAAGGTTCCTTTCTCCTTAACATTCTGTCGTGATTCGATTCTTTCAACGGAAGTTTTGAGCTCTTGGAGGGTTTGCATGATGTGCGTGATGTTCTGATCTTGTCTCTGATTGATTTGAGCTTGTCCCTCCATGAATATATGCAAAGTATCCTCTAGGGTCTTCCTTGGTAGGGGCACATACGGTGTGCCAGTGGAAGGCACTTGAGGATTATTGCCTACATTGGCAGTTTGTCCGTTTCTCCAACTGAAGTTGGGATGGTTCTGCCAATTAGGATTATACGTGTTTGACATTGGGGCATTGAAAGGCCTTTGATAAGTATTCATGACATTGGCTTGATCGTGCAATAATTCTTGAAAAGATGGGATTGTAGGACAACCCTTGGTAAAGTGTGCATCGCTCTTACAAATGTCACAAATACTTTCAGTTTCCCTGGTTTTAATAGCGTTGACCTTCCTTAATTCCATGGCTTCTATTTTACGTGTGAGCCCTGCTATCTTTGCATTGACATCGTCATCCTCGGTTAAAAGATAAACATCTCTTTTTTCATTGGGCCCAGGCTTGGTCTTAGCGGGTTTGTCAGATGTGTCCCAAGATTGGGAATTTTCTGCTAAGAAGTCAAAGTATTCCATAGCCTCATCAGAACCTTTGCTCATAAACTCCCCATTACACATCATTTCTACGAATTGGCGCATGACTAGGCTCAATCCATTATAGAAGGAGCTAACCAAGCGCCATGTTTCGTAGCCATGATGTGGGCAGGCAAGTAAGAGTTCGTTGAAACGTTCTCAACACTGAAAAAAAGTTTCATTCTCCTTTTGGGAGAAATTCATTATATCTCGTTTCAGGGTGTTGGTCTTATGAATAGGAAAAAACTTTTTAAGAAATTCCCTAGTCATCTCTTGCCATGTCCCTATGGTTCTGGGCCTTAAGGAGTGCAACCAAGACTTGGCCTTCTCTTTCAAAGAAAAAGGAAATAGTTTTAACCTAACCACGTCATCAGAAACGTTGTTGTAATGCAAAGTAGCGATTACTTCATCAAATTCCCTCAAATGTAAATAGGGACTTTCAGTGTCGAGTCCATGAAATTTAGGAAGTAACTATATCACTCCAGGTTTGAAATCAATGTTTCCCTCATTCACCGGAAAAACCATACAAGAAGGAGTACTCGTTCTTGCAGGTTGCAAGTAATCACGTAAACTCCTAAATGGTGGCTCATTGTGTACTTCATTCTTATCTTGATCATATTCATTTTCATTCTCGGCCATGTTTATGGTTAATTCACAAGTATCAGGAAGTTTTCTAACACAGTGATTGGATAGACCTTCAACTAAAATTCCGTCTCTTAGAATACGTCTCATGTGATCACAAGTCCACTTACGCATAAACACTAAACAAGGAGATAAGGAAAGAGGTTACCCGGAAAGAAGAACACTTGGCTATGAGTGATTCCTGGGAGCAACAAAATAAAATAAGTTAGTAGACTATTGACAATATATATACATAAACCAATTCCAAAAATATTCTTAAACCGATGCCAATCCCCGGCAACGGCGCCAAAAACTTGCTACAACCCGAAGATTGCACACCCAAGTGCAGGTAACGAAGTAGTAAAATACTCGGTAAGACCGAGGTCGATCCACAGGGATTGGGGTTGAGAACACTTAGAGGAATTAGTTTAGGTGAGTGAGATGAAATCTGGTTTATCCACGAGAGTGGAGCAAGTTGTGTGTGGTGAAAGACAAAAATAGAAAAGGGGCTAAGGCATCAGGGATCCACCTTTGATTCATTCACAAGATTTGATTTATTGGTCCAACTATAACTCAACTGGAATTGAATAAAGATTCATTCTAATCGGAAGATGAAACAGTTAAACCATTTGCATATTTCATAAAAGATGGTGATCTGAACCGATTGATTTGACCATGAAGCACTCGTTAGTTGATCGCAGGGAATTCGAAGCATCCACTGTGCCCGGAGTCGACAATGGATCAAGGAATTGTACAGATCAACAACTTTGCCAACAAGTCAACTGATAAGATCACAATTCATACGATCAAATGCATACTTACAAGATAGGAGGCTTTGATTGACCGATCCAACCGTTAAGATCTCATTTATCGATTGCAGGGAATCCAAAGCATCCAATGTGCCCGGAGTCTACAATGGATCAAGGGATTTTACAGATCGATGACTTTACCTACACTAGCTCGATGACCGTAGGGAATCTAAAGCATCCAACGTGCCCGGAGTCGATGATGGATCAAGGGGCTTACACAACAATAGCGTCTGCCAAGGCGAATAACCGAACCAATCAACCAAAGAGAAATCCAGCATTTACACCACACAATGTTGAACCAAAAGAACTAAAACTTGCAAATTTCTTCAAAGGCTTCACCCCTAGCCTTAGCTAGAGGTTTAGCCAACCATGCTACAATGGAAGACTAAATTCTCTACAAAAGAAAATTCTACACTACTCTACACTAAGAAAGAAAGAAAGAAAACTAAACAGAAGAGAGGAGTTGTAGAGAATGGGATTTGAGGAGTGGGATGGGATGAGATGATTGAAATGAGGAGGAGATGCCTCCTTTTATAGACTTTTGAGAGGCTCCCAAGCCTCCTCCCAATCCTAGGTGGCACTCCAAACACAAAGCAGATTTTTATTTAGGTTCGGGCTTGGAGTTAGGCTTGGAGTGCCCAAAGCAAACTTTTCTTTTAGGTTCGGGCTTGGAGTTAGGCTTGGATGGACATGTGGCAAGAAAAGTACTCCAAGCCTAACATGGCACTCCAAACCCAAAGCAGATTTTTAGTTAGGTTTGGGAATGGAGTGGGGCTTGGATGATGAGGTGGCATGATAGCCTTACAAATGTGTTGGGAAAGAAGAGAGAAAGAGAGAGAGAGAGAGAGAGAGAGCTTCTCTCTTGCACCCATGTGATGGAGCTTCTCTAGTTGCTGGACGTTGAGTTGAAGAACAATTCTTCCATTGACGTGAACCGAAGAATAGCTCTTGGTGCTGATCAGATGGAGAACGTCCATCTGTTCAAGGTGGTCCACCTGATGGACGGTTGAGAATGGAATTCCATGGCCAAGCATGCTGGCCATTTTCTGCACATGCAAGGTGGACTGGACAGTGAAGATTTTGATCTCCCAACTGTTCTTAGGATGGAGCTGGGTGAACGGCTGCTGCCTATGCTGGGTGTTTGTAGCCGTTAATGCACGTGCAAGGGGAAACACCTTGCTGGACGTTGGAGAGATCATCTCCATCTGAACGGTGGACAGCTTGGTGGCCTGAACTGGACGGTTGAGAGTATGGATGTGGGGTCTGGAGCACTGGCCACTGTGATGGACGGTGATGGAGGTTTTGCTGTAGCTTAACACGCATGCAGCTGGAAGGTGATGGAGGATGGACGGCTGGTGATTGAAGGTGGATTGGATGGCTGCTGATCTTGAAGCAGCTGGACGGTGTTGCTGGACCGTAGATTGGATGTGGTCCTTCTTTGGATGGCGGAGATGCAAGAAGGCTGTACGTGTGAAGCTGGACATTGATGGAGTTGCTGATGATGGACGTCCAGCAGCTGGATGATCAACAGCTGGACGGGTGGAGTTGCAGCACTACTGCTGCACGTTGAGCTGCTGCTGGATGGATGGCTGATGGATGATGAACAGATGGAGAAATGGACGGCTAGAGTCCTCCTGGATGGGTTGGACGCTGGAGAAAAGTGGGGTCCACAGTGCTGGGCAGACATTCATTGCTGGACGTTGAAGGTGGCCTTGGACGTTGAAGCTGCACGTGTGAAGCTTGGACGGCTGAGAACTTCTTCATCTTGTACGTGTGGAGGAGTGGGGTCCACGATCAGCACGTGTGCTGAGCTGCACTGCTAAGATGCTTGGCACGTGTGGCATGGATGGCTGAATGTTGCTGGACGGACGGTGTGCTCTACACGTCAGATGAAGGTGGGCAGCAGTGTTGGATGACGTCCATCTTTGTTGGACGGTGGAGATCATGGATTTGCTCGTTGGTGGAGATGGGTGGACGGCTGATGGTAGATGATCAATTGGGGTTCATACTACTGGTCTTTGAGTGGTTCCTCCAACTGTTGGATGGATGGATGATGGTGGGCTACTTGCTGATCTGCATGTGTGGCTGAAATGGTCGGTGGAAGATGATCTCCTTTGATCAGTTGGACTGTGATGATGGAGTGGATGGAAGAGGATGGCAAGATGGATGAACAGCGAATCAGGTCCACCAGTTGTTGGATGATCAACCCATTGATTTGATGCTCATGAAATTGTGGCCCGCCTTGCTGAATGTGATGGCGTGGATTGAAGTTTGGGTGGCTAGTGGAGTTGGATCTCCATCATGCTGACCAGCTGATCGGATGGTTGAGACATCCTCCACTTGTAACTTGATGCATGGCTGGTCCCACATATGGACATCCAATCTTGATCTTTAAGCTTGCATGCTTGCTTGATCACGATCATACAAACAGGCACAACCTGAATTTCTAATGAGCGGTTGTGATGCGGTCCACCGTAGCATGTGATCCATCCTTTGAACTTTTCGGTTCAGTTTCCTTCAAGATTGCCACACACTTTAGCTTGATCACTTTTAGGCCTTAAAACGTCCAGATTGTCTTAGATCATCCATAACCTCTCCTAATCACCTTCAATCTTGATTTTTGGATGTTAAAGCGCCTTGATTGGTTTGGATCTTGTCCAACCTCTCCTGAACACCTGAAGACAGAAAATTAACCTAATGAGGGATAATTAACCAGAAAAACAATGATATTGCTCTTAACAACCAGGGTTAATTATACAATATTAGGTACTTATCAGCTCATTATGTACTTCATTCTCATCTTGATCATATTTATTTTCATTCTTGGCCGTGTTTATGGTTAACTCACAAGTATCGAAAATTTTTCTAACACGGTAATCGGATAAACCTTCAATCAAAATTTCCTCGCTTAGAAGACGTCTTGTGTGATCATGAGTCCACTCACGCATAATCACTAATCAAAGAGATAAGGAAAAAGGTTACCTAGAAAGAAGAACACTTGGCTATGAGTAATTCCTAAAAACAACAAAACAAAAGAAGTTAGTAAGCTATTAACAATATATACACAAAAACCAATTTCGAAAATATTCTTAGAACCGTTACAATTCCCTGGCAACGGCGCCAAAAACTTGCTACAACCCAAATATTTCACACCCAAGTGCAGGTAGCGAGTAGTAAAATACTCGGTGAGACCGAGGTCGAACCACATAGATTGAGGTTAAGAACACTTAGAAGAATTAGTTTAGGTGAATTATCCACGAGAGTAGAGCAAGTTGTGTGTGATAAAAGATAAAAATAGAAAAAGGGGCTAAGGCATTAGGGATCCACCTTTGGTTAATCCACAAGGTTTGATTCATTGGTCCAACTATAACTCAACTGGAATCGAATAAAGATCCATTCCAATCGAAAGATGAAATGGTTAAACCACTTGCATATTTCATAAAAGATGGTGATCTAAATCGATTGATTTGACCATGAAGCACTCGTTAGTTGATCGCAGGGAATTCCAAGCATCCACTGTGCTCGGAGTCGACAATGGATTAAGGAATTATATAGATCAACAACTTTTCCAAAAAGTCAACTAATAAGATCACAATTCATACGATCAAATGCATACTTACAAGATAGGAGGCTTTGATTGACCGATCCAACCGTTAAAATCTCGTCCATCGATCGCAGAGAATCCAAAGCATCCAATATGCCCGGAGTCTACAATTGATTAATGGATTTTACAGATCGATGACTTTACCTGCACTAGCTCGATGACCGTAGGGAACCAAAGCATCCATTGTGCTCGGAGTTGATGATGAATCAATGGATTTTATCGATCATGAACTAGCTAATTGGTGTGTAAGGGATCCCAAGCATCCAACGTGCCCGGAGTCGACAATGGATCAAGGGGCTTACACAACAATAGCGTCCGTTGAGGTGGATAACCGAACCAATCAACCAAAGAGAACTACAACATTCACACACCATTGTTGAACCAAAAGAACCAAACTTTGTAAATTTATTCAAAGGCTTCACCCCTAGCCTTAGGTAGGAGTTTAGCCAACCATTCTACAAATGAAAGACTTAACTTCTACAAAAGGGAAAATTACTCTACACTACAAAAGAAAGAAAGAAAGAAAACTAAAGAAGAGAAGAGAGGAGTTATAGAGAATGGGATGATGAGAATGAGAAAAAGTTAAGTTCCTTTTATAGCTTTTTGAGAGGCTTCGAGCCTAGGTGGCACTCCAAGCCTAATGCAAATTTTTCTTTAGGTTTGGGCTTGGAGTGAGGCTTGGGATGACACGTGGCACTCCAAACCTATGTGGCATGGAAAGCACTCCAAGCCTAGAAGTGATTTTTTTTTTCTAGGTTTGGGCTTGGAGTAAGGCTTCGAGTGGTGAGGTGGCATGATAGCCTTACACATGTGTGGAGAGAGAGACAGAGAGAGAGCTCCTCTCTTGCTTCCACATGTTGGATGGAGTATGAAGAGCAGCTTCCTTTTGATGGGGTCCACCTCATTGTGTGATGGACGGCTGGAGTTTTGGAGATGGGGTCCATGCTTGCTTGATGGAGGTTTTCCACATGTTGGGCGTGCTTGAGCTGAGGCGTGGATTGGATGGTGCAAATGGATTTGCTGTGATCTGTCCGTCAGATGGTTGGATTGCTGCTGTGGACGGTCATGGGCTGATTAGCTGGTGGTGAGGTGGATGTGCATGAGATCTAGGCCATTCATCTGCTAGAGATTGAATTCTCCTCCATTGGCACTTGTGGAGAGTGGGCTGTTGTTGGACGTGGGTTGAAATGGATGGATGCTGGTGGGGTCCACTGCTTGGATGATGTAGATGAGGAAGGGATGCAGCACTGCTGTCGCATGATGTGGTCCACCGCTCGACATGGAGTTAATCTCCACTGCTTGTTGGAGGTGGACGGTGGGGATTGAGGATGCTCCAGCTGCTGTAGATGAAGGTGGGACCTACCGGAAGAATGGCTGGAGTGAAGGGCAGCTACTGTTTGAGTTTGGATGTCCAGTCCTGGTGGGGTCACCATGATGGGCGCTGGAGCTGTTGTTGGATGGTTGAAAGGAAGGTGGGGCTGCTGTGGAAGCACGTGCAAGGGTGGACGGTGAGCACGTGTGGGCCCATCTTTGCTGGCCGTTGATGATGAGTGGGGTCCATCATGTTGGACGGTGATGCTTGATCTCCATCTGGTCGTGATGGATGGCTGCACACAATTGTTGGTGATGGTGGAGTTGATGGTTGACGGTGATGAGGGAAGAGACGGTGCTGGATGGACGGTCGTGGACAATGGTGATGATGGTATGGTCCACATTGCCGGATGATCAGGGTCATTGATCTGATGCTCAAAAAAGTGTCGCTCGCCGTGATGCATAGTTGGTCCCAACCATAGACATCCAATCTTGACCATCCAAGCATGATCATCCATTTTTGTGTGAATGCCTTGATCACGATCATCATAACATGTCTCAGATGGACCTTCAAAATATGTGGCTTTGATGAGGCCCTCTAAGACTTTAGATCCACCACAGAGTATGGTTAAGTCTCCGTTCTTTACGCCCTGATTTCCCTCGGGATTGCCACACACTTGACGTTGATTACTTTTGGGCACTAAATCGTCATGATTGGCTTAGATCTTGTCCAACTTCTCCTGATCACCTGAACATTGAAAATTTGCCTAATGAGGGATAATTAACCAGAAAAATAATGATAATGCCCTTAACAACCAGGGTTAATTATACAATATTAGGCATGTTAATGTCAGATTTTGTAACGAGATCCTTCGGCTTTTCTCCTTCGCTCCAGGAGAGATTTCTACCACCAGACCTGAAATAAGACAGCGAATAAGGGTGGCTGGGGACCAGCCGTTAGCCCTCCGACGCTTAAGTTAGGCCACAGAAGGGAAGACAAGCAAAACGGGACCCAGCCTGAATGATTAGTACGTACCTTTCTCTTAATGGAGTCACCCCTTTATATAGATCTGAAGCAACCCAATTTGTTACGTGAGATGTCGAAATCCCGTTGATATCGCATACGATACTGAGAATCCGCTGATTTCGTGGGATAAGATCCTATCTTTTTAGTCAGATCCAAGCCAATGATATCTTCCAACAATCACGCTCCTAGATGGCAATCCCTTAAAATCCGGATGGATCCGGCCAGAAGCCATAGTTAGAGTCATGGCCTCCGAAAAGGAAGGAGACGCCCGCAGCTGGGAGTCATGACCTCCGAAAAGAAAGGAGACGCCCGCAATAAAGCTGCTCGCAGGTTAAAATGTGGTCGCGAGTCCACGTACATACTTTGGGTATAATATCTTTCAACGACTTGTGAGAAGGTCTACTCGCGAATCTAGTTTTCCGTATTTTGACTATCCATGACTCCTGACCAGATGATCTCGAGAGTCGAATGGGCGTCCCGCTCTTGTCCAATATTCGACTCTCGATCAGATGATCTCGAGAGTCGAATGGGCGTTCCGCATTTGTCCAATATTCGACTCTCGATCAGATGATCTCGAGAGTCGAATGGACATTTCCACGTGAAATCTTATCTCCACCATTTTGCCTATAACAGATGCCCCCCAAGTCCTTACCGTCTAAGGATTCTTAAGGAAAGGACTTAAATCATTTTCACACGAAACCGCTCGCTACCTTCATCGAGAATGACACCCCTCATGATGGGCTGAAATTAATGAGCGCCAGCTTTTCGCAGCCTTTTCGCTGATGGGAAATGAAGGGGCGCTCGCCACGTGCTTGAGGAGTTAATGGGCGTGCCTGCTCGAGCGCTGTGTCCAACGAGGGACTGCCACGTGCCATCAGATACGGCGGAATGATTGCCTATAAATATACGGAGTCCGCCATTTCTTTGAGTTTCTACAGAATTTTTTCGAAAGAAACCTGCAACCTTTCCTTTCCATTCTTCTTCCGGTGCTCAATCTCTCTTTCTTGGTATTACTTCCTTTTTCTTCTTTTTTATTTTCATCTCCCCATGGCTGGGAACTCTGACGAGACCACTGTCCCCCTCGGCGATGCCACTCCGGAGTCTTCTGCCTCCAGCAGTGCAAGGGTTTCGGCGGGGAGATACACAGCAGCCGGGTATCCTTCCGTTTTATCGGAGGACCGGCTGGCTGAGCTCCGGGAGAGATACCAAATCCCTGCCTCTGTAACTCTCCGCTTGCCCGGAGGTGGAGAAACACCCGACTCCCCCCCCCCCAGGATGCGTAGCATTTTACGAGTACCAGCTCATCTTGGGGGTACGCCTTCCCCTCCATCCCTTTGTTCGCGATGTATTACGATGTTACAAGATTGCCCCTGGGCAACTTATTGTGAACGGATGGAGGGTGGTGTTGGGCTCCTTTGCCCTTTGGGCTCAGGCTGGCAACGGGGAACTCACAGCGGAGGAGTTCCTCCGTATGTTCCGCCTGAAGAAAGCTCCATCCAGCGAAGGCTGGTATTATTTATGCTACTGGCACCGGGATAACTTCGTGTTGGGTAAGCCCTCCTCGAACTATCCCGGCTGGAGGAAGCGGTGGTTCTATGCTTCCGGGAGCTGGGAGTCTGCCTCCTCCAGGGGTCCAGGAGTGACCCGGTTTTTCTGTGAAGGTAGACAATCCCGTATTGTGCAGTTTCCTTAAAATAAATTTTTAGGGTTTTGTTTTGACCATGATTTGTGCTCGCAGGTATCCCAGCTTTGCGGAAACCGAATTTGAAGGGCGGGATCAACGAGAAGATCGTCCGAGTATACAAGGTGCCTGTCGGAGATAGGCATATCGAGGCTTGCTTATCGCCTCAGCGACTTGCAGCAGCAGGCCTCATATCCAGAAGAGAAGTCGAAATGACGAAGGCTGGAGAGAAGAGAGGCCTACTGCCCCGTCTAAAGGGCACAGGTTCCAAAAGGCAGAAGAGGACCCCTGCCGAACCATCTCAACCTTCCATCCGCGCGGGCAGCGATCAGCCTGCCCTTCCCGCGAGTGTGGCGGGGGCCCCAGCTGAGCCTACTGTCCCCTCACTGGTGGTCGCACCTGGGCCACCAGTGATCAACATTGCAGACAATTCCCCAGATGGGGTGGGGTCCAGCTGCCCCCCAGCTGAAGAGGCTCGAGAGCAGGTAGAGCCTCAAGGGTCAACTCCTGCTCGGGAACTGGTCCCAGCTGCCGAGCAGGGACCTGCTCGAGAGTCCATGCCTCCGCCCCGCGAGCAGACCGGTTTGGTCGTTGCCCAACCGTCTGGGAGCGGGACGTACTCGATTCCACGCCACCTCCACCCTGTGTGCAAGTTCTTGTTCGAGAACGTTCCACCTCACGCCTTCGGCTCTCTTCCCGAGCCAAGCCCTGAGAACCTTATCCTTGAAGCGGGGATGAGGATGGTTCAGGTGAGACTGTCAAAATCTGTTTCGACCTGTTGATACATTTCCAGAAATCTTATACTTCTCATCTCTGTGCAGGGTTTAGATCTGATTCTGCGAACGAGGCGTGATATCGTTGCCGCCCGTCGCACGATAGAGGAGGCCGAGGGGAAGAGGACTGCCTTGGAAAAGGCAGTTCAAGGAAGAGATCAACTGCTCAAGGCTCGTGAGGCAGTGATCTCGAAGAGAGATGAGGAGAAAAAGATCCTCATTGAGAAGATCCAAGTCCTGACCGACAGGTATCAGGCCTTGGACTCAGACTACGCGAAGCTCACGGGTCTGAAGGAGAAGGCAGAGAGAGAGAGGGAGATCTTCCGGCAGGACAAGATCTCATTAGAGGAGCAATTCGCGGGAGCCAGGTCGCAGCTCAAGGAGGCCTACGACAACTTGACTAGGGAGCGCACCGCTCTTGCGCAGCTTAAGGACGACTCGATCCACTGGGACGAGGAGAGAGTCGCCCTTGTAAAAATGCTCTCGGAGGAAGGTACTCGGGCAGTTTCCGAGTTCCGGACTTCGCAGCTGTATGACGATGAACGATATGAGTCATACGATGCTGGTCGAGACTTTGCACTGAGAGTAGTGCAACGAATGATCCCATCCTTCGATATGGGGGAATTCGGTCGAGTCGCGACCATCATCGCTGCAGAAGAGCAAGCTGCTGCCGAGAACGAGGTGACCGAAGCCACGCAGGCTGGAGGGGCTCCTGAAATGGGCCCTGAAGTCGAGAGCGTGGCTCCTCCTAGCGATTGATTTCCTTTTATTTTCTTCTCTTGTATCTGCGATCATGTATATGTAATCATATGATTATCAATGAAAAGATATTTTTGGAAGTATTGCTGTTTCGTTGCTGTTCTCCTTTCATCTTTCATTTTTGGCTTGTTAATCTTGAATGGATTCGTCAGAGATGTGACCCTTTAATTTGAGCATGAACTAAGCTGCTCGCGATTAGGATGTGACCCCTTAATTCGAGTATGAATTAAACTGCTCGCGATCAGGATGTGACCCCGTTCAATGCCTTAATTTGGGCACGAGCTGTGGTGCTCGCATTTTGGAGTGCGATTCCTCCTCACCAATCGCGAGTAACTAACTCATGAAAAAAAAAATGAATTAGACTCAATCCGGGGGTCGTGAGACCATGTCCGCGTTGAGATAGACTGATCTATCGATTGAGGTTTTGATTCTACCAAGGGCAGAAGGTTGGTCAAGAGATGGTATCCATTCTCTTCGGGGCTGTTCAGGTCCATGAGAATGGAGAAGCGACCAACTAGTAATGATTTCAGCCCTACCAAGGGTAGGCAATTGGCCAAGAGGATGTGTAAGCACTCTTCAGGGCTATTCGAGTCCATGAGAATGGAGAAGCGACCAAAAGATATTTCACTTTATTCATAAAATGTTATGATAAAACTACATCGACTCTAGGGGTAGTATCTTAGCAAATGCTCTACGTGCCAAGGGCGACGTACAGGCTTCCCTTGCATGTCTTCAAGATAATAAGTACCCGGGTCGCACAACCCTAATAACCCGATATGGGCCTTCCCAATTCGGATCCAACGAACGAACAGGAACTCCAAGATTTCGCCTTAGAACCAAATCTCCGAACTGGAAGGATCTAGGTCGAACCTTTGCATTTCGATAACGAGCAATACGTTGTTGATATGCTGCCACTCGTACTTGGGAAGCATTTCTTCGCTCTTCCAAGAGATCGAGATGAAGTCGGATATTTTCCTGATTGCTCGCGGGATCATACTGTTCGATCCGATATGAGGGGACTTGAATTTCCACCGGTACCACTGCGTCAACACCAAATGCTAAGGAGAAAGGAGTTTCACCTGTTGATGTACAAGCCGTGGTTCTATAGGCCCATAATACCTCTGGCAGAAGTTCTGGCCACACCCCTTTACATTCACCTAGCTTGGTCTTTAAATGGTGCTTTATTATTTTATTTACTGCCTCGACCTGCCCATTCGCCTGAGGGTGATATGGAGAAGTGCGGAGATTACGTATTTTCCATTTGTCGCAAAATTCATCAAAGGCTGCGTTGTCGAACTGCGTTCCGTTATCGGTAATTATAGTATGAGGAAGCCCGAAACGACATATGATATTTCTCCATATAAACTTAGTAGTCTGTTTTTCAGTAATCTTGGCTAACGGTTCTGCCTCGGCCCATTTGGTGAAATAATCAACCGCCACGATCGCGAACCTATTCTGTCCTTTTCCCATAGGTAAGGGCCCGACGATATCGATCCCCCATTGGGAAAAAGGCCAAGGGCTATCCACTGGGGTCATCCGCTCAGACGGTACACGAGGTATGGGTAGATATCGTTGACACTTGTCGCATTTTTTAGAAAATTCGATGGCGTCTGCTTTCATCGTGGGCCAATAATATCCTTGCCTCATTGCTTTATATGCCAGGGATCGCCCCCTGGGATGATTACCACATGCCCCCTGGTGTATCTCATCTAGAACACGATGTGCTTCTTCTGGATGAAGACACCTTAGATATGGCAAGGAGAAGCTTTTTCGCAACAATATTCCATCTTGTAAGGTGTACCTGGCAGCTCGAAGCCGAATTTGTCTCGCAGCTTTTTTGTCTTCTGGAAGGTATCCATCTCTGAGATAAAGGATGATAGGATCCATCCAGCATGGAGACGATTGTGCCGATATTACTTGCTCGGGAGTCACTTGGTCGATACTCGAGTGTTGACGGTGCTCGATGGGGATCGAATGTGATAGTTCTGATTCTGGTGCAGAAGCGAGTTTTGCCAAGGAATCGGCCAGTTGATTCTGCTCGCGAGGGATATGGAATATTTTGTAAGTCTTCAGTTTGGCGAGCAGGATGAGAACACGAGACTTGTATAAGGCCATTCTTTCTTCTTTGGTTTCGAATTCGCCAAGAACTTGGTTGACAATGAGCTGGGAATCGCTATGAATTATCAAATTCTGGACTGCGAGGACAACGGCTAGCTCGAGGCCGACAATAAGGGCTTCATATTCTGCTTCATTATTGGAGACGCGTGATTCAAAACGCAGAGCGTATTGAAAATGCGACCCGTCTGGAGCCACTAAAATCAGGCCCGCTCCACTGCCGCTGGCTCGTGACGACCCGTCTACAAAGAGTGACCAAGAAGGTTGTTCGCTGGTCATACCACTGTCTTCAGAATATGTAAATTCGGCGATGAAGTCAGCCACGGCCTGGCCTTTGACTGCGGTCCTAGGACAGAATGAAATATCATGCTCGCTGATCTCGACCGCCCATTTAGTTAAACGACCGGAAGCCTCAGGCTTTTGAAGGACTTGACGTAGTGGATGATTTGTTGGTACTAAAATGGCATGGGCTTGAAAGTACGGTCGCAATTTTCGAACTGCCGTGATTAAGGCTAGGGCCAATTTCTCCAAATCAGAATACCTAGTTTCTGCATCAACCATTGCTCGACTGACATAATAAACGGGCCTTTGTACCCCGGAATCTTCTCTTATTAAAGCGGCACTAACGGCCGTAGAAGACACAGATAAATAAAGAATGAGTTGCTCATGCACCATAGGCTTAGATAAAATGGGGGGAGCACTCATATATTGCTTCAGTTGTTGAAAAGCTTCTTCACATTGAGGTGTCCACCTCCAATCAGACTTGGCCGTTGCACGGAGGAGTTTGAAAAAGGGCAGGCACTTGTCGGATGTTCGCTAGATGAACCTGTTCAATGATGCGATGCGACCAGCTAGACGCTGAACGTCCTTCAGAGTCACTGGGGATTTCATCTCTATCAACGCTTTAATCTTTTCTGGATTCGCCTCAATTCCGCGTTGGCCAACCATGAATCCAAGAAATTTTCCTGCAGATACTCCAAACGCACATTTTTCTGGATTTAATTTCATCTGATACTTCCTCATCAGATCAAAGGCTTCTCGAAGATCTGGAATGTGGTCATCTTCATTGATGCTTTTCACAAGCATATCGTCAACATAAACTTCCATGTTCCTACCGATTTGAGCAGCGAATATTTTGTTGACAAGACGCTGATAAGTGGCTCCTGCATTTTTAAGTCCAAACGGCATTACCTGGTAGCAATATAGTCCTCGATCTGTGATGAAGGCAGTATGCTGGCTATCAGGTGGATGCATCATAATCTGGTTGTAACCAGAATAAGCATCCATAAAGCTGAGGAGAGCATGTCCAGCTGTCGAGTCGACCAACTGGTCGATCCGCGGTGTCGGAAAGCTATCTTTGGGGCACGCTTTGTTCAAATCTGAATAGTCGACACACATCCTCCATTTGCCATTAGCTTTCCGGACGAGAACTACGTTCGCGACCCACTCTGGGTAGTCAACTTCCTTTATGAAATTAGCCGCGAGTAGCTTTTCGACTTCAGTTTTGATTGCCATTTGTCTTTCTGCAGTAAAGGCACGTCGACGCTGATGTACGGGTTTATGCTTCGGGTCAATGTTGAGACGATGTGTGATGACATCAGGATCGATGCCTGTTAATGTCAGATTTTGTAACGAGATCCTTCGGCTTTTCTCCTTCGCTCCAGGAGAGATTTCTACCACCAGACCTGAAATAAGACAGCGAATAAGGGTGGCTGGGGACCAGCCGTTAGCCCTCCGACGCTTAAGTTAGGCCACAGAAGAGAAGACAAGCAAAACGGGACCCAGCCTGAATGATTAGTACGTACCTTTCTCTTAATGGAGTCACCCCTTTATATAGATCTGAAGCAACCCAATTTGTTACGTGAGATGTCGAAATCCCGTTGATATCGCATACGATACTGAGAATCCGCTGATTTCGTGGGATAAGATCCTATCTTTTTAGTCAGATCCAAGCCAATGATATCTTCCAACAATCACGCTCCTAGATGGCAATCCCTTAAAATCCGGATGGATCCGGCCAGAAGCCATAGTTAGAGTCATGGCCTCCGAAAAGGAAGGAGACGCCCGCAGCTGGGAGTCATGACCTCCGAAAAGGAAGGAGACGCCCGCAGCTGGGAGTCATGACCTCCGAAAAGGAAGGAGACGCCCGCAATAAAGCTGCTCGCAGGTTAAAATGTGGTCGCGAGTCCACGTACATACTTTGGGTATAATATCTTTCAACGACTTGTGAGAAGGTCTACTCGCGAATCTAGTTTTCCGTATTTTGACTATCCATGACTCCTGACCAGATGATCTCGAGAGTCGAATGGGCGTCCCGCTCTTGTCCAATATTCGACTCTCGATCAGATGATCTCGAGAGTCGAATGGGCGTTCCGCATTTGTCCAATATTCGACTCTCGATCAGATGATCTCGAGAGTCGAATGGGCGTTCCGCACTTGTCCAATATTCGACTCTCGATCAGATGATCTCGAGAGTCGAATGGACATTTCCACGTGAAATCTTATCTCCACCATTTTGCCTATAACAGATGCCCCCCAAGTCCTTACCGTCTAAGGATTCTTAAGGAAAGGACTTAAATCATTTTCACACGAAACCGCTCGCTACCTTCATCGAGAATGACACCCCTCATGATGGGCTGAAATTAATGAGCGCCAGCTTTTCGCAGCCTTTTCGCTGATGGGAAATGAAGGGGCGCTCGCCACGTGCTTGAGGAGTTAATGGGCGTGCCTGCTCGAGCGCTGTGTCCAACGAGGGACTGCCACGTGCCATCAGATACGGCGGAATGATTGCCTATAAATATACGGAGTCCGCCATTTCTTTGAGTTTCTACAGAATTTTTTCGAAAGAAACCTGCAACCTTTCCTTTCCATTCTTCTTCCGGTGCTCAATCTCTCTTTCTTGGTATTACTTCCTTTTTCTTCTTTTTTATTTTCATCTCCCCATGGCTGGGAACTCTGACGAGACCACTGTCCCCCTCGGCGATGCCACTCCGGAGTCTTCTGCCTCCAGCAGTGCAAGGGTTTCGGCGGGGAGATACACAGCAGCCGGGTATCCTTCCGTTTTATCGGAGGACAGGCTGGCTGAGCTCCGGGAGAGATACCAAATCCCTGCCTCTGTAACTCTTCGCTTGCCCGGAGGTGGAGAAACACCCGACTCCCCCCCCCCAGGATGCGTAGCATTTTACGAGTACCAGCTCATCTTGGGGGTACGCCTTCCCCTCCATCCCTTTGTTCGCGATGTATTACGATGTTACAAGATTGCCCCTGGGCAACTTATTGTGAACGGATGGAGGGTGGTGTTGGGCTCCTTTGCCCTTTGGGCTCAGGCTGGCAACGGGGAACTCACAGCGGAGGAGTTCCTCCGTATGTTCCGCCTGAAGAAAGCTCCATCCAGCGAAGGCTGGTATTATTTATGCTACTGGCACCGGGATAACTTCGTGTTGGGTAAGCCCTCCTCGAACTATCCCGGCTGGAGGAAGCGGTGGTTCTATGCTTCCGGGAGCTGGGAGTCTGCCTCCTCCAGGGGTCCAGGAGTGACCCGGTTTTTCTGTGAAGGTAGACAATCCCGTATTGTGCAGTTTCCTTAAAATAAATTTTTAGGGTTTTGTTTTGACCATGATTTGTGCTCGCAGGTATCCCAGCTTTGCGGAAACCGAATTTGAAGGGCG
The DNA here is from genome assembly GCA_003013855.2 of Liriodendron chinense. Classification (NCBI taxonomy): domain Eukaryota; kingdom Viridiplantae; phylum Streptophyta; class Magnoliopsida; order Magnoliales; family Magnoliaceae; genus Liriodendron; species Liriodendron chinense. The sequence continues at coordinate 1,103,101 of PVNU02000767.1, read as the reverse complement.
GGATCAACGAGAAGATCGTCCGAGTATACAAGGTGCCTGTCGGAGATAGGCATATCGAGGCTTGCTTATCGCCTCAGCGACTTGCAGCAGCAGGCCTCATATCCAGAAGAGAAGTCGAAATGACGAAGGCTGGAGAGAAGAGAGGCCTACTGCCCCGTCTAAAGGGCACAGGTTCCAAAAGGCAGAAGAGGACCCCTGCCGAACCATCTCAACCTTCCATCCGCGCGGGCAGCGATCAGCCTGCCCTTCCCGCGAGTGTGGCGGGGGCCCCAGCTGAGCCTACTGTCCCCTCACTGGTGGTCGCACCTGGGCCACCAGTGATCAACATTGCAGACAATTCCCCAGATGGGGTGGGGTCCAGCTGCCCCCCAGCTGAAGAGGCTCGAGAGCAGGTAGAGCCTCAAGGGTCAACTCCTGCTCGGGAACTGGTCCCAGCTGCCGAGCAGGGACCTGCTCGAGAGTCCATGCCTCCGCCCCGCGAGCAGACCGGTTTGGTCGTTGCCCAACCGTCTGGGAGCGGGACGTACTCGATTCCACGCCACCTCCACCCTGTGTGCAAGTTCTTGTTCGAGAACGTTCCACCTCACGCCTTCGGCTCTCTTCCCGAGCCAAGCCCTGAGAACCTTATCCTTGAAGCGGGGATGAGGATGGTTCAGGTGAGACTGTCAAAATCTGTTTCGACCTGTTGATACATTTCCAGAAATCTTATACTTTTCATCTCTGTGCAGGGTTTAGATCTGATTCTGCGAACGAGGCGTGATATCGTTGCCGCCCGTCGCACGATAGAGGAGGCCGAGGGGAAGAGGACTGCCTTGGAAAAGGCAGTTCAAGGAAGAGATCAACTGCTCAAGGCTCGTGAGGCAGTGATCTCGAAGAGAGATGAGGAGAAAAAGATCCTCATTGAGAAGATCCAAGTCCTGACCGACAGGTATCAGGCCTTGGACTCAGACTACGCGAAGCTCACGGGTCTGAAGGAGAAGGCAGAGAGAGAGAGGGAGATCTTCCGGCAGGACAAGATCTCATTAGAGGAGCAATTCGCGGGAGCCAGGTCGCAGCTCAAGGAGGCCTACGACAACTTGACTAGGGAGCGCACCGCTCTTGCGCAGCTTAAGGACGACTCGATCCACTGGGACGAGGAGAGAGTCGCCCTTGTAAAAATGCTCTCGGAGGAAGGTACTCGGGCAGTTTCCGAGTTCCGGACTTCGCAGCTGTATGACGATGAACGATATGAGTCATACGATGCTGGTCGAGACTTTGCACTGAGAGTAGTGCAACGAATGATCCCATCCTTCGATATGGGGGAATTCGGTCGAGTCGCGACCATCATCGCTGCAGAAGAGCAAGCTGCTGCCGAGAACGAGGTGACCGAAGCCACGCAGGCTGGAGGGGCTCCTGAAATGGGCCCTGAAGTCGAGAGCGTGGCTCCTCCTAGCGATTGATTTCCTTTTATTTTCTTCTCTTGTATCTGCGATCATGTATATGTAATCATATGATTATCAATGAAAAGATATTTTTGGAAGTATTGCTGTTTCGTTGCTGTTCTCCTTTCATCTTTCATTTTTGGCTTGTTAATCTTGAATGGATTCGTCAGAGATGTGACCCTTTAATTTGAGCATGAACTAAGCTGCTCGCGATTAGGATGTGACCCCTTAATTCGAGTATGAATTAAACTGCTCGCGATCAGGATGTGACCCCGTTCAATGCCTTAATTTGGGCACGAGCTGTGGTGCTCGCATTTTGGAGTGCGATTCCTCCTCACCAATCGCGAGTAACTAACTCATGAAAAAAAAAAATGAATTAGACTCAATCCGGGGGTCGTGAGACCATGTCCGCGTTGAGATAGACTGATCTATCGATTGAGGTTTTGATTCTACCAAGGGCAGAAGGTTGGTCAAGAGATGGTATCCATTCTCTTCGGGGCTGTTCAGGTCCATGAGAATGGAGAAGCGACCAACTAGTAATGATTTCAGCCCTACCAAGGGTAGGCAATTGGCCAAGAGGATGTGTAAGCACTCTTCAGGGCTATTCGAGTCCATGAGAATGGAGAAGCGACCAAAAGATATTTCACTTTATTCATAAAATGTTATGATAAAACTACATCGACTCTAGGGGTAGTATCTTAGCAAATGCTCTACGTGCCAAGGGCGACGTACAGGCTTCCCTTGCATGTCTTCAAGATAATAAGTACCGGGTCGCACAACCCTAATAACCCGATATGGGCCTTCCCAATTCGGATCCAACGAACGAACAGGAACTCCAAGATTTCGCCTTAGAACCAAATCTCCGAACTGGAAGGATCTAGGTCGAACCTTTGCATTTCGATAACGAGCAATACGTTGTTGATATGCTGCCACTCGTACTTGGGAAGCATTTTCTTCGCTCTTCCAAGAGATCGAGATGAAGTCGGATATTTTCCTGATTGCTCGCGGGATCATACTGTTCGATCCGATATGAGGGGACTTGAATTTCCACCGGTACCACTGCGTCAACACCAAATGCTAAGGAGAAAGGAGTTTCACCTGTTGATGTACAAGCCGTGGTTCTATAGGCCCATAATACCTCTGGCAGAAGTTCTGGCCACACCCCTTTACATTCACCTAGCTTGGTCTTTAAATGGTGCTTTATTATTTTATTTACTGCCTCGACCTGCCCATTCGCCTGAGGGTGATATGGAGAAGTGCGGAGATTACGTATTTTCCATTTGTCGCAAAATTCATCAAAGGCTGCGTTGTCGAACTGCGTTCCGTTATCGGTAATTATAGTATGAGGAAGCCCGAAACGACATATGATATTTCTCCATATAAACTTAGTAGTCTGTTTTTCAGTAATCTTGGCTAACGGTTCTGCCTCGGCCCATTTGGTGAAATAATCAACCGCCACGATCGCGAACCTATTCTGTCCTTTTCCCATAGGTAAGGGCCCGACGATATCGATCCCCCATTGGGAAAAAGGCCAAGGGCTATCCACTGGGGTCATCCGCTCAGACGGTACACGAGGTATGGGTAGATATTGTTGACAATTGTCGCATTTTTTAGAAAATTCGATGGCGTCTGCTTTCATCGTGGGCCAATAATATCCTTGCCTCATTGCTTTATATGCCAGGGATCGCCCCCTGGGATGATTACCACATGCCCCCTGGTGTATCTCATCTAGAACACGATGTGCTTCTTCTGGATGAAGACACCTTAGATATGGCAAGGAGAAGCTTTTTCGCAACAATATTCCATCTTGTAAGGTGTACCTGGAAGCTCGAAGCCGAATTTGTCTCGCAGCTTTTTTGTCTTCTGGAAGGTATCCATCTCTGAGATAAAGGATGATAGGATCCATCCAGCATGGAGACGATTGTGCCGATATTACTTGCTCGGGAGTCACTTGGTCGATACTCGAGTGTTGACGGTGCTCGATGGGGATCGAATGTGATAATTCTGATTCTGGTGCAGAAGCGAGTTTTGCCAAGGAATCGGCCAGTTGATTCTGCTCGCGAGGGATATGGAATATTTTGTAAGTCTTCAGTTTGGCGAGCAGGATGAGAACACGAGACTTGTATAAGGCCATTCTTTCTTCTTTGGTTTCGAATTCGCCAAGAACTTGGTTGACAATGAGCTGGGAATCGCTATGAATTATCAAATTCTGGACTGCGAGGACAACGGCTAGCTCGAGGCCGACAATAAGGGCTTCATATTCTGCTTCATTATTGGAGACGCGTGATTCAAAACGCAGAGCGTATTGAAAATGCGACCCGTCTGGAGCCACTAAAATCAGGCCCGCTCCACTGCCGCTGGCTCGTGACGACCCGTCTACAAAGAGTGACCAAGAAGGTTGTTCGCTGGTCATACCACTGTCTTCAGAATATGTAAATTCGGCGATGAAGTCAGCCACGGCCTGGCCTTTGACTGCGGTCCTAGGACAGAATGAAATATCATGCTCGCTGATCTCGACCGCCCATTTAGTTAAACGACCGGAAGCCTCAGGCTTTTGAAGGACTTGACGTAGTGGATGATTTGTTGGTACTAAAATGGCATGGGCTTGAAAGTACGGTCGCAATTTTCGAACTGCCGTGATTAAGGCTAGGGCCAATTTCTCCAAATCAGAATACCTAGTTTCTGCATCAACCATTGCTCGACTGACATAATAAACGGGCCTTTGTACCCCGGAATCTTCTCTTATTAAAGCGGCACTAACGGCCGTAGAAGACACAGATAAATAAAGAATGAGTTGCTCATGCACCATAGGCTTAGATAAAATGGGGGGAGCACTCATATATTGCTTCAGTTGTTGAAAAGCTTCTTCACATTGAGGTGTCCACCTCCAATCAGACTTGGCCGTTGCACGGAGGAGTTTGAAAAAGGGCAGGCACTTGTCGGATGCTCGCGAGATGAACCTGTTCAATGATGCGATGCGACCAGCTAGACGCTGAACGTCCTTCAGAGTCACTGGGGATTTCATCTCTATCAACGCTTTAATCTTTTCTGGATTCGCCTCAATTCCGCGTTGGCCAACCATGAATCCAAGAAATTTTCCTGCAGATACTCCAAACGCACATTTTTCTGGATTTAATTTCATCTGATACTTCCTCATCAGATCAAAGGCTTCTCGAAGATCTGGAATGTGGTCATCTTCATTGATGCTTTTCACAAGCATATCGTCAACATAAACTTCCATGTTCCTACCGATTTGAGCAGCGAATATTTTGTTGACAAGACGCTGATAAGTGGCTCCTGCATTTTTAAGTCCAAACGGCATTACCTGGTAGCAATATAGTCCTCGATCTGTGATGAAGGCAGTATGCTGGCTATCAGGTGGATGCATCATAATCTGGTTGTAACCAGAATAAGCATCCATAAAGCTGAGGAGAGCATGTCCAGCTGTCGAGTCGACCAACTGGTCGATCCGCGGTGTCGGAAAGCTATCTTTGGGGCACGCTTTGTTCAAATCTGAATAGTCGACACACATCCTCCATTTGCCATTAGCTTTCCGGACGAGAACTACGTTCGCGACCCACTCTGGGTAGTCAACTTCCTTTATGAAATTAGCCGCGAGTAGCTTTTCGACTTCAGTTTTGATTGCCATTTGTCTTTCTGCAGTAAAGGCACGTCGACGCTGATGTACGGGTTTATGCTTCGGGTCAATGTTGAGACGATGTGCGATGACATCAGGATCGATGCCTGGCATATCTTTATGAGACCAAGCAAACACATCCTTGTATTCGGTGAGGAAACTGATCAAATTTTCACGATGGACAGTGGTCAAGGAGGACCCGATGCACACGATCTTAGATGGATCGTCTTCGGTCAGGTGGATCGCCACTGTTTCCTCCCCTGGAGTTCCCGACTTCAGAGCATTTTCTCTCGGATCCAACGAGGTGGTCGAGGGAACACCAGGCGATCCTTGAGTTATTTCTAGGACGGGCGTCGTTTGAGCCTTCTTCCGATCTTGGAGGGCTATCTGGTAACAGGACCGTGCCTCCTGCTGACTTCCTCGTACGACCCCGATGCCATTTGGGGTTGGAAATTTAACACACAGATATGAAGGGTGCAAGGCCGCTCCAACCTTAGTCAAAGACGGCCGTCCCAAAATGGCGTTATATGCTGATTTTCGATCTACGACGAGGAAGTTTATGAAGACGGTGGTCTTCGCCGGACTCTCTCCAAAAGTAACTGGGAGATCGATGCTTCCTTCGGGTGTTACTACCTCTCCTCCAAAGCCGACAAGAGGGGTCGACACTGGTTTGAGGAGGCTTCTAGAAAGTGCCATTTTGTTGAAAGCTTCCAGGTACAGAATGTCGGCTGAACTACCTGTATCCACCATAATCCGATGAGTCAGATAATTTGATACCTTCAATGTAACTACGATAGAATCTTCATGAGGGAAGTGGATTCCCGCTGCATCTTCGAGGGCGAAAGAAATTGGAGGATGGCTCGCTTTTGATGAGATGGACGTCTGTTCCAGCCAATAAATTTGCTGGGGTTCTTTGGACGCCTTTCGAGCGTATGCCTTTCTTGAAGCTTGAGAGTCACCCCCACAAGCTGGTCCTCCGACGATAGTGCGAATTTCTCCAGTGGGCTCAGCGTCCTCTTGATCGGTTTGATGATGAGATGGTTCCTTCTGGCGAGATGAGGTCTTCGCCCTTTCTGGTGACCGATTTTTACGAGCAACATAATCTTGGAGATGACCTTTTCGAATAAGGGCTTCGATATGATCTCGTAGAGAGATACAGTCCTGGGTCCTATGCCCGTGATCTTTGTGAAAGTAACAGAACTTGCTCTTATCCCTCTTCTCGGGATCGGATTTGATCTTTGCGGGCCACTTCACATATGGCTTGTGTTTAATCTCCATTAGAACCTTTTCAGGGGACCGATCAAGAGGAGTGTAATTATGATATTTACCAGAGTAAGGCTTCCTGGGAGAACGATCGCGCTGATCACGACGGTATTTCTTATCTGTAGAAGTTCCCTCTGGCTTGCGTTTCTTACTTTGTACTCCATGGCGTGTCAATGCGACTTCTTCCGCATTGATATATTTCTGAGCTTTGGCTTGGAATTCCGCCATAGTTTTCGGCGGGCTTTTATCTAAGGCGAACCTGAATTTCTCGCTTGTTATTCCAGCGATGAGGGCTGTGAGACCCTTTTCTTCAGTGTAACTCTCGGTTTGAACGGCTTCAGCAGTGAACCGTACTGTGAACTCTTTTATTGTCTCCCCATGTTGCTGTTTCAGATTCATCAGATGGGAGGCCGGCTTCTTAATGCGAATACTTCCCATGAATTGAGAAAGAAATATTTCTGATAATTGAGGAAAGGAACTGATGGAACGAGGCTTTAACCCCCGAAACCACGTACGAGCCGCTTCTTTCAATGTAAGGGGAAAAGCCCTACACATGATTTCTGAACCATGTCCCTCCAATTCCATGAGGGACCTGTATGTTTCCAAATGTTCCAGAGGATCGCCAATGCCTGTATACGGAGCGATAACAGGCGCTCGATACTTTCTGGGCAACGGGGCTTCCATGACCTCGCTAGTGAAGGGAGATTCAGATTGATGTATCGCCGCCGTAACGGGAGATGGCCGATTTGCCTGGTATCTCTGTTCCATGACATCAAAACGATCTTGGATTCTCTTGAGATCACCTTCCCACGGTAGGGTATAGCTAGATGTTTCGGCGATGGAGCCTTGCGGTTGAGGTTGTCGAGACGAACTAGAATGTATAGAATGTGGAGACGGCACAGGGAGATGGCCGCCAAGTGGCGGGACCTGTGGTTCATCCATAGAATGCCTGGAAGCAACTGGTATAGGTGGCGGTGGTAACCCTTCGGAGGGTTGTCTTTGCGGTTCAGGGAAGTGCTGATCAAGTCGATTTGACAATGCTTGAACTCCGGCGTTTAGAGTTAGGAGAGTGTTCCCGAGAAATCGTAGGACATCATCCTGATTTCCAGAAGCCTCCAATAATGGATTTGTTGATGGCATGTTCGGGGCTCCTTGAGGGATATCTGCCGGAACAGGTGGGAGGGCAGGTGCGGATTCCGTCTCACCGGGCGGAGGTGGTGCCTGCCTTGAAGTTGAAGGATGAACAGTCTTTTTAGGAGGCATCACCGAAGGATTTTGATCGATGGTTAACACGATTGATTTTGATGATCAAGTCGTTCCCACAGACGGCGCCAAACTGTTAATGTCAGATTTTGTAACGAGATCCTTCGGCTTTTCTCCTTCGCTCCAGGAGAGATTTCTACCACCAGACCTGAAATAAGACAGCGAATAAGGGTGGCTGGGGACCAGCCGTTAGCCCTCCGACGCTTAAGTTAGGCCACAGAAGAGAAGACAAGCAAAACGGGACCCAGCCTGAATGATTAGTACGTACCTTTCTCTTAATGGAGTCACCCCTTTATATAGATCTGAAGCAACCCAATTTGTTACGTGAGATGTCGAAATCCCGTTGATATCGCATACGATACTGAGAATCCGCTGATTTCGTGGGATAAGATCCTATCTTTTTAGTCAGATCCAAGCCAATGATATCTTCCAACAATCACGCTCCTAGATGGCAATCCCTTAAAATCCGGATGGATCCGGCCAGAAGCCATAGTTAGAGTCATGGCCTCCGAAAAGGAAGGAGACGCCCGCAGCTGGGAGTCATGACCTCCGAAAAGGAAGGAGACGCCCGCAGCTGGGAGTCATGACCTCCGAAAAGGAAGGAGACGCCCGCAATAAAGCTGCTCGCAGGTTAAAATGTGGTCGCGAGTCCACGTACATACTTTGGGTATAATATCTTTCAACGACTTGTGAGAAGGTCTACTCGCGAATCTAGTTTTCCGTATTTTGACTATCCATGACTCCTGACCAGATGATCTCGAGAGTCGAATGGGCGTCCCGCTCTTGTCCAATATTCGACTCTCGATCAGATGATCTCGAGAGTCGAATGGGCGTTCCGCATTTGTCCAATATTCGACTCTCGATCAGATGATCTCGAGAGTCGAATGGGCGTTCCGCACTTGTCCAATATTCGACTCTCGATCAGATGATCTCGAGAGTCGAATGGACATTTCCACGTGAAATCTTATCTCCACCATTTTGCCTATAACAATGCCTGGCATATCTTTATGAGACCAAGCAAACACATCCTTGTATTCGGTGAGGAAACTGATCAAATTTTCACGATGGACAGTGGTCAAGGAGGACCCGATGCACACGATCTTAGATGGATCGTCTTCGGTCAGGTGGATCGCCACTGTTTCCTCCCCTGGAGTTCCCGACTTCAGAGCATTTTCTCTCGGATCCAACGAGGTGGTCGAGGGAACACCAGGCGATCCTTGAGTTATTTCTAGGACGGGCGTCGTTTGAGCCTTCTTCCGATCTTGGAGGGCTATCTGGTAACAGGACCGTGCCTCCTGCTGACTTCCTCGTACGACCCCGATGCCATTTGGGGTTGGAAATTTAACACACAGATATGAAGGGTGCAAGGCCGCTCCAACCTTAGTCAAAGACGGCCGTCCCAAAATGGCGTTATATGCTGATTTTCGATCTACGACGAGGAAGTTTATGAAGACGGTGGTCTTCGCCGGACTCTCTCCAAAAGTAACTGGGAGATCGATGCTTCCTTCGGGTGTTACTACCTCTCCTCCAAAGCCGACAAGAGGGGTCGACACTGGTTTGAGGAGGCTTCTAGAAAGTGCCATTTTGTTGAAAGCTTCCAGGTACAGAATGTCGGCTGAACTACCTGTATCCACCATAATCCGATGAGTCAGATAATTTGATACCTTCAATGTAACTACGATAGAATCTTCATGAGGGAAGTGGATTCCCGCTGCATCTTCGAGGGCGAAAGAAATTGGAGGATGGCTCGCTTTTGATGAGATGGACGTCTGTTCCAGCCAATAAATTTGCTGGGGTTCTTTGGACGCCTTTCGAGCGTATGCCTTTCTTGAAGCTTGAGAGTCACCCCCACAAGCTGGTCCTCCGACGATAGTGCGAATTTCTCCAGTGGGCTCAGCGTCCTCTTGATCGGTTTGATGATGAGATGGTTCCTTCTGGCGAGATGAGGTCTTCGCCCTTTCTGGTGACCAATTTTTACGAGCAACATAATCTTGGAGATGACCTTTTCGAATAAGGGCTTCGATATGATCTCGTAGAGAGATACAGTCCTGGGTCCTATGCCCGTGATCTTTGTGAAAGTAACAGAACTTGCTCTTATCCCTCTTCTCGGGATCGGATTTGATCTTTGCGGGCCACTTCACATATGGCTTGTGTTTAATCTCCATTAGAACCTTTTCAGGGGACCGATCAAGAGGAGTGTAATTATGATATTTACCAGAGTAAGGCTTCCTGGGAGAACGATCGCGCTGATCACGACGGTATTTCTTATCTGTAGAAGTTCCCTCTGGCTTGCGTTTCTTACTTTGTACTCCATGGCGTGTCAATGCGACTTCTTCCGCATTGATATATTTCTGAGCTTTGGCTTGGAATTCCGCCATAGTTTTCGGCGGGCTTTTATCTAAGGCGAACCTGAATTTCTCGCTTGTTATTCCAGCGATGAGGGCTGTGAGACCCTTTTCTTCAGTGTAACTCTCGGTTTGAACGGCTTCAGCAGTGAACCGTACTGTGAACTCTTTTATTGTCTCCCCATGTTGCTGTTTCAGATTCATCAGATGGGAGGCCGGCTTCTTAATGCGAATACTTCCCATGAATTGAGAAAGAAATATTTCTGATAATTGAGGAAAGGAACTGATGGAACGAGGCTTTAACCCCCGAAACCACGTACGAGCCGCTTCTTTCAATGTAAGGGGAAAAGCCCTACACATGATTTCTGAACCATGTCCCTCCAATTCCATGAGGGACCTGTATGTTTCCAAATGTTCCAGAGGATCGCCAATGCCTGTATACGGAGCGATAACAGGCGCTCGATACTTTCTGGGCAACGGGGCTTCCATGACCTCGCTAGTGAAGGGAGATTCAGATTGATGTATCGCCGCCGTAACGGGAGATGGCCGATTTGCCTGGTATCTCTGTTCCATGACATCAAAACGATCTTGGATTCTCTTGAGATCACCTTCCCACGGTAGGGTATAGCTAGATGTTTCGGCGATGGAGCCTTGCGGTTGAGGTTGTCGAGACGAACTAGAATGTATAGAATGTGGAGACGGCACAGGGAGATGGCCGCCAAGTGGCGGGACCTGTGGTTCATCCATAGAATGCCTGGAAGCAACTGGTATAGGTGGCGGTGGTAACCCTTCGGAGGGTTGTCTTTGCGGTTCAGGGAAGTGCTGATCAAGTCGATTTGACAATGCTTGAACTCCGGCGTTTAGAGTTAGGAGAGTGTTCCCGAGAAATCGTAGGACATCATCCTGATTTCCAGAAGCCTCCAATAATGGATTTGTTGATGGCATGTTCGGGGCTCCTTGAGGGATATCTGCCGGAACAGGTGGGAGGGCAGGTGCGGATTCCGTCTCACCGGGCGGAGGTGGTGCCTGCCTTGAAGTTGAAGGATGAACAGTCTTTTTAGGAGGCATCACCGAAGGATTTTGATCGATGGTTAACACGATTGATTTTGATGATCAAGTCGTTCCCACAGACGGCGCCAAACTGTTAATGTCAGATTTTGTAACGAGATCCTTCGGCTTTTCTCCTTCGCTCCAGGAGAGATTTCTACCACCAGACCTGAAATAAGACAGCGAATAAGGGTGGCTGGGGACCAGCCGTTAGCCCTCCGACGCTTAAGTTAGGCCACAGAAGGGAAGACAAGCAAAACGGGACCCAGCCTGAATGATTAGTACGTACCTTTCTCTTAATGGAGTCACCCCTTTATATAGATCTGAAGCAACCCAATTTGTTACGTGAGATGTCGAAATCCCGTTGATATCGCATACGATACTGAGAATCCGCTGATTTCGTGGGATAAGATCCTATCTTTTTAGTCAGATCCAAGCCAATGATATCTTCCAACAATCACGCTCCTAGATGGCAATCCCTTAAAATCCGGATGGATCCGGCCAGAAGCCATAGTTAGAGTCATGGCCTCCGAAAAGGAAGGAGACGCCCGCAGCTGGGAGTCATGACCTCCGAAAAGAAAGGAGACGCCCGCAATAAAGCTGCTCGCAGGTTAAAATGTGGTCGCGAGTCCACGTACATACTTTGGGTATAATATCTTTCAACGACTTGTGAGAAGGTCTACTCGCGAATCTAGTTTTCCGTATTTTGACTATCCATGACTCCTGACCAGATGATCTCGAGAGTCGAATGGGCGTCCCGCTCTTGTCCAATATTCGACTCTCGATCAGATGATCTCGAGAGTCGAATGGGCGTTCCGCATTTGTCCAATATTCGACTCTCGATCAGATGATCTCGAGAGTCGAATGGACATTTCCACGTGAAATCTTATCTCCACCATTTTGCCTATAACAAGGCACTTATCAACATACGTGACATGATGCACCTGAATCCAAGAGTCACTCTCCACCAAGAGACTCTATATTGGATACAGTCAATACATCACAAATATCAACACCGTCCTCTACGGTATTGGTCCCCTCCCTAGAAGAATCTCCAGATTTCTCCTGCCTTTTCCCGGGATTCGAACAATCCCTTTTCACGTGCCCTTCTTCCCCACCATTCCAGCATATCAGCTTGTACCTCCACTTACCCTTTGATTTAGATTTTGATGACGAAGATCCTCCACCCCGCTCAGAATTCCTCCTCCCTCATAACCAGTGCCTCATCCATAGAGGGACCCACGCCGCCGTCTTTTTCATCGCCTTCTCCTGAATGGCTGAGATAACGGTTTCCACGCCAATAGTTTTCCTACTTGTGCACAACGAGTCCTTGAGCAACTCATATGATTCTGAAAGAGAATTCAACAGGATAAATGCTTGATTCTCGTCCTTCATCGGTTCATCTACATCCATCAACTTGCAAATAAGTCTATTGAAATTACTGATGTGGCTCTCAACATCGGCCCCCTCCGCCATCCTCAAATTATACAACTGAAGCTTCAAATATATGCGATTTTTCAGAGATTTCTTTGTGTAGATATTCTCCAACTTCGCCCATGTTTCAGCCACAGTTTTCTTTTTCATGACGTTATAGAGGACCTCGTCTGTCAGGCACAATCGGATTGAGATATATTGGCCTTTTCATTGATCTTCTTTCACTCTTCTTTTTTCGTAGCCTTCGGTCACTTTTCAAGGAGTGCATCTTGCAATCCTTGCTGAACTAGAAGGTCTTTCTTCTTTACCTTCTAAAGTTCAAAATTATTTTTCCCCGAATACTTCTCCATGTTGAACCTCATGCTCTCAGATCCGAATTTCTGCTACACCCCAACGATCGCTTTGATACCAGTTGTTGGGATAGGAGGGCCGACAACGGAAGCAAAGCCGAACACAAGCAACAAATTGAATCAAACAAGCAATACAATGCAATTACAATACATGCAACCAACCACACATAGACAATCAGAATTTAACATGGAAAAACCCCTCACGGGTAAAAAACCACGGCACAAAGCGACACCAATCCACTATAATATCAGAAGTTACAAGAGATGGGACTCAAAACCTAAGATCACAAGCCCGCAAGAGAAATTCAAACTTTCCCAAGAAGAAAACCCTCTTCTCAAGGCTCTCTCTCACCTAGAACCTCTCTCAATCCCCTTTCTCGTCTAGAATGCCTCTAATCTCATAATACACTCCTTAAATAGGAGAAAAATCAGAATTAGAAACTCTGTGTAAAATCGCGCAAGAATCCAACTCATACAAGGAGACTGCCAACCAGCCGGACACCCCTACCGGCCGATCGGCCGGATGCCCCAAAAACTGTCCAATGGGTTTTCTGTTTTGGCTTCACTGTGACTGACCGGTCGGCCGATCGGTCAGTGGTCCCTGTGCAAGTTGATTTGAGCGTCCGTTTCCAATAGTAGATGCCTCTCCCACATCTCGTAAGGGAACGGACGTCAAAGGTCCTGCAATCGTGGGACCAGACTTTCTACCCTTGACGAGCAGTTCAAGAGAATGATTAAGCAGTTTCACTACATTAGGACACTTATGAAATGAAGGGCACCTTAACTGCCGTCTGACCAGCAAGGAGAAGCTGGGGAGCCTATGCATAATGATCGACATGACCAGTCATCCCGAGGGCGGCAAAGCTAGGTCTAAATACCGGAAGATGACGACCGCATGAGTCGGACTGTACCAGCTCAGGCACGAACCAGAGCTCGACGTGTCAGATCTATGCCATACGCTGGATGAGAGGCGCCAAGTCGGATGGCCGGTTCTTCTTGGTTCTTCCTCTCTCTTTCCTTTATCAATTCTTGTTTTGATTTGAGTAGATCATGAGACACACAAGTGGGCACGTGTGGGACAGCGTTCACCGCATCCTGTCACAGTGTGGACCACCTTAATGCTTATTTGCCATTTTAATTTGTTGATTAAATGACTTAGTCTAGATGAAGGATAAATGTGTATTTTGGCTTGATCTAAAGCTCGTTGGGACCACCATGAGATGGCCGATCTGATGGACGGACTAGATCATTTAGATGTGGACTATAAAACATTAAAATAGAAAAATAAATAAATAAATGAAAAGAACTCCACATCGTAAGGACGCTGCTGGAAAGGAACCAGCGCCCACCAGCGCCGCCTAATGCTAGCATGAGAGAGTGGCCCCACTCGTTGGACCCACTATAATGTATATGTTTAATCCATGTCGCCCATCCACTTCGCAATATCATTTTAACCCTAGAGCCACAGAGTGAAGAAGATCTAGATCTCAGGTGGGTCACACCACAGGAAGTAGAAGTAGTGAACATAATGATGTCCACCGCTGAAGCCTTTTTGAAGTCCCCACCATGATGCTTTCCTACTCCAGCCACACGTGTGAGGTCCAACGGACCTCAAATAAGAGAGAACACAAATATCAACTTGATTTCAAAACTCTGTGGGGTCCACGGTGGACCACGCTACCAGCAGGTGGCCCTCGTGGGGCCCACCATGGTGCATGCATTTTATCCACATCGTACATCCATTTATCCCAGTCATTTTAGACCTTACGCCAAAAAATGAGACAGGTCAAGATCTTGTGTGGACCACACCACAGAAGACAATGACGTCCACTGTTGACCCCTTCCTAGAGCCCATCATGACGTTTACTTTCCATGAACCTATTAAGAAGGCCACTTAGACTCAGGTGCAGTGAAAACGCAACTATCATTCTGATCCAAAACTCTAGTGGACCCCACCATTCATGATACACTGGGGAGATTACCACCGTCCAAACTTCTCGGGGCTAGTGTATGGGGGCTGCATTTTAATCATACCGCCCATCTGTTTTGGTCAACCTTTGTTAGTGAGCCCATTAGGCAGTGGGGCCCACATTCCATGTGCATGGAATCCACACCGTCCATCCATTTGCACCATCCCATTCAAAGGGGTGTGATTCCAAATGAAGCATATCTAAATCTTTGATGGGCTGCACATAAGAAATAGTGATGATAATCAAATGTCCACCGTTGCAAGGTTCCAGGGCCCACCGTGGGGATTTATTTTCCATCCATCAAGTGGATCATGCCACGTGGGTAGGAGACAGGGAAACCATAAATCCCACCTTGTGAGCTCCAGAAAAAGGTCCAACGTTGAAGGCTTCCTGGGACCACTGAGACGTCTGTGACAAATCCACAAGTTCCCCATTCTTCCAGCCCTTTTTTGCAATGGGGGCCCATGCGATGTTATGGAAGATCCTCTTCATCCATCCAATTTTCCACATCATTCTAGGCCATGGGCTGAAATTTGAGGTAGATCCGAATCTGTGGTGGGCCACACTGCTGGGAGCAACTCCCGTTGAAAAATCTTCCTAGGTCTCCCTGTTATGTTCATTAATCATTACCATCCTCCTGAAATAAAATATACAATAATATATGTTACTTATATTTACTTTGGGGTCCTACTAGCACATTCAACGTGTGGGACCCCACTGGTTGTATGTGATATATCCAAACCGTCCATCTCCGGGGCCTAGTAGCGTGACCTACTACGGGTCCAACTGAGATGTTTTCATGACATTTAGCCTGCTGTCTCTTCCATCCGTGATGGGATGTGAGTCCAAAAAAAAATAAAGTAGATTCAGGTCTCAACTGGACCACACCTTCCAATATAGAAAAGTCCTGATTGAGCGGCTACCGTTAAAACATTCTAGGGGCTTTCGGACCCACCTGATGATCATATGCCATCCGCCCAGAAACACCCACCACTAGAACATTTTCCAGGACTCACGCTAATGTTTGTTTGCCATTCCCACTGAGGGGCCCAAATCGTGAGGCCACCAGGATGTTCCCTACAAATCTGGCCCCCACCATGATGTATACGTCAAATCCACACCATCTATCCTGTTTGCCAGCGCATTGTATGGGCCACACCCAAAGCTTGGGTGGACTGCTCCACTTGAAGCAATTTTGTTTGGGCACCCACCTTCCTAGAGCCTACAACAATTTTGTTTGCCCTCCAACCATTTGGGCTGCCAAATAATGGGGCCCATTGAGATGTTTATTTGTGGACTCCATGCCATGTATGAGATCCACCTCGATGAGTGTATTGTGGCCACGCCATGGGCCACCTTGAGGTAGATGTTATGGTTGCGTGTAGGCCTAACTTATTGTATATGCTGTATCCGACTGTCCACCTGCTTTGATTTATGTATTAGGCTGCCTTGATGTATGTATGAGCTTTGGAGGTACCATAGGCCTGTCTTGATGTTTAGGTAGTGGCCGCATGGTGGGCTAACCTTGTTGTTGTGTTGAATTGGAGTCATGGCCTCGCCTTGAAGTATGTGTTATATATGCGCCATTGGACCACATTTAGGTGTATGTATTGCACTCGGCCATGAGGCCACCATGATGTGTGTACCGTTATTCACTCGCCTCAAGTGTAAGGCTGTGATGTAGTAGTAACTTGGTGAGAACAAGGTCGATCCACAAGGAAAAAGGTAAACAAATTCAAACTATTCTAATAACTCCAACTTAGAAGGTTAAGAAAATCAGAGTTTTAGAAACTAAGTGGAAAATAGTAAACTAGGTAGAGAAAATCTGAGAATTGAGAAGAAGTAGAGCATCAAAGATCTACTTGTAGTAGCCTAATGCCAATCCATTCATCCAAGTACAAACACAATTAGAATCAAATTCGTATCTCTCATATAATTGGACGATATTGTATTCAATCACAAATAGTCCCACTTAAATCTAGAAATCAGATTTCTAGTTCTAATGAAGCATATTATTGAGAATTTAATATTTTAGTATTTTTTATTGAATTCAAATGGGGGGTACTTTCTTATTTACATAAATAACTTAAAGTAAATGGAAACATAAATGTCATACTTAAAGTATGACATATACTTAAATGTTTTTATATAAATAAGGTGTGCCCCCCATTTGGATTCAATAAAAAATACTAAAAAAATTAAATTTTCAATAATAAAGATTTTGATTTTCCATCCGAAGTACAAATCGCAACTTTTTGACACTCCCCAAAAAGTTCGTCTTTTGAACGGAGGGTTTTTCTTCGAATTTAAACTGTCCAAAAAATCTGAAATACCCTAATTAAGCTAAAATACTAAAGTCCGGTGAAATATTCATGATATATTATAGCTGATCTGTGGATAGATAAAAAAATTCAGATTTTTACTTAGAATTTTTAGGCAACGAAATGACCAAAATGTCGTTTTAGTGCAAATCTGTACAGAAATGAAGTTGTAATTAGATAATATTACTTACTTAATCTACTTAATCTAGTATTCATCTATGCTTAATCTAGTATTACTTGATGTATTAACACACATCTTACTTAATCTAGTATCATCTATGCTAAATCTAGTATTCATCTATGCTTAATCTAGCATTCATCTTCATTAATCCAGCACTCATCTTACTTAAACTTAGCATTTATGTTACTTAACTCGACATGTATTCAACCTCACATGGCATATATACTATTGTATTCTCACATACATCATTCTTACATGACATGTCTTCTATTGTATCCATCACATACAATCATTCTCATACAATATATATTCTATTGCATTTATCATGCATCAAAGATCCTTACCTTGTTACAATGTCACGCACATTTATGCATATGTGAGTAAGTTTGTTGAGCTCTTAAATGTGCATATTTTAACCCCATTTCATTACTAACTATACTTGAAATAAGTGATTAAAGACTCAATGAATGCATTGTTTTGTGGTTGTAGGAATGAGAGAGAGGATTCATTAATTGAGGGCTTAAAGATGTTGTTTACACACCTTGAAGAACAAAGAAATAAAGAATTAAAGGTGGAGCAAAAGTGCATTGAAGTTGAAGGAGGAGAAGTTGAGAATTCAGCCAATTTCATGTCCACCGGCGGGCCGGCCACAGCCACTGACCGACCAGCCAAACCCTCTAGAAACAAGAAATCTCTTGGACACATTTCAGGAGGACCGACCTTTGGACCGACCGGCTGGCTGAAAGGTCGACCTATGCACTACAATGTCCAGTGAAATTCAGCAGTTTGAAGCAGTTCCACCGGCCGGCCGATCGACCGGTCGCCTGATGGGTCAGACTGTGTAAAAACGACTTCAGTGAAAATTACAATTGCAGGCCACTTTGTCCAACCGGCCAAACAGGGGGTCCGACCGGCCAGTCAACACTCAGGAACATCCGGAGCTCCGAAAATCTCTGCGCGAAATGCTAATCTTGAGGGATTTCTCAAAGTTTCTTCGCACCTAGGGCTCCAAAGCTATAAAAGGACTCCTCTAGCTCATTCCTACGGGATCCTAGAAGAGATTTACCACGGTGGGAGGCTGGCGGAAGTCAGATCCGGAGTTCTACAACGCCTAGTTTGTTCTTCTAGTTTTTATATTTTTCTTAGTTGTTTTCATGTTTCCTTGAATCATGAACAGTTAAATCTCTTAGCTAGGGCTAAGAGGTGAAGCTTGTAGTGAATCTAAGATGTTTCAATTCGTTCAATTTGGTTTCAAGTTGGATTATTAGTGAAGAACAATGGTTGAAGTTTGAATAAAGTTCTAAGTAGTTTTTCTTAATCTTATGATGGTCATGGATGTTTAGAAGAATTGCTTTAGTTCTTAACTGTTTTGAATTATTCTAGACCTGTGCGCTCTGAGAATCAGATTCAATACGCTCTAGACCGTTGATCCTCATGTGGGAATTTCATACCAAAAGTTCTACTTTGTTTGGAATTTCTGCTTATGTGTGGTTGTTTATGTGATTTGAATCAAGTTCAAATCATGATCTAGTTATACTTTGTGATAGAATTTAATGATGATTATGATTGTGATCTTAACCTATTGGAACTAGGATTGACTTATGCAATTGAGTGTGCTCAAGTCCTAACTTGAATTGAGAGAATCATGTACTTGAATCACACATATAGAAGATTTTTTGTTTTAACTGCTCTATCATCCGACTAGATAGGATTTAATTTCGATTCTAGCTGAGAAAGTGAGAAACCACAGTGAATTAAGCATCAAGGATTATTACAAGTGGATCCTTGAACCCCTAGTGCTTTTTATTATTGATTACATTCAATTTAGTTCAAAATATCTATCTACACCCAATTCCAAAATCCTGTTTAGTTAGTTCTTAATTAGAAACCATTGGAAGTGTTTTGTGAATTCCTACACAAGTCCCTGTAGATCGACCTCAGTCTTACCGAGATTATTACTACATCGCAACCCTACACTTGGGGAAGCGAACAAGTTTTTGGCGCCGTTGCCAGGGACTTTGACGGTTTTTCACAAAATTTCAAAAAATAGTTTCTATTTGAAATTTTTAAGACTCTTGTACTAATTTAGTTTATTTGCTTTGTTTTGTTTTTCCAAGAATTCTAAGAGTCGAAGTAGTCACTTTAAATTAGGTTTTTCTAAGCATTTTTCTTTTATTTTTATTTTTCTGATTTGCATGCCACATTGGGTTCGGGATTCTAATAACCGACTCATTAGTGAAGGGGGATTTGTTAAAGGGATTGATAGAGAGCCACGTGCTAAGAAACGTTTAGATTCTCCAATTTTGTCTGAAAGTATGGCTGGAAATCAACCCAACCCTATTGCGAATCAAAATCTAAGCCAAAACCAAATCGAAACGGGAGAGAATGTGGTTGAGAATGTTCCCCAACCTAGAACATTACGTGATTACTTGCAACCTGTAAGAGCCAGCACTCCCTCATGCATAGTTTTTCCACTGAATGCAAGGAACATAGATTTGAAATAGGGAGTAATCCAACTCATTCTAAAATTTCATGGACTAGACAGTGAAAGTGCCTATCAACATCTTAAGGAATTTGATGAGGTGATAGCCACAATGCACTTTGCAAATGTAACCGATGATGTGGTGAGACTCAAATTATTTCCTTTTTCCCTTAAAGAGAAAGCTAAGGCTTGGCTTCATGCATTAAGGCCAAGATCAATTGGAACATGGACTGAGATGACTAGGGAGTTTATTAAAAAGTTCTTTCCTACTCACAAAACGATCATGTTGAGGCGCCTTATCATGAATTTTGCTCAAAAAGAGGATGAGACCTTCTTCCAATGTTAGGGAGAGGTTCAAGGACTTATTAAATGCATGCCCACATCATGGCTACGAAATTTGGCGGGTAATAAACTTTTTCTATGAAGGACTGACTTCACCCATGCGCCAATTCATAGAGATGATGTGCAATGGAGAATTCATGAATAAGGAAGCCGAGGAAGCATGGGACTATTTCGATGAATTGGCCGAGAATGCATAGTCTTGGGATACATCTAGACTAACAAATTCCAAGACAAGCCAACAAAAGGAAAAAGGAGGAATTTATGTCCTTTCAGAAGAAGATAACATAAGTGCACATGTCACTAGCCTCACAAGAAAAGTCGAGGCCATGGAATTGAAGAAAGGAGAGACGACTAACTCGAAGGACGTTGAAATTGTTTGTGGAATTTTTGCCGGAAATCAACATGCAACACAAGATTGTCCCACAATTTTTGCATTCCAAGATATCTTACAAGAATAATCAAATGCCATAAACAGTTATCAACGGCCATTTAGTGCTCCAAACTGAAACACATATAATTCTAGTTGGAAGAACCATCCCAACTTCAGTTGGAGGAATGGACCCACTGCGAATGCAAACAATACCCCTCAAGCTCAATCTTTACTAGGTCCATCCCTAGTAATTACACCAAAAGCTACGCTAGAGGAGATGTTGGGTGCATTCGTATCGGTTAAAGCTGAATATAACAAGACTAATTCTCTGAAAATTGATGGGTTCATGCAAGAGCAATTGAAATTCAATCAAAATTCATTTCAAACCATTAATGACTTGAAAACCTCAATGGCTAGAGTTGAATCTCATCTCAGTGTTAGGGAGAAAGGCACACTTCTTGCCCAACCTCTCCCTAACGTACGGACCCAATTTGAGATACAAGATGCAAGCTCATCTTCCTAACATACGGAAAATGTTCAAGCTATCACCACTTTGAGAACTGGAAAAATAATCGATAAATCTAATCCGGTGAAGGCCCCAAAGCCTAATGATCTGGAAATTTTCAAAGAGAACGATAGCCCAAACAACACTCCACGTGAGAAAGAACCGGAAAGCCAATATAAGCCGGTTGCTCCATTTCCCTAAAGGTTGATTTCACCCAAACCTTTAGACAAAAACTTGGAAATTTTAAAGGTTTTTAAGCAAGTGAAGATCAACATTCCGTTGTTGGATGCTACAAAACAAATACCATCCTATGTCAAATTTTTAAACGAATTGTGTACAGTTAAAAGGAAACACAATGTTCACAACAAAGTACTTTTGACTGAGAATTTGAGCGCTATTATTGAAATTGCGTCGGGTAGTCTAACACGACACCCTATGCATATACGTGCGGAAGCTTAAGGAGTATCTAGAATTATGGCTAAGTCCTCGGGGGGGGGGGGGGGGGGGGGTGATTAGGACCTTTTAAAATCTTTTCGCCTACTTAACAGTTTTTGCAAATTAAACTAAGTAAGCGATTAACACTTCGGCTTCCAAGCCTAAGTGGGTCCAATCAAAAGACTAGCAAATGAAAGATGCAATCAGTAACCTAGTCTAATAAACACATGTGGACTATAGAGGATGGATCAACAAAAGCTCAAGTTTACATGAGGTAGTGAAAGTACATCTGGTGAGTGTGGATATGCCTATCAAGTGCTTAGCATACATTCCTAACTAAGCATTCATAATTAACCAATTAAACACAATGCATAAAGAGAAATGTGCTCCAATACAATCACAAACACAACGATGTATAGTGGTTCGACTACTTGTCTACTCCACTCCCGGTTTAAGTACTCAACCCCTTTGAGCACACCGGCATTCACTGGGGAGTTTAAATCTGGTTCCTCCCAACCAAGGTGTTTTAACTCGGATCCACTCAATCGGGGAGTTTATAGGTTCCTCCCAACCTACAAGTTTGCACCCGTGTTGGTGGCTCCCCTTGGAGACTTTGTTTAGGCCGACTAACGAGCCATGGAACGGCTAACGTCCCTGAATTTAGGCCCTACAAACGAGCCAAGGAGTGCTAAACAACCCCTAGTCTTTAGGCCGACAAACAGGCTAAGGAATGGCTAACATCCCTAGATTTTAGGCCGACAAACAGTCCATGGATCGGCAAACGACCTTAGTTCAAGTTTGTTAAACAAACTCTATACTCAACTCCCACAAGACAACCTTACTTGAGTGAATAGACTCCTAACAAGACAACCTTACTTGTTGGATTGAGCTCCTTTGTAGCGCCGCTTTGGGTTGCTGCTTCTTGCTCTCCCGTGCTTGAATCAGCTCCACTTATGCTCCCCTGATCTTTGATGCCGCTGCTTTGCCAAGGCTTCAACTCCAAGATTAGCTACCTTGCATGTGATGCTCCATTGGAGATGCCCAAGGTGCTAGGGAATGGTGAAACCTCTACAAATGGTAGGAAATGGGTTTTCTAGAGGAATACACCTATTTGGGCTCCTAGGTAGTATTTAGACAAGAGATATAACTATGATCAAGGTGTCTAAACCCTAGGAATCAAGAGGGAACAAGTTCATTCTCATGATGCCATTGAATGACCCAAGCTTTTGATGAAAACACAAGGAATATGACTTGCTATGGATTTGGGATAGAGCCTCTAATGGTCTTTAGCAATGGTGGGTTCTATCTCCTTAAAAGCCCCTCTCTTAACCCTAAAAGTGAATCCCCCTCATTTATAATGTTTCTCCCAATGGTCAAATAACGGGTAGATTCACGCAGGGTCGGGCGCCTGGTCAGATTGGGTCAGGCGCCCGAAATCCGGTCTAATAAAAATGTTTAAACGCTGGACAGAAAATGAGTTGGTCGGGCGCCCGGACAAGTTTTGGTCGAGCGCCCGATGACCTTTCTTTCACGGGTCGGGCGCCCGGTGCACACTTTGGTCGGGCGCCCGGAATTAATCCAGACTGGGTCATGTGCTGCTGGAGAGTTTTTGCATTGGTCGGGTGCCCGGAAAGGTTCTGGTCGGGCACCCGGTGACCCTTTGATTTTAGGCCAAATCACATGGACGGATTCACTCTAGGTCGGGCGCCCGGTGGACACTGGGTCGGGCTCCCGGCCAAGCATGTTTTCCTGCTGTAATTTTCTATTTTTCAGTAGAACATGTAACCTCTTTGGCCATTCTTTTGGTGATCTTTTGGGACACCTAGGGCCAGTCTAAGATGACTAAGGGTGTGCCTATTGGGTCATGGTCATCTAAAGGTTAATGGTTTTGGGTAGGTACTAGGTTCGGGCTCACCAGGGCATCACTTTTACCTGTTTCTTCTTTCTTTATGCAGCCGGTCTGTCTTGAGTCTTCGGTCTTCGTCTTCATTAAGCTCAACTGACACTAGACTCATTGACCTAAGTAATTGACAAACAAGGTGTACTAGTATGCCACAGAAAAGTTCACTAACAATTATCAGACAAGAGGTGCCCCAAAAATACAAGGATTTAGGTAGTCCAACCATCTCATGCATCATAGGTGACTACCGGATCAAACAAGCCTTACTCGATTTAAAGGCAAGTGTTAACCTCATCCCATACTCGGTTTATGAACAACTTGGGTTAGGTGAATTGAAACCCACCAAAACTACACTCCAACTTGCTGATAGATCTATTCGTATATTGAGATGAGTGATTGAGGATGTCTTAGTCCAAGTTGATAAATTCTACTACCCAGTGGACTTTATTGTCTTGGATACACATCCCGTGATAGGTACCGATGCTCAAATTCTCGTCATACTTAGCCGCCCTTTTCTAGCTACTTCAAATGCGATTATCAATTGTAGAAACGAGCTTGTACAATTGTCCTTTGGAAATATGACACTCGAGCTGGATATATTTGATTTATGCAAACAACCACGAGAAGCTGATGACGAGATCCATGAGATAAATTTAATTGAATCATTCGTAGAGGATACATTTCCTTTGACATTCTATTTCAACACTTTGGAGGCATTTTTGGCCCACTCTCATGAGATAAATGATGACACAATACAAGAGATGGATGCCATTTTGGATGTTATGCCGGTACTTGATAACAAAAGATGGAGGGCACTATTTGAACCTTTACGCTTAAGCGAGAACAAGCCTCTTCCATCCAATATCAAGGCACCAAAGCTCGACTTAAAACCATTACCAAGTGATTTGAAATATGTCTATTTAAGTCGAGATGAGAAATATCCGGTGGTGATTTCTTCCCACTTGGATGAGGAACAAGAGAGTAGGCTAATAGCCACTCTAGTAGAGCATAAAAGCGCCATTAGATAGTCGATTGCGGATCTTAAAGGCATAGACCCACTGATTTGTACTCATCGCATACACCTTGAGGAAAATGCCAAGACATCTAGGCAACCACAAAGATGCCTCAATCCAAACATGAAGGAAGTGGTTAAGGCCGAAGTGGTGAAACTATTGCATGTGGGTATTATTTACCCAATATCCAATAATCAATGGGTGAGTCCAACTCAAGTGGTGCCTAAGAAATCCGGAATAACCATTGTAGCCAATGCCAATAATGAACTCGTACCAACCAGAGTCACTAACGGTTGGAGAGTGTGCATTGACTGCAGGAAGCTAAACATAGTCACAAGGGAAGACCACTTCCCCCTACCGTTTGTTGATCAAATTTTAGAAAGGTTGGCGGGTCATTCCCATTTTTGTTTCCTTGATGGGTATTCAGGGTATAACCAAATAGAGATCTCCCTAGAGGACCAAGAGAAGACAACATTCACATGTCCATTCGGCACTTTCGCCTATCGAAGGATGCCATTTGGACTATGCAATGCACCTGCCACTTTTCAGCATTGTATGTTGAGTATTTTTTCTGATATGGTGGGAACGATTCTCGAAGTCTTCATGGACGATTTCTCTGTATTTGGTCGTAACTTTGATGAGTGCCTTATGCACTTAAAAACTGTGTTGAAAAGATGTGAAGAAAAGAACCTCATGTTAAATTGGGAGAAATATCATTTCATGGTTCAAAAGGGAATAGTTCTTGGTCACATCATCTCACAAAATGGATTCGAGGTGGACAAAGCTAAAATCGATCTTATCTCTAACCTTCCACCACCCAAGAGCGTACGAGATGTGCGGTCCTTTTTGGAACATGCCAGATTTTATAGACCGTTCATAAAGGGCTTTAGTTCACTCTCTCGTCCTTTATGCAACCTCCTTCAAAAGGAAAACTCATTCGAGTGGACTAAAGTTTGTCAAAAATGCCTTTAACAAACTAAAAGGTATGTTGACATGTGCTCCCATAATGCAACCACCTGATTGGAGCCTTCCTTTTGAAATTATGTGCGATGCGAGCGACTACGCTATTGCGGCTGTGTTAGGCGAGAAAAAGGAGAAAAAGCCATGCATCATCTACTATGCAAGTAGAACTTTAAATTCGGCTCAAGAAAACTACACTACTACAGAAAAAGAACTTTTAGCCGTAGTTTTTACTTTAGACAAGTTTAGGTCCTACTTGATTGGATCCAAGATCATTATATTCACTGACTATGCTGCGCTTAAGTACCTTCTCTCTAAGAAGGATGCTAAGCCACGCTTGTTAAGATGGATCCTCCTACTCCAAGAATTTGACATAGAAATACGTGATTAGAAAGGAGTAGAAAACGTCATGGTTAACCATCTCTCTAGACTTGTCCTCACCAATTCTCCTGAGACGACCGCAATCAATGACATGTTTTCTGATGAACAACTTTTTAAAGTCTCCCAATTACTGTGGTATGCGAATATTGCTAACTATCTTGCTATAGGTACAATTCCGACACAGTGAAAAAAGCAAGATAAGGATAAGTTCTTTAATGAGGTGACAAAATTCTTATGGGACGACCCATACTTATTCAAGTATTGTCCCGATCAAATCATAAGGAGATGTGTGCCGGATGATGAACAACACAGTATCATCTCCTTTTGTCATTCTCAGGCGTGTGGTGGCCACTTTTCGACTAAGAAGACCACAACCAAGATTCTACAATGTGGGTTTTATTGGCCCACCATGTTCAAAGATACCCATGAGTTTTGTAAAACATGTGAGCCTTATCAGAAACTGGGAGGAATATCTCGTAGAAATATGATGCCACTCAATCCCATCCTACCAATTGAAAATTTTTATTATTGGGGTATCGATTTCATGGGTCAATTCCCATCTTCTTTCGAAAATTTATATATATTGCTAGCCGTCGATTATGTTTCAAAATGGGTCGAGGCGATTCCATGCCAGAATAATGACCATAAAATAGTCATTCGTTTCTTAAAAGAAAATATCATTTTCCGGTTTGGAACACCTCGAGTCATTATAAGTGATGGAGGATCTCATTTTTGTAACTGCCCGTTTGAAGCTTTAATGAAGAAATATGGCGTAAATCACAAAGTGAGTACTCCCTATCACCCACAAACAAGTGGACAAGCTGAGATATCCAACAGGGAGATTAAACATATTTTGGAGAAAACAGTGAACCCCGATCGCAAGGATTGGTCGCTTCGACTAACCGATGCACTCTAAGCTTACCGTACTGCTTTCAAGACCTCCATTGGAATGTCTCCCTATAGACTTGTCTATGGAAAGCTTGTCACTTGCTTGTGGAGTTGGAACATAGGACCTATTGGGCGATAAAGAAGATGAATTTTGATTCTGACAAAGCAAGCTCGTTGCGCAAACTTCAATTGAATGAACTTACGAAACTCCGAAAAAATTCTTCGTAAGACCTTCACGATTAATCAAAAGGTCCTTATATATAATTCTCAACTACATTTATTTCTGAAAAAATTGAGATATCGATGGATCGGTCCCTACATTGTAAAAAATGTTTATCCATATGGGACAGTCGAGTTGTTGAATCCAAGGAACGGTAATATCTTTAAAGAAAATGGTCAGTGATTAAAGCCGTTCTTTGAGATTTTCCTTCAGAAGGTATGTCCATACCTCTGACTGATCCTGTGTATCGGGATGGTTGATCTCCTAGTCTGATGGAGGTATAGAGTAGTTAGGATTAGGATTTTGTTGCTTTTAGTTTGCTTTTTCATAGGTTTGATAGAAGGAGGTAGAATTCCAGTTTTTGTTCTCTCGAGTACTCTCATTCCTCAGCCCCTTTATTTTATATTTGCTCTCATGTTTTGCTCATTGCATATCTTTTACATTGAGGACGATGCAAGATTTGATTGGGGTGTGTGGGATCACTAGGATGAATCTAGTGTTTTGTAACATCTCGAACAATTATGTAGAACTTTTTCAATTTTTCTACAAATTCAAAACTCCATTAGAAAACTTTGTTTCTATGCATTTGTGATGGTGTGAGTATAAGAAAAGGGAGGCAAAGTGAGTGAAGTTGAATATCTTGAACAATCTCTAAGATACTAGTTTTATATGCGAATCCCCCTATTTTTATGATTAATAGATTTTCTAAACACTTTTACACTTAGTTCACATTACACGATTCTCACTCTTTGAAAGGATTATGTAGAATTGTGAATTAGTTAAGTTTGGATTTGACGTGTTGAGAAACCAAGCCGGGGTACTTTGTCCATCCTTGTCCATGGGAAAATAATGAAGGATATGGATTTCTAAAAATCCTATCTAATGAAAAAGAAAACGGGAAAGGAAGGATGAAAATATGGAAATGATGGAGAATATGGTGGAAAATTTTGAAAAGGGTTACCTATTACCAATCGGGGGATGGTCTACCCGTAACAAAAGTCGAAAATGGGACATAGTGTGAAAGCCGGTGGAAGGACGGTAAGGCAAATTCCTGTCATAGGCTTGTTGTTGATCTATACACCGTTGAATCCGTACCTTAGTTAATTCATGAAGAAGGTAACCCTGGAAATCCATGAGATGAGCATTCACTGAGCACACTAGGTTAAATTGTTTGGATTCTTCTATTTTATCAATCAATCAGCGGGAATTTCATATGAGTACTTGGTATATTTTGGAAAATTCAAGGTTTCAACTTCTATCACTGGGCATTTCAGAATTCTTTACACTTGCACATCATTGAGTACATAGAAACATGGTTTCTAAGGGAGAGTTGGGTTTTGAAGAATGAAATTTGTTTCATGCATGTTTTGCTCGGGACTAGCAAAATGCTGGTTGGGGGGTGTGTTGAGCTCTTAAATATGCATATTCTAACCCCATTTCATTACTAACTATGCTTGAAATAAGTGATTAAAGACTCAACTAATGCCTGGTTTTGTGGTTGTAGGAATGAAAGGGAGGATTCATTAATTGAGGGCTTAGAGATGCTATTTACACACCCTGAAAATCAAAGAAATAAAGAACCAAAGGGGAGCAAAAGTGCATTGAAGATGAAGGAGGAGAAGCTGGGAATTCAGCCAATTTCATGTACACCGGCCTGACCGGCCACAGCCTCTGACCGACCGGCTAAACCCTCCAAAAACAAGAAACTCTCTAGACACATTTCAGGGGGACCGACCTCTGGACCGACTGGCCGAACAGACTGACCGACCGGTCGGCCGACCGACCGGCTGAAAGGTCGGCCTATGCACTACAATGTCCAGCGAAATTCAGCAGTTTGGAGCAGTTCCAACGGCCGGCCGGCTGACCGGTCGGCTGATGGGTCAGACTGTGTAAAAAAGACTCCAGTGAAAATTACAATTGCAGGCCACTTTGTCCGACCGGCCAAACAGGGGGTCCGACCGGCCGATCAACACTCAGGAACATCCGGAGCTCTGAAAATCTCTGCGCAAAACGCTAATCTTGCGGGATTTCTCAAAGTTTCTTCGTACCTAGGGCTCCAAAGCTATAAAAGGACTCCTCTAACTCATTCCTAGGGGATCCTAGAAGAGATTTACCATGGTGGGAGGCGGCGGAAGTTAGATCCGGAGTTCTACAACTCCTCCTAATTTGTTCTTCTAGATTTAATGTTTTTCTTAGTTGTTTTCATATTTCCTTGGATCATGAACAACTAAACCTCTTAGCTAGGGCTAAGAGGTGAAGCTTGTAGTGAATCTAAGATGTTTCAATTCGTTCGATTTGGTTTCAAGTTGGATTATTAGTGAAGAATAATGGTTGAAGTTTGAATAAAGTTCTAAGTAGTTTTTCTTAATCTTATGATGGTCATGGATGTTTAGAAGAATTGCTTGAGTTCTTGATTGTTTTGAATTATTCTAGACCTGTGTACGCTCTAGACCGTTGATCCTCATGTGGGAACTTCATACCAAAAGTTCTACTTTGTCTGGAATTTCTGCTTATGTGTGGTTGTTTATGTGATTTGAATCAAGTTCAAATCATGATCTAGTTATACTTTGTGACAGAATTTAATGATGATTATGATTGTGATCTTAATATATTAGAACTAGGATTGACTTATGCAATTGAGTGTGCTCAAGTCCTAACTTGAATTGAGAGAATCATGTACTTGAATCACACATATGGCAGATTGTTTGTTTTAACTGCTCTATTATCCGGCTAGATAGGATTTAATTTCGATTCTAGTTGAGAAAGTGAGAAACCACAGCGAATTAAGCATCAAGGATTGCTACAAGTGGATCCTTGAACCCCTAGTGCTTTTTATTATTGATTACATTCAATTTAGTTCAAAATATCTATCTACACCCAATTCCAAAATCCTGTTTAGTTAGTTCTTAATTAGAAACTATTGAAAGTGTTTTGTGAATTCCTACACAAGTCCCTGTGGATCGACCTCGGTCTCACCGAGATTATTACTACATCGCAACCCTACACTTGGGGAAGCGAACAAGGTTCCCTACTTATCTCCCATTGCAAATTAGCTATCAACGAAGGTGTAGGATCGGGATCGCTTCTAAAGACAAGCCAGTAGACTCCAGCTTAATTTGATAACTGATTTCAAGAACTTTGTATCAATTATGTTCATTGCACAACTAGAGTTTAGCCCGGATTGAGTGTTAAGATTAAATAGAAGGGACTATGGTTACCATTTGAAACCACAAATGAAGAGTTTCATATTACCTTAAGATGCTTGTTATGAACTACTATCGCTAGAGTTAGTCGTTGTACTACCCATCCAAAACGGGATTTGCTTGTTGGATTGGGCCGGGATTTGCGATGTGCCTTCTTGCGGTCATCGGTGCAAATAAAGCAGCTGATGATTCTGAGTTGTGCTATCCAACAGTCGTAGTTTGTGTACTCCTGCGATCACCCATCATAAAAATACGGGAAGATGGCCCAGCGATGCATGACTCGATTAAAAAACCCCTAATAGTCTTTCAACTCGGACAATCTGAAAGAACATGGGACATAAACATCCGAATTGTTTAAACGATGACTCGGTCCATAACAAAAACTATACCGATCTCTATGACTGTGAAGCCCCAAACCCGGGGACCGGGCTCACTAAATTTTCGATCGCCGACCTTGGTGCCAACAGCCTCCGTAGTACCCCATTCTCGGCTCCTAGCTCTCATGTGCCAGGTTCCGATCCTGGGATCCTACCAGGAGGATTTTCAGGGTAAATTTTTTTTTTGTACAGGAGCATAATCAAAACCATAAAACACCATCAAGTATCCACTAATAAGTTTGTTGAGTACAGTGAAAGGGAAATACAACATGAAGCAGAAGTCCAAAATATCAGGTACATAAACCGCGCTCAACGCCGCTGATATGCCCTAGTACCTGCAGTGTAAACAAACGCGCATGAGCTTCCTACGAAGCTCAGTAGAGTGCGTGTGTGCGCGTGTGATGCATGTGACAAGTATACAGATATCAGAGTGAGCGAAAGTAGTAGGGGGCTAAGTTACTAAGTTCATGAATGCTATCAGCCATCCCAAGGCTATGCGATGCAAGGGCCTACATGACCGAGTGTTACATGCTAGAGATGCAATGCAAACATGTCAATCCTCAACTGATCCATATATCAAAATAGTTCTCATCTGGGACATCACTGGGGTCTAGTATACTCTAATATTGGCCGTCGCACATCGCTGCGCATAACCAAGCGAGTAGAAAAGACCACTATTCGCCTCGTTAGTGGTATACCAATGCCCACCCGGCTCACCGATAGCGGACCCATTCCATGAGCTGATCAGACTCGACCTAGCTTACAGCCCACTGCACCCGGGCGGATAAGGTCACACCCCTTTCCAACCGACCTCGACACAGTGGGAGACGTGGCCTACTGGTATTTGGCACACGGGCGCTCATGTTATCCACTCGGTCTCGACGCTGGAGCATCCTACTGGTACCACAGGGTTTAGGGACTTTCACCCAAGGACATCCATAGCGCCCACCTACTAGAACAAGTTTCCGGTGTCCAATACTGCCAACCACGATGTGACTATGATAGCCACCACCCTGATACTGCTAGGGTGTGAAAACGATCGTGACATACATAATGTGAAATGCATGAGTCATACAATCCAAGTCATGCACCAAACTTATGCATACTGCGCAATCATGTGGGGCGACCCTGTCTCGCACGGGTCCCCTAAGTATAACAAGCCAACTAGCATATGCTATGGTTATTCATGATCCATAACAGGCATACGAATGATGCGTATGGGCATATGAATGAGCATGATATTCATTATACTAAGTGTTGGGGCTCAAAATTTCACCCATGATAAAAGGCTGAATGATGGCTCAAAATGAATGGTTTGGATCGGTTCAAGACTTGAAAAATAGCCTATAAAAGCAATAGAACACCTTCCATACATGTAATACACATAGAACTCATGCAAGAGAATAGTGCGTATGGCTATGCATGCCTAAAGCCTGCATGAGCACATGCAATCGTAAGCTAAGCCATCACGTGCATGCAACCAACTCATGCATACTATGCATAACCACACATGCCACACACATGTACCTTGTTTTGCATGCCATGAATGCAACCCATACAGCCCAGGCGTGCTACCCATGTATGAAGCCCATGAAGGCACTGAGTATAAATGTAACTCTCATCTATACCCATGCATATATCTCAAACATACATACATTCACACCATGCAAGAACACTATTCTCATGTAACCCATTCATACATGCATGCATAACACATATAAACCATGGACCATGCCTAAGACTCATGTATGAAACACACGTGTCATCCATGCAACAAATGCATACACGCCACAAACTACATGTTCACATACATATGCAATGCATGCACGGCCTGAACACCACCAACATATCATGTGCACACATAAAACCATAATATGTACGTACGTTCACATTGCCCATGGTAACATTCCCACCAGACGTTGTTCTTTGCACCCCACCATGGAGTATATGCTTGATCTAAGCCGATCACCTGTTTCACCAATCCATTTTACCCCTTGGGGCAAAAAATGAAGAAGATCCGAGTCCTAGAGAGACTACGCCAGGAGAAACAGTGGAGGAAGAATTGTCCATGGTTGGAAGTTGGTAACACGCATAAAGCACGTAAAACTCACACTTTAAACTTCCAAATTTGTGAAAAACACAACTTTATGAGCTTATTGCTGTGGGGCTCCCATCATGATGCATAAGGGAAATCCAAACCTCCCAGACATCTTGATAGCTTATTTTAACCATTGGGACTAACTATGAGGCATATCTGAAGCTCAGGTGGGACACACCACAGGAAGATCAACGCTCACCATTACAACTCCCAAAATGAGTGATCACCGGTTAAACCTCTCTAGTGGCCCACCACGATATTGTTTTCCAAGATCTGGACCGACCAGAGTATCCTAGGGGGTTCACACAAATGGAACATTTAAATGGTTGCTCGACCCAATATCTGTGTGGCCCCCAAATATCATTCAACGGCAAAACAACGGTGACACTATTTCCTGTGGTATGGCCCACATGAACATCTGATTTGCCTCAAACTTGGGCCCACCTCCTAGAATAACATTCCCTAGCCAATGGACGGCTTTGATCCTAGACCCATAGACTATAAATGGGACACACCTAAAACTTTGCCAAATCACGTGAAAGCATGCAAACATGAAAAAGCCACTGTCTTAAAGACATGCGCCCAAGCGCTGATTGAGAAGCGGTTATTGGTTGAAACGTGTGAGGCCACCATGATGCCCTTTGAAACATCCAAATCGTTCATAGGGTCACAAGGGCCCACACATGTCATATGCATGAAAACTAGATTGATCTGATACTTCTATGGCTCCACATGAGTCCTCAACGGTGATTGAACGGTAGAATGTTTCCTCTCGTATGGCCCACCTGGAACTTGGATTCAGATGAAACTTGAGGCCACCTCCTAGAATGACGCCCCTAAACTAATGAACCGCTCAGATTTGGGGCCCACGAACTACAAAGGAGACCCACTAACCGGTTTTCCAAAAGACGTACGAAACCATGCAAATTCATGGTACATACGGGTTGTCAACATCAACCAAGGTCCAGCGCCTCCAAGAGCCCACCATCTGAGCGATTTAGAGAATCTGACCTGCTCACAGGATCAGTGTGGTCCACACGTGCCAGAGTATACAAGATTAACCTGATCCAAGTTTCAAGTGGACCACACCATAAGATGATACATATGAACCGTTACAACTCCCAAACCAGCCACTATATAAAGGGGTTGCGTGAGTGGCATAAAAAGGAGAGAAAAAGAAGAAAAAAAGGAGAGAGAAGAGGAGAGAGGAGGGGAAGATGAGATTGAGAGTTTCTCACATGCGCCCACCCTTTTGAGGGGGAATACATGCGCTTGAATGCATGCACCCATCATTCAATGGAGGGAGACATGCGCATGGATGCATTTCCCAATGGAGGGACACATGCGCTTGGATGCATTCCAATATCCAACTACCAAAAATCATAAAAATGCACCAAGTGCAAGGGGGACATGCGCCCAAACTCTGTTGGCCAAAGTGGTGAAGCCACATGCGCCCATCTCCACCCACCAGGCGCATGTGCAAAGCCACATGCGCCCGGAAGAAGTCGTCTCTCTCTCTCGTCTTGTATGTTGGTCATGTGCGCCCACTCCATGTCACATGCGCCCACCACCCTACTACATGCACTCACTCTCATAGACATGCGCCAGCCCTCTTCCAACATGCGCATGAACTGGTCACACCGGAACTGCACTGCATTGCACATCTCTCTGCACTGCACTGCACTGCACATCTCTCTGCACTACCTGCACTTGCACTACACACTGCACACCTTATTTACATAAAAACGTTTAAGTAAATGGAATATTTTAATTTAAGGAAGTACTAGAAAAATAAAAAATACTAGAAAAATAAGGAAGTACCCCCCAATTTAGAAGTACCCCCCATAAGGAACTACACTGCACACTTTAAGGAAGTACCCCCCATTTGGATTCAATAAAAAATACTAGAAAAATAAATTCCCAACAACGAAGATTTTGATTTTCCATCCGAAGTATAAATCGCAACTTTTTGGCACTCCCCAAAAAGTTCGCCTTTTGATTGGAGGGGTTTTCTTCGAATCTAAACCGTCCAAAAAAATCTAAAATACCCTAATTATGCTAAAACACCAAAGTCCGGTGAAATATTCATGATATTTTATAGTCGATCTGTGGATATATCAAAAATTCAGATTTTTACTTAGAATTTTCAGGCAGCGAAATGACTAGAATATCGGTTTAATGCAAATTTGTACAGAAATGGAGTTATGACTAGATAATATTGATTGCTTCATGCATTAACACCTATCTTGCTTAATCTACCATTCATTCACGCTTAATCTAGTTGCTTAATCCAGCACTCGTCTCTGCTTAATCTAGCACTCATCTTTGCTTAATCTAGCATTCATTTAACTTGACATGTATTCAACTTCACATGGCATATATACTATTGTGTTCTCATATACATTCATTCTCATATGACATACCTTCTGTTGTATTCATTAAATACAATCAATCTCATGTGATATACATTCAATTACATTCATTGTACATTAAAAATCCCTTATCTCGTTACAATGCCCTACACATTTATGCACGTGTGAGCAGGTTCTCTTCTTATATCTCGTTGCGTATTAGCTATCAATGAAGGTGCGAGGTCGAGATCACTTCTGAAGACAAGTCGACAGACTCCAACCTTACTCGACAACTGATTATAGGAACTTTGTATCGATTATGTTCATTGCACAATTAGGATTCAGCCCGGATTGAGGCTCAAGACTAACCAAAAGGGACTATGGTTATCACAAGAAACCACAAACAAAAGAGTTCCAACTAAGCTTGAAACATCCTGCTATGGATTGCCATTATGAAAAAGACAGTCGATGTCCTACCCATCGACAACGGGTTCGTCGGTTGAGCTGATGAGGTAGTTGTGGAGTGCTCTCCTAAGGTCACCCGTCATAAAAATACGGGCGCGGGCCTTGGGTTATGTCGACCAACATTTCGAGGATCGTGTATTCCAGCAGGTCACCTGTTCACAGTAACAGGCGCGGGCCCAGAGTTGCACCACTCGATTAAAAACCTCGTTTGAGAATGTTGTCGGAGTGCTCTCCTAAGGTCACCCGTCATAAAAGTACGGGCGCGGGCCTTGGGTTATGCCGACCAACATTTGAGGATCGTGTATTCCAGCGGTTACCTGTTCACAATAACAGGCGCGGGCCCCGAGTTGCACCACTCGAATCCTGACAGTCTCTCAACCCGGACAATCCGAATGAAAATGGGACATAGACATCCGGCGTGTCTAATAAATGTGGTTTAGTCCATAACAAGAAAATAAATAGGTCTCTACGACCATGAACTCAAAGACGATAGTCCCCGATGACGTAGTCACCTGCTCGATCTATTCGAGCCTTATCTCGAATACTCCATCTATTGTACAAACATTATTCATAGTGGAGCTTTGTCGTTTTGTGCCGTAGTTTTCTCCCGCAAGGGTTTCCACGTAAAAATCCCTGTGTTCTCTGTGGTGTGCATGATTTACATTGATATTTCTTCATTTGCTTTATTTAATCTATCTATAATGTATGCATTCATTTACTTTTGCCTTTTAATCAAGGGTGGTCAACCATTGATGTAATTAAGGGCTCGTGGCAAATATCACAGCCTAGAATGTAAAAGATCTCAGAATCTCTGGAATAAAATTCGCCTTGCGATATCTCTCTTGCGTACACTTGGTGATTGCTTATGATTGTCTATGAATGTCTCTATACTCAGAATTCCCCCAGAATAATGAAACACAGAAAAAACTGCATTGAGCACGATTTTTTCTAGTTCTAACAAACTGGCAACTCCACTGGGGAGCGAACCATACCAGGATCTCTGGTTATTTCTGAGTAAATGGACATTCTAAGATAAATCATTTGCAGACATTGAGGTGTATGTAAGAAAGGTTACCGGAAGGAGAAATGTTCGGCGCCTTCACGGGCGCCAAACTGGCGACTCTCAACAGGAACGTTCTTCCCTTCATCTTTAAGGCAAAAGCATCTGAAATCAAAGTTTTCAAAACTTTTAACAATCCTAAAGTTTTAAAAGATAACATAAGCATAGTGTATTCCTGTTGCACATTTGGTTTTATGTATAACTTTTATTGCGACTAGTAAGGTCGTGCACTTTCTATATCTAGTTGTAGAATGCTCTAATGGATGTGTGATTGTGCAGTGAAAGTTAGCGAAAATATTGACCTTAAGAACAGTAGAAATGTCATCTGTGCTTATCTTTTTGGTGACTAGAGGATTCTGCTTCTCGCATTCTACTATAACGACACCAATTGCTTCTAAGTCCAGCTACAGCTAACTGGAAGCCACAAATAGTTGAAGGAAATGAAAAGAACGATGATGAAGACTCCATATTAGAAGACCACTGTGGTCAAGGCATGCTACACCATAAAAAAAGAGGCAGTGGCAACTAGAACAAGTTAGCAGCGCTTCCACTGTTGACCAGACTACAGTAATGAGGCCACAAAAGTTCATACGCTCAGTTGGTAGCTTCCCAGCTCTCTTGGAAGTGAACCACCTAGATAGGGGGCAGATCAAGCCGACTATGACAGTCACAAAAGCAAGAGAGGAGATTGTCATCGAGACCAGTCAAATGAAATCAAGGCCGACTCGTGAGGAGCAACTAGTACAGGTCGTGATGGTGTAGATAATTGAAGGCGAAGAGCTGATCAAACAAGATGTTGAACCGTTAACAACTCAGGAGCAGATCAACGAATTCACCGAAGCTCAGTTATTGAGGTGAGTGAAGGAGATCCAGGGATGCCTAATTAGTCACACCAATTGCACAGATAATAGCCCGTAGTGCCGCTTCACCCACTCGACGGCCGGCGAAAGAATCACAGGGGGCAGATCAGGCCATTTATATAGAAAACGGTTGAAGAGACGGTAGAACCGATCGTCATCAAAGTCATTCCGACAAAGCAGAAGCTGACACGTGAGGGGCAATCAATGCAGGACATGGTAGTTTAGGTGGCCCAAGATGAAGAATTGTTTGAACAGACTAATTAACCGCTAGCAATCCAAGAACAAATTGATGAGCTAGTTGAAGATTCAAAATGACTTAACAAAGTAGTCGAAGGACATTCATGATGCTCTGGCAATCTTACTAGCGCAGGGGGCCCACTCAAAACATCATTTTCAGCCCAAGATATCACAGGGGGCAAGTAACGGGTTTCCTCATCAAGCGAATGAGCCAGTGAAGTAGCGGTCAATCTCATGGCCAGAGAAGCAGCCAAAGCAGTTGTCAACTTGACAATCAAAGTAACAATCAAAGCAGCTATCGACTCAAAAATTAAAAGAGTGGAAGGAAAAGGAAATTGCTAGCCGACTCAGCAGGTTCCTGTGAGTGCCGTAGTGCCATGGGTGATCCCTACATAGTCTACAACCTCGCCGAACTTTGTATAGGCACAAAGTCACTGAACTCTACATATGTACAAATATACCCTTGCACTCCGGGTCTAAACGAGTTGAGAAACAAATATACCCTTGCACTCTAGGTCTAAACGAGTTGAGAAACAAATATACCCTTGCGCTCCAGGTCTAAACGAGTTGAGAAACAAAGTATACCCTTGCCTTCCGGGTCTAAACGAGTTGAGAAACAAATATACCCTTGCACTCCGGGTCTAAACGAGTTGAGAAACAAATATACCCATGCACTTCGGGTCTAAACGAGTTAAGAAACAAATATACCCTTGCACTCTGGGTCTAAACGAGTTGAGAAACAAATATACCTTTGCACTCCGGGTCTAAACGAGTTGAGAAACAAATATACCCTTGCACTCCTTGCACTCCGGGTCTAAACGAGTTGAGAAACAAATGTACCCTTGCACTCCGGGTCTAAACGAGTTGAGAAACAAATATACCCTTGCGCTCCGGGTCTAAACGAGTTGAGAAACAAATATACCTTTGCGCTCCGGGTCTAAACGAGTTGAGAAACAAATATACCCTTGCGCTCCGGGTCTAAACGAGTTGAGAAAATACTCCAGGTTACGAGGATAAACTGAACCACACAATCTCCAGGCTACGAGGATAAACTGAACCACACAATCTCCAGGCTACGAGGATAAACTGAACCATACGATCTCCAGGCTACGAGGATAAACTGAACCAGATCCCTCCAGGGTATGAGGTGAAACTGAACCAGATCTCTCCAGGTTATGAGGTGAAACTGAACCAGATCCCTTCAGGTTATGAGGTTAAACTGAACCAAATCCCTCCAGGTTATGAGGTGAAATTGAACCAGATCCCTTCAGGTTATGAGGTTAAACTACACCAGATCCCTCCAGAGTATGAGGTTAAACTAAACCACATGAATATCAATCAATCGATCAGATCAAATATGAAAGATTCATATAAATACGAAACCCCCATATGGGAACGAAATCTTTGCATCAATCAGATCAAAATGAAATCACCATATCATCAAGCAAGATCCTAACATCATGTGAATCAAATATCCACATCATCGGATCAAAGCTAAATCTCTGCATCACTCCGATCAATCATGAATTCGAGATGTCCAATCAAAATCATTGATCATAATCATATCTTCAGAATTTTCAGATCAATCCAGTTTGATAAGAGGGTGGTCTTCTATAGAGAATTTGCATGAGATGCAATGTCTTCATATTGTTATTTCATCATAGTCTTCTTGTTATCATTATGACATTCTGGTGTTCTTTTACTTTATATTAGAGCAATTAATAGTTGTTGGTCTTTTATATATGGTTGCATATGAAGAGAGGCGGAGCATTTTACTATATGTCACTTCACATCGGAGCATTTATGACTTTCTCTTATGAACGGTTTCACAATGAGAGTACACGATTGAGGACTACGATTAGACGGCCTTCTATATGGATTTCTAGGGCATGAAAGTGTTCTTCAGGAAGATATCTTTATAAATTCAAGTCTTTGTATGCGATGATTATTCCTTTATATGTCTGGTTCCCTGAAGAACATTACTTTACAAGACTATGAGTCAGATACACTGGGGGCAAGCTCGACACATGGTGAGAAGCCCAAGTATAGAGAAGAAATTACCGGGGGTAAGCCAGCAATCCCAATATAATGCTCCATGTCACGAGCTTAAACTGAATCCCATATAATACTCTTCGTCATGAGTCTAAACTGAATCTAATCTCTCAAAAAATGATTGATTATGATTAAACTACGATACTCCATGTCATGAGTATAAACTGAATCTTATGTCGTCAAGATGTGGGACTTGATATTACATCCCTGGAGGCGAGCGCAGAGCATAATAAGCTTATATATTCACTAAAGCAATGACATACAAATGAGCACCGGTAAAATCAGAAGGGAAGTGATCTTACCGAATACTTATCTTCTTCCAATGCCTTTTCCTTATTGCATATACATATATCTCTCGATTCATTTATCACTTCGGCTATTAATGTCATGCAAATTAGCCTAACACTCACACACCTTACATAAACATGAAATGATAAACTGTTGCATAAAGCATGATTGCAATTTCATAATAGTACCATCATCACATTGTCACCTAAACATGAACATCACATCATAAGTCCACGAGATATCATACAAACTCGTGCGAGATACTTGTGTCTATCCTCTCGCCAAATAAAGCACATCAAGAAAATACAATCAAAAGGAGTTCAAGAAGACAAAGCAGCAATGAAAGTAGTATCAGTGATCAAGTCCAACAGTCGGCTTTGGTGTTCTGAAAAGCGTAGGGAAAGGGCCAAAGCTGTCACACTCAACGTACCTCATATTTCTTCAATCATCATAGAGTGCAGGGACATGCAGGCCATTAGACCCTAACTCTTAGGCCGCTATCATTCCTCTCCCAGCTTGAGGAATGGCCACTAGTGCCACCAAAGAAAGTAATGCAAAAGAAGCAAGCTCTGCAACTTGTTATACGTGCACCGTTCCACCATTATTGATTACGAGTTTCTATTCATTAACTATCAAGAGCGATTATAAACTTCTATATATCAACTACCAGTATCGATTGCAGGCTTCCACATACCTTTCTTCGATAACAATTATAGATCTCTGAATGTATATCTTGTCCACTGGTATCAGTCGTGAATCTTTATACATATACTTTATTGACATCAGTCACAGAATTTCTTGTACATATATTTCTTCATTGTTGTCACGGATCTTCTTATACATATATTCTACCAGTATTGGCCATGGATCTTTGTGTACGTTCCTCTTACCGGTATCAGTCATAGGCTCCTGCGTATATCTGTCGTCATCCTCAGCTACTGGATTATATATATCTGCAGTCATCCCCAGCTACCGGATTATATATATATCTGCTAACACCGATACCTACAGGATTCTATACATCCTTTATTATCGCTTATTATGGGACCAGTCATATCTGCCGCCAACATCAGTTAAAGAATTATATGGACCTTCCATTAGCATCACTGGAGGGTCAAGACTATGGATTTGTACACCTACTGGTTGAATATTGTATGGATCTTCCATCAACATCATTGGAGGGTCAGGACTATGGATTCGTACACCTACCGATCGAATACTCCAAGGGATCAACAATGAGTGAAAGTAACCCCACACCACAATGAATTTGCTACACAGTAAACCAAGTCAGCATAACTAAGAAGGAAGTGACGAAGACAGAAGTACAATTAGAAGATAACGAGATTAGAAGGCTTGAAGTTTCAGTCTCACAAATACAGGTTAAATCAGTATTTTGACTTCACGACCCGTCAATACAAGAGTTACGACTGCAAAACCGGAAGGACAGCAAGATCCCAAAGGGAAGCAAGAAGAACTAGAAGATCCTTATACCTCCATGGTATTGCAACACTCAGATGAAGTCTACAGAATTGAAAAGGGAGGAAAAGCACCCTGTTAAAAAAATGATGATGATGAAATGGTTTAGCTGGACCTGGTTTATATACTTGAGCCTAGGAACCGGTGCACTGCACTGGTAGAGCATAAACGCCCAGCGCAGCG
Organism: Liriodendron chinense; assembly: GCA_003013855.2. Lineage (NCBI taxonomy): Eukaryota > Viridiplantae > Streptophyta > Magnoliopsida > Magnoliales > Magnoliaceae > Liriodendron > Liriodendron chinense. Next base: position 1,061,723 of record PVNU02000767.1, on the reverse strand, counting down.
CAGCGCACCGGGGGGGCATTTGTTGGGGCTCAAAATTTCACCCATGATAGAAGGGTGAATGATGGCTCAAAATGAATGGTTTGGATCGGTTCAAGACCTAAAAATAGCCATAAAAGCAATAGAACACCTTCCATACATGTAATACACATAGAACTCATGCAAGAGAATAGTGCGTATGGCTATGCATGCCTAAAGCCCGCATGAGCACATGCAATCGTAAGCTAAGCCATCACGTGCATGCAACCAACTCATGCATACTATGAATAACCACACATGCCACACACATGTACCTTGTTTTGCATGCCATGAATGCAACCCATACAGCCCAGGTGTGCTACCCATGTATGAAGCCCATGAAGGCACTGAGTATAAATGTAACTCTCATCTATACCCATGCATATATCTCAAACATACATACATTCACACCATGCAAGAACACTATTCTCATGTAACCCATTCATACATGCATGCATAACACATATAAACCATGGACCATGCCTAAGACTCATGTATGAAACACACGTGTCATCCATGCAACAAATGCATACACGCCACAAACTACATGTTCACATACATATGCAATGCATGCACGGCCTGAACACCACCAACATATCATGTGCACACATAAAACCATAATATGTACGTACGTTCACATTGCCCATGGTAACATTCCCACCAGACGTTGTTCTTTGTACCCCACCATGGAGTATATGCTTGATCTAAGCCGATCACCTGTTTCACCAACCCATTTTACCCCTTGGGGCAAAAAATGAAGAAGATCCGAGTCCTAGAGAGACTACGCCAGGAGAAACAGTGGAGGAAGAATTGTCCATGGTTGGAAGTTGGTAACACTGCATAAAGCACGTAAAACTCACACTTTAAACTTCCAAATTTGTGAAAAACACAACTTTATGAGCTTATTGCTGTGGGGCCCCCATCATGATGCATAAGGGAAATCCAAACCTCCCAGACATCTTGATAGCTTATTTTAACCATTGGGACTAACTATGAGGCATATCTGAAGCTCAGGTGGGACACACCACAGGAAGATCAACGCTCACCATTACAACTCCAAAATGAGTGATCACCGGTTAAACCTCTCTAGTGGCCCACCACGATATTGTTTTTCAAGATCTGGACCGACCAGAGTATCCTAGGGGGTTCACACAAATGGAACATTTAAATGGTTGCTCGACCCAATATCTGTGTGGCCCCCAATATCATCAACGGCAAAACAACGGTGACACTATTTCCTGTGGTATGGCCCACATGAACATCTGATTTGCCTCAAACTTGGGCCCACCTCCTAGAATAACATTCCCTAGCCAATGGACGGCTTTGATCCTAGACCCATAGACTATAAATGGGACACACCTAAAACTTTGCCAAATCACGTGAAAGCATGCAAACATGAAAAAGCCACTGTCTTAAAGACATGCGCCCAAGCGCGGATTGAGAAGCGGTTATTGGTTGAAACGTGTGGGGCCACCATGATGCCCTTTGAAACATCCAAATCGTTCATAGGGTCACAAGGGCCCACACATGTCATATGCATGAAAACTAGATTGATCTAATACTTCTATGGCTCCACATGAGTCCTCAACGGTGATTGAACGGTAGAATGTTTCCTCTCGTATGGCCCACCTGGAACTTGGATTCAGATGAAACTTGAGGCCACCTCCTAGAATGACGCCCCTAAACTAATGAACCGCTCAGATTTAGGGGCCCACGAACTACAAAGGAGACCCACTAATCGGTTTTTCAAAAGACGTACGAAACCATGCAAATTCATGGTACATACGGGTTGTCAACATCAACCAAGGTCCAGCCCCTCCAAGAGCCCACCATCTGAGTGATTTGGAGAATCTGACCTGCTCACAGGATCAGTGTGGTCCACACGTGCCAGAGTATACAAGATTAACCTGATCCAAGTTTCAAGTGGACCACACCATAAGATGATACATATGAACCGTTACAACTCCCAAACCAGCCACTATATAAAGGGGTTGCGTGAGTGGCATAAAAATGAGAGAAAAAGAAGAAAAAAAGGAGAGAGAAGAGGAGAGAGGAGGGGAAGATGAGATTGGGAGTTTCTGCACATGCGCCCACCCTTTTGAGGGGGAATACATGCGCTTGAATGCATGCACCCATCATTTAATGGAGGGAGACATGCGCATGGATGCATTTCCCAATGGAGGGACACATGCGCTTGGATGCATTCCAATATCCAACTACCAAAAATCATAAAAATGCACCAAGTGTAGGGGGGACATGCGCCCAAACTCTGTTGGCCAAAGTGGTGAAGCCACATGCGCCCATCTCCACCCACCAGGCGCATGTGCAGAGCCACATGCGCCCGAAGAAGTCGTCTCTCTCTCTCGCCTTGTATGTTGGTCATGTGCGCCCACTCCATGTCTAAGTAAATGGAATATTTTAATTTATGTTTTCCATTTACTTTAAGTTATTTATGTAAATAAGGAAGTACCCCCCATTTGGATTCAATAAAAAATACTAGAAAAATAAATTCCCAACAACGAAGATTTTGATTTTCCATCCGAAATACAAATCGCAACTTTTTGGCACTCCCGAAAAAGTTCACCTTTTGATTGGAGGGGTTTTCTTCGAATCTAAACCGTCCAAAAAATCTAAAATACCCTAATTATGCTAAAACACCAAAGTCCGGTGAAATATTCATAATATTTTATGGTCGATCTGTGGATATATCAAAAATTCAGATTTTTACTTAGAATTTTCAGGCAGCGAAATGACCAGAATATCGTTTTAATGCAAATTTGTACAGAAATGGAGTTATGACTAGATAATATTAATTGCTTCATGCATTAACACCTATCTTGCTTAATCTACCATTCATTCACGCCTAATCTAGTTGCTTAATCCAGCACTCGTCTCTGCTTAATCTAGCACTCATCTTTGCTTAATCCAGCATTCATTTAACTCGACATGTATTCAACTTCACATGGCATATATACTATTGTGTTCTCATATACATTCATTCTCATATGACATACCTTCTGTTGTATTCATCAAATAAAATCAATCTCATATGATATACATTCAATTACATTCATTGTACATTAAAAATCCCTTATCTCGTTACAATGCCCTACACATTTATGCACGTGTGAGCAGGTTCTCTTTTTATCTCTCATTGTGTATTAGCTATCAACGAAGGTGCGAGGTCAAGATCACTTCTGAAGACAAGTCGACAGACTCCAACCTTACTCGACAACTGATTATAGGAACTTTGTATCGATTATGTTCATTGCACAATTAGGATTCAGCCCGGATTGAGGCTCAAGACTAACCAAAAGGGACTATGGTTATCACAAGAAACCACAAACAAAAGAGTTCCAACTAAGCTTGAAACATCCTGCTATGGATTGCCATTATGAAAAAGACAGTCGATGTCCTACCCATCGACAACCGGTTCGTCGGTTGAGTTGATGAGGTAGTTGTGGAGTGCTCTCCTAAGGTCACCCGTCATAAAAATACGGGCGCGGGCCTTGGGTTATGTCGACCAACATTTCGAGGATCATGTATTCTAGCGGTCACCTGTTCACAGTAACAGGCGCGGGCCCAGAGTTGCACCACTCAATTAAAAACCTCGTTCGGGAACGTTACGGAGTGCTCTCCTAAGGTCACCTGTCATAAAAGTACGGGCGCGGGCCTTGGGTTATGCCAACCAACATTCGAGGATCGTGTATTCCAGCAGTCACCTGTTCACAGTAACAAGCGCGGGCCCCGAGTTGCACCACTCGAATCCTGACAGTCTCTCAACCCGGACAATCCGAAAGAAAATGGGACATAGATATCCGGCGTGTCTAATAAATGTGGTTCAGTCCATAACAAGAAAATAAATAGGTTCTCTACGACCATGAACTCAAAGACGATAGTCCCCGATGACTTAGTCACCTGCTCGATCTATCCGGGCCTTATCTCGAATACTCCATCTATTGTACAAACATTATTCATAGTGGAACTTTGTCGCTTTATGCCGTGGTTTTCTCCCGCAAGGGTTTCCACGTAAAAATCCCTATGTTCTCTGTGGTGTGCATGATTTACATTGATATTTCTTCATTTGCTTTATTTAATCTATCTATAATGTATGCATTCATTTACTTTTGCCTTTTAATCAAGGGTGGTCAACCATTGATGTAATTAAGGGCTCGTGGTAAATATCACAGCCTAGAATGTAAAAGATCTCAGAATCTCTGGAATAAAATTCGCCTTGCGATATCTCTCTTGCGTACACTTGGTGATTGCTTATGATTGTCTATGAATGTCTCTATACTCAGAATTCCCCTCAGAATAATGAAACACAGAAAAAACTACATTGAGCACGATTTTTTCTAGTTTTAACACTAAGCATGTTATCAGTGTGACATATCAAGCTAATCATACTAGCATGTTACCAAAACGTATCATGTAACATTGGCCTTAAAAGGCTCAATATATATATAGAGAGTGGGACCCGGACTGTGGGTCCCATTGGAAATGTAAAAGTCTTCGTGGCATAGCCCACTTGAGACCACATCGGCCCCATACTTGGGCCTGTACATACAAGGTAGGTCGACAAAATGTGTGTACGGCATGGATAAATTATATATATCAAAGAAGGAACCATGGTGGGCATTAATGACCACTATTTCCTACGGGTGCGGTCCATCTAACATCTGAATTTGCCTCATTGTTGGGGCTGTATCTAAAATAATATGGAAAAATAGATAGGCAGCATGAATAAAACAGATACATCATGGTGGAGCTAATAGATACATCACGTTGGGACCCATAGGGTGGGCCACCTGCTGGGCAGCGTGGTACCCAACTGGTTCCAAGAAGTCTTGAATCAAGCAGATATTTGTGTTTTCTCCTTCATCCATATCCATGTGATCTTATGAACAGATTGGATGGCAAATAAACATCACTGTAGAACCTGAAAAGGGTTTCAACGTTTGAAATCATTATCTCTACTGTGGCATGGTCCACTTGACATTAGGATATGCTTAAATTTTGGGCCCAACCACTTATGAATAGGTTGGGTGACAAATAAACATCATTGTAGGACTGGGAAGGTTTCAACGGTGGAGATCATTACTTCCACTGTTGTCCCTTGGCATGGCCCACTTGCCATTTTGGATATGCTTAAATTCGGGCTCAGCCACTAAAATGAGCTGGGAATAACATATGGAGGGAATAGATAAGGCACATACATTCTAGGTGGGCCCAACGAGTGGGGCCCATGGGGTGACGCCCAGAAGGCTGCTGGGCAGCAGCGTCCCCTGGACGTTGTCTGTCCAGCGGCCCCTTTTTTATTTATTTTTATTTTTATTTTATTTTTTGTTATGAACTCATCAAGTGGGGCCCACAGAAGTTTTCGATTAAGCTGATATTTTTGTTTTTCCTTCTTCCATGCATGTGTGAACTTATGAACAGGTTGGATCTCAGATAAACATCATGGTGGGCCATAAGAAGGGTTTCAACGGTAGGTTCACTGTCCCTACTGTTTTCTGTGGTGGGGCCCCCTTGAGACTTGGATCTGACTCAATCTTGGGGTCATGCCCTAAAATGATCTCCCCAAAAGGATGGACGGTGTGGATACAGCACATGCATCATGGTGGGACCCACGAGTGGGCCACCAGCTGGCACGAGCCAGCGTCCTGGACGCTGGTACTACCAGCGTCAGAGACGCTGCCTCTTATTTTCTTTCTTTTTTTTGTTTTCTTGTACTTATATCAAGTGGGGCCCACATGGGTCTGATCCACTCCGTTCATCAGGTTCCCCATCTCATGGGGGACCCAATAAGCCCCATATTGGATATGTAAATCAGTTTAGAAACATTAAGGTGGGCCAAAGGATTTCTGACAGTAGGAATCATTGTTTCCACTATTTCATGTGGTGCGGTCCACTTAAGATTTGGATCGGCTTCATACTTTGGCCCTCGCCCTAAAATGATCTGGGAAAACAGATTGACGGCGTGGATGGAACACAAACATCAAGGTGGGTCCCACGAGTGGGGACCCCATTACAGCGTCCAAGTGAAGCTGGACGTTCCAGCGTCAGAACTTCCAGACGCTGGACGTCCATTGCCTCTTTTATTTTTATTTTTTTTTCTTTTTTTTCTTTTTTTGTGCTTATCTCAAGTGGGGCCCACTTAGGGACAATCCACCCAATTCATCATGTTCCCCAGCTCATTGGGGACCTAACAAGCCCAATATTGGGTGGGTGATGTGGTCCACAAACATCACGGTGGGCCCAAGAAGTCTCAACAGTAGGCTTCATTAGCCCCACTGTTTTCAATGGTGTGGTCCACCTGAGATCTGGATCTACTTCATTTTTGTTGACCATCCCCAAAATGGGCTGGAGAAACAGATGGACGGTGTGGATCAACTCATACATCAAGGTGGGTCCCACGAGTGGGGACCCTGCCCAACGCCCAAAAGGGCTTTTAGCCCACGTGCTGCTGGGCAGCAGCTCCTCTGGACACTGTCTGTCCAGCGGCATCCTCTCCCTCTTTTATTTTTATTTTTATTTATTTACTTATTATTATTATTATTATTATTATTATTATTATTATAAGAAGGTGGGGCCCATTCATGGATGATCCAGTCCATCCATCAGGTTGTCCACCACCAGGTGGGCCCAAAAGAAAAGGAAAAATGAAAGGAAATAAGGAAATGGGGGATTTATGTTCCCCTTGCACTCACCTCGAAGGATGGACGGTTGGATTGAATCGGGTTGATGATCGGACGATGCGGACGGTTCGGATGATGGTTGGGGCCCTCCAAGCTTGGATCTCCACCCTCAATCTCTCTAATCTCTCTCTCTACTCTCAAATCTTTCTCTTTCTCTCTCCTCTCAAATCTCTCTCTCTTTCTCTCTCCTCTCAAATCTCTTTCTCTCTTTCTCTCTCCTTTCTCTTATAGCTCTTGGAAATGAGAACCCTCCTCTCTCCCTACGTATGCACTTGTATGGGGGGAGAGAGAGAGAAGGAAATCATGGGGGTCATGATGGTGCATGGGAGGGGGGTATGGGAGGCATGGGTGAGAGTTGACTTTGGGAGGAGAGAGAGGGATGGGGGGTATGGGGTGTGTAGAGTAGGGGTAATGAGAGGGGTATGGGTGAGGTGATGGTGATGGATTTGACATAATCTTGGGATTTGTGCAAGTGGGGCCCACGCCACAAGCGCGTTGTGCGGCCCACCTCGGATTACGCAATCGATCATAACTTTCACACCGGGTATCGCAATGGGGCGTGCCGTGAGGCGTTGGAATCGCAGCGCCTACGCGGTCGCCGGGGTATAGGTCTTGGGTCGATGCAGTACTAAAATAGGGTCGCGATCAAGGCTCGCTAATCTGGTCCATCCGGGACGTACCGGCACCAGAAATTAAGCGTACGGAGGGTAAATAAGGGTACGGGTCTTACAATGACCGCAAATTCAAAGACCATAATCCCTGATGACTTAGTCACCTGCCTGATCTATCCAGGCCTTTTCTCAAATACTCCATCTATTGTAAAAACATTCTTCATAATGGAGTTTTGTTGCTTTGTGTCGTGGTTTTCTCCCGCAAGGGTTTCCACATAAAAATATTTGTATTCTTTATGGTGTGCATGGTTTACAAGTCCTCATTTACTTTATTTAATTTATCTATGACACTTGCATACATTTACTTTTGCATTTTAATCAAGGGTGATCATCCATTGATGTAATTAAGGGCTTCTGTTATATCACGGCCTAGAATGTATAAGATCTTAGAATCTTTGGAATAAAATTTGCCTTACAATATCTTTCTCATTGTGTACGTTTATGAATTCTTGTGATTGTCTATGAATGTCTTTGTTACTCAGAAAACCACCTAGAACAACAAAACTCAAGAAAACTATCTTGCGCATTTTTTAGTTTTAACAAACTAGTGACTCTGTTGGGGATCGAACAATACCAAAATCTCCGGTTATTTCTTAGTAAAGACACATTTTAAGATCAATCATCAGCAAACACGGACGTATGCATAAGAAAGTTACCGCAAGTAGAAATGTTCGGTACCTTCACGGGCGCCAAACTGGCAACTCTCAACGGGAACGTTCTTCCCTTCATCTTTAAGGCAAAAGTTTCCCAAGATAGCATAAGCATGTGTATTCTTACTATGCATTTAACTTCATGTCTAACTTTATTGCGACTCGTAATGTCGTGCAATTTCTACATATAGTTGTAGAATGTTTTAATGGACATGTGATTGTGCAGTGAAAGTTAGCGAAAATACTGACCCTAAGAACAGGAGAAATGGCGTCTGTACCTATCTTTCTGGTGATTGGAGGATTATGCTTTCTGCATTCCACTATAACAACACAAAAAAACTTCCAAGTATGGCTAACAGCTAACTCGAAGTCGCAAACAGCCAAAGGAAATGAAGAAAACAATGATGTAGGCTTCATACTAGAAGACCACTGTGGTCAAGGCATGCCACACCATAAAAAAGCAGTGGCAAACAGCACAAGCTAGCAGCGCTTCCGCCGCTAACCAAATTACCGCAATGAGGCCACAAAAGTTCACACATTTAGTTGATAGCTTCCTAGCTCTCTCAGAAGTGAACCACCTAGACAGGGTGCAGATCTAGATGACTATGCAAAAAACAATCAAAAAAGCGAGGGGATTGTCATTAGGACCAGTGAAATGAAATCAAAGCCGATTCGTGAGGAGCGGCCAGTATAGGTCGCGATGGTACAGGTAATTGAAGATGAAGAGCCAATCAAATAAGATGTTGAACCGCTAATGACTCAAGAGTAGATCAATGAATTGACCCAAGCTTAGAATGATTTATCAAGGTGAGTGAAGGAGATCTAGGATGCCTTAGTCACCCCAATCGCACAGAGAATAGCCCATAGTGTTGCTTCGCTTACTCGACAGTCGACGGAAGAATCACATGAGGCAGATCAGGCCATTTATATAGAAAATAATTGAAGAGACAGTAGAGATGATCGTTGTCAAAGCCATTATGACAAAGCAGAAGCCGACACTTGAGGGGTGATCAATGCAGGATGCGATGGTTTAGGTGGTCCAAGACGAAGAACTGTTTGAACAGACTAATTAACCGCCAGCAATTCAAGAACAAATTGATGAGCTAGTTCAAGATTCAGAATGACTTAGCAAAGCAGTCGAAGGACATTTATGATGCTCTGGCAATCCTGATAGCGCAGGGTGCCACTCAAAACACCATTTTCGCCAAAGATATCACAGGGGGAAAGTAACGGCTTTCCTCATCAAGCGAATGAGCCAGAGAAGTGGCAGTCAATCTCATAGATAGAGAAGTAGCCAAAGCAGTTGTTAACCTGATAATCAAAGTAACAATCAAAACAATCATCGACTCAAAAGCTAAAAAAGCAGAAGGAAAAGAAAATTGTTGGCTAACTCGTTAGGCCCCGTAAGTACTAGATGCCTGGGTGAACCCAACTGACTCAGTATAATTCAAATATACTCTTACACTCCGGGTTTAAACAAGTTAAGAAATAAATATACCCTTACACTTCGAGTTTAAACCAGTTGAGAAATAAATATACTCTTACACTCTGGGTCTAAACGAGTTGAGAAATAAATATACCCTTGCACTCCGAGTTTAAACGAGCTTGCGAAATTCTAAAATACCCTAGGCTACGGGTCTAAATTGAACTATAGAGCCTTAGGTTATGAAGATAAACTGAACCATATAGCCTCCAGGTTACGAGGATAAACTAAACCATACAACATCCAGGTTACGAGGATAAACTGAACCATACAGCCTCCAGGATACGAGGATAAACTGAACCATATAGCCTCTAGGTTATGAGGATAAACTGAACCATATAACCTCTACGATACGAGGATAAACTGAACCATATAGCCTCCTGGTTACGAGGATAAACTGACCATATAGCCTTCAGGATACGAGGATAAATTAAACCATACAACCTCCAGGTTACGAGGATAAACTGAACCATACAATCTCTAGGTTATGAGGATAAATTGAACCATACAACCTCTAGGTCACGAGGATAAATTGAACCATACAGCTTCCAGGATAGGAGGATAAACTGAACCATACAGCCTCTAGGTTATAAGGATAAAATGAACCATATAGCCTCCAGGATAGGAGGATAAACTGAACCATACAACGTCCAGGTTACGAGGATAAATTGAACCATAAAGCCTCCAGGATACGAGGATAAACTGAACCATACAGCCTTCAGGATAAGAGGATAAATTGTACCATACAACCTCCAAGATACAAGGATAAATTTAACCAGATCCCTTCAAGGTATAAGGTTAAACTACACCAGATCCCTTAAGGGTATGAGGTTAAACTGAACCAGATCCCTCCAGGTTATGAGGTTAAACTGAACCACACAAAGATCAATCAATCAATCAGATTAAATATAAAAAATCCATATCAAGACGAAACCCCCATATGGGAATGAAATCTTTGCATCAATCAGATCAAAATGAAATCAACATATCATCGAGCAAGAACTCAACATCCCATGAATCAAGTATCTACATCACTTGATCAAACTAAATCTCTAAGTTGCCCTAATCATTCAGCGATGCTATTATCAATAATGAATTTAAGATATCTAATAATAATCATATCTTCAGAATTTACATATCAATTCAGTCAGATAAGAGGATGGTATTCTATAGAAGATCCACATGAGATGCAATGTCTTTATATTATTATTTCATCATGGTCTTCTTGTTATCATTATGACATTTTGGTATTCTTCTACTCTATATGAGAGCAATTAGGAGTTGCCGATCTTTTATATATATGGTTTCATGTGAAGAGGGGCAATGCATTTCACTAGTTATTATGTAAATAAGGAAGTACCTCCATTTGGATTTAATAAAAAATACTAAAAAATTAAGTTCTCAATAATAAAGATTTTGATTTTTCTTCTGAAGTACAAATCACAATTATTTGGCACTCCCTAAAAAGTTCGTCTTTTGAACGGAAGGGTTTTCTTCGAATATAAACTGTTTAAAAAATCTAAAATACCCTAATTATACTGAAACACCAAAGAGCAGTAAAATATTCATGATATATTATGGTCGATATGTGGATAGATAAAAGATTCAGATTTTTACTTAGAATCTTCATGCAGCGAAATGATCAGAATATCGTTTTAGTGCAAATCTGTACAGAAATGGAGCTGTGACTAGATAATATTGCTTGCTTCATGCATTAACACCCATCTTACTTAATCTAGCATTCATCCATGCTTAATCTAGCACTCATCTCTGCTTAATCTAGCATTTACATTACTTAACTCGACATGTATTCAACCTCACATGGCATACATACTATTGTATTCTCACATACATCATTCTCACATGACATGCCTTCTATTGTATCCATCACATACAATTAATCTCATACGATATATATTCTATTGCGTTCATCACACATCAAAGATCCTTTGCTTTGTTACAATGTCCCACACATTTATGCATGCGTGAGCAGGTTCTCTACTTATCTCACATTGCGAATTAATATCAACAAAGGTGCAGGATCGGGATCGCTTCTGAAGATAAGCCAGCGGACTCCAGCCTGATTCAATAACTGATTACAAGAACTTTGTATTGATTATGTTCATTGCACAACTAGAGTTTAGCCTGAATTGAGGCTTAAGACTGAATAAAAGGGACTATGGTTACCATTCGAAACCATAAATGAAGAGTTCCAGATTACCTTAAGATGCTTCTTATGAACTATTATCGCTAGAGTTAGTCAATATACTACCCATCCAAAATAGGATCTGCTTGTTGGACTGGGCAGGTAGTTGCGATGTGCCTTCCCGCGGTCATCAGTGCAAATAAAGCAGGTGATGACTCTGAGTTGTGTTATCCAATAGTCGTAGTTCGTATAATCCAGTAGTCACCTGTCATAAAAATACGGAGAAGACGGCCCAGCGATGCATGACTCGATTAAAAAACCCTTGGTAGTCTTTTAACTCGAACAATCTGAAAGAACATGAGACAGAAACATCTAACTTGTTTAAACGATGGCTTAGTCCATAACAAAAACTACACAGGTCTCTACGACCACAAATTCAAAAACCATAGTCCCCGATGACTTAGTCACCTGCTCGATCTATCCGGGCCTTTTCTCGAATACTACATCTATTGTACAAACATTATTCATAGTGAAGTTTCGTCGCTTTATGCCATAGTTTTCTCCCGTAAGGGTTTCCACGTAAAAATCTCTATGTTCTCTATGGTGTGCATGATTTACATTAATATGTTCTCATTTACTTTATTTAATTTATCTATGACGCTTGCATACATTTACTTTTGCCTTTTAATCATGGGTGATCATCCATTGATGTAATTAAGGGCTTGTGCCAGATCACGGCCTGAAATGTACAAGATCTCAGAATCTCTGGAATAAAATTCGCCTTGTGATATCTTTCTAATTGTGTATGTTTGTGAATGCTTGTGATTGTCTATAAATGTCTTTATTACTCAGAACTCCCCCCCCCCCCCCCCCCCCCCCCTCAAAAAAAAAAAAAAAAAAATCGAAGAAAACTGTCTTGCGCATTTTCTAGTTTTAACATGGAGTAATCAAATTATCATAATATATTTAACATAGATGGATCATCTATTGATATAGTTCCATCATAACAATTAAGGCATTAGGCGTATTCAATCATACAGGCCAATCCTTCACAAAAAAAGTAAGATCACATCCATGGCTTTTCCTCAAATCCTGTCACTAGACTTGATTTAAAATCACGAATTAAACTTCAATCAAACCAACATCAATAAATAAAACATCCCTCTTAGATCAAACCAAAAGATAAGAACTTTTCTTGTTTAGTTCTAAATAATCACTTAGGAAACTTCGTTTGTAAGATTATATAGCACCGACCACATCATGGTGAATCTAAGATCTCTACAACCCAAAATCCTATCAACAACACCCCATTAAGCAATCTTAGTAAATCAAAACAGCTCATGTAAACAAAATCACAAGAGATAGAAAATTAAATTAAAAATCCAACTTTATTTCAAACTAGAACTAGAAGTGTTCTTCATTAAATCCCCAAGTACTTAAATTAAATTGAAATAAGTATTACAAACAACTATAAGCTTCACCTCTTAGCTCAAGCTAAGAGATTTAGCCAACTATTACGAAGTTAAACCAAAACTCAAAAGAAAAACTACTAAAAACATAGATAAATTAGAAAAACCATATTTAGATGAGTTATAGATGCTCTACGATAATCCTCTCCACCTCCCACGAACTTAGATCTCTTCTAGAATGGATTTAGACGAGGCCCTAGGTGTCCTTTTATAACTTTGAAGCTCCATCGCCTCAGAAAGTTCCAGATTTGCGTAGTAACTTATGCAGTTGAGCAGGAGAAATCAGAGATTAAAATTAGCAATTTTTAATATGAAAGTGGTCAACCGGTCTGGACCTGGCTAGCCGACTAGTTGGACCCACCTGGACTATGTCTAGCGTGCACACAACAAAGGGGCAACATGTGGCCGACCGGTCATGAATGGTCGGACCTTGTTTTCTATAACTTTTCTTTTTTTCTTTTCTTCTCTTCTCTCCTTGCTTCTTCTCTCCTTCTCTTGGCTCATCTTCTATCACCTTCAACGTACTCTAAAGTGATCTTTAAACACCAAATTAGGTGAAGTCACTCTCTTATTCCTATAATCATAAAACCATGCATTAGATAGGCTTTAAACATAGAATACATGCTTAATGAGTGATGAAATGGGGTTAGAATATGAACAATTCATAGCTCAACACACCCCCTGTTCGCTCGCCTCAAGTGTAAGGCTGCGATGTAGTAATAATTTAATCGTGAGACCGAGATCGTCCTCTGAGATTGTTGTAATAATTCTAAACTATGTAACTAGGATGGGCTAAATTTAGAATTGTATTAAAGAATGAATTTTAAGAACAAAAACTATCTACTTTTAAACTAAATTAGGAAATTAATCACTAGAGCACCAAGGATCCACTTGCCAAGTCAATCATTTAAGCGAATAAATAACTCAATTAGAATCGAAGTTCTATCCTTATTCAATCGGAATATGAAGCAATTAAATCATCATAATGCATCTAACATAGATGGATCATCTACTTATATCGTTCTCTCATAACAACTAAGGCATTGGACGTATTGTTGAGCTTCCAATTTATATATAATCTAACCCCAATTCATCACACATTATGCATGGTTTGCATGTTTAATAGACTATTCTAATGCATGTTTTGTGATTATAGGAACGAGATAGAGACTTCACTAATTTGATGTTTAAAAGGTCACTTTATACATTGAAGATCAAAGGAATACAAGACCAAAGGTAGAGCAAGGATGCATTGAAGACAGAGGAAGAAAAGTTGAAAATCAACAATTTTATATGCCCACCGGCCGGCCGGCCAAGCCCTCTAGAAACAGCGAATTCGCCATATGATTTTTGTGAAGGTTGGCCACTTGACCGGCCGGCCGGCTGGTGGGTCGGCCTATGCAATTAAAGGTCCAGAGAAATTAGTGTTTGGAGGCACTTTCTCCGGCCGGCCGCCCAGGGAGGTCCAGCTGGCCGGTCAACACCTAGAAATTTCTGGAACTCCGAATTTCTTGCGCAAAATGCTATTTTTGGGGATTTTCTCGAAAATTCTTCATAGATAGGGCTCAAAACCTATAAAAGGACTCCTTCACCTAGTTCGTAAGGTATCCGAGAGGAGATTAGAAGTCATAGGAAGTGAAGGAGAGCACCCTGGAGCGTCAGCAACTCCGATGACTCCGAGTTTTTCTAGTTTTCATGCTTTTATTAGTTTTTCTTTTGAATTCTAGTTGTAGTATGATAATTCTTGGCTAAAACCTCTTAGCTAGGTGAATCTTGTAGCTAGTTTTCATGTTGGATTTGTTTTGATTCAAGTACTTTATTTAAGTTTGGATTTTAAGTTCTAGTTTGAATAAAAGTTGATATTTTTGGATGTTTTATGAGAGTTCATGTGCTTCGGACATGGGTTCCTTACAATTCTCTGAGATTATCATGTTTGAATTGATTAGATTCGAATTGTAGTAATCCCTGAGCATACCATCGTCGATAGGCATGGTTGTTACTTCAAAGGCTACATATTCGAATTCTATATGCTTCATTAGAACTAGATTCTTACTTTCAGATTTAAGTGGAGATTATTTGTGTTTAATTGCTAAATCTTCCAACTAGAAGAGAGATAGAACTTCAATTCTAGTTGTGTCATGCTTGGATGAATAAATTCACATGGGGGCTACTACAAGTGGATTCTTGAGGCCTTAGTTCCTTTTAATTACAGATTTTTACAAAATTATTGTTTTTTCTTAGTTTATGAATTTGAATTCTAAAATTGTTGAGATTAGAGTTTCTAGAATAGTTTGAATTAGTTTACCCTAATTCCCTGTGGATCAACCTCGGTCTTACTGAGATTATTACTACATCACAGTCTTGCACTTGAGGCGAGCGAATAAGTTTTTGGCGTCGTTACCGAGAAATCTAGGTTAAACGGTTCTAGATTGTTTAGTAGGTATAGAAGTAGAAGTAGTTAGGGTTTACCATTTTCTTAGGACTAGTTTTTTTCTGAATTTTAGAACTAACAACGTTTGCTTTGTTTTGTAGGAAGTTCTTTTAGTTCAAGCAAATCGGGTACTATCCTTCCAACTTGAACTATTTCAAATTTCAGTTCTTAGAATTTTATTTTTAATTTTAGATTTTTGTTTTAGGACTTAGGATTAGTTTAGATCATAGCCTGTGTGGTTTATGTCCCGTTGGGAACTTGACCACAGCAATCATCTCCAATCCAAAGGTGGTTTAGTTGGACCACTCTTCGTTCATAGACAAGTCCGAAAATTTGTAGAACATCGTGAAAATTTGGGAAGTATGGATCAAATTCCATTAGGGAATCCTCCCCACCCTACTCCAATTACAAATGCAAACCATGAAGGAGTAGGAGAGAATGAGGTGCACAATGCTCCTCCAATGAGATCTTTACATGATTACTTACAACCGGCTCATACAAGTACACCTTCATGCGTGATTCTCCCAACCACCGGGGGAAACATTAACATAAAGCTGAGAGTAATTCAACTCTTACTAAAGTTTCAAGGGAAAGACTCAGAGAGCCCATACTTATACTTAAAGGAATTCGAAGAAGTTATGACTACTTTGTAATATGCTAATGTATTAGAAGATGCCATCAAACTTAAACTTTTCCCCTTTTCATTAAAAGAAAAAGCCAAGGGTTGGCTACATTCTCTTAGACCGCACTCAATAGGGACATGGAATGAGATGACCCGGGAGTTCTTGAAAAATTTCTTCCCGGCTCATAAAACAAATACCCTTCGAAGAGTTATAATGAACTTTTCAGTTAAAGAGAATAAGTCATTCTTTTAAAGTTGGGAAAGATTTAAGGATCTGCTACTTACTTGCCTACATCATGGCTATGAAAGTTGATGAATTATAAATTTCTTCAATGATGGATTAAGTTCTAACATGCACCAATTCGTAGAGATGATGTGGAACGGTGAGTTCATGAGTAAAAATCCAGATGAAGCTTGGAGTTACTTGGACATGTTGGCTGAGAATGCCCAATCTTGGAATACTTCAGACAAATCCAGTAACCTCAAGTCCCCTCAACAAAAGGACAAAGGAGGCATCTACATCCTTAAAGAGGAAGATGATGTTAATGCAAGGCTAGCCAACCTCATAAGAAAAGTCAAGGCCATGGAACTTAGCAAGAGTGGAGTTACAAAGCCCACTGAACCTATTGAGAACATATGTGGAATTTGAGCTACTAATGTGCACTCTACGCAGGATTGTCCTACAATTCCTTCGTTTCAAGAGGTGTTATAAGAACAAGCGAATGCCGCATATGGGTATCAACGACCTTTCAATGGATCAGTAGGTAACAAGTATAACTCTACTTGGAAGAACCATCCTAATTTCAGTTGGAGGAATAACCCCACGGGCAATCCTACCAACTCTCAAGGAGGTCCACCAATGCAAAACATGGCCCCACCTCAATTTTCAATGGAGGATACTCTAAAGGCGTTTATACAAGGGCAAATGCAAATCAATGAATCTAATCAGCAAATGTTCCAAGAGCTTAAGGTCTCGGTTGATGAAATTAAGGGACCCTTGAATGCTAATGGACATTTTTGGCCTAACCTCAGCCCAATCCTAAACAAGCACATGAAATAAGCATCCCTAATCTTCCCAACCAACATGTGGAGCAAGCCAAATCTATCACCACTCTTAGAAGTGGTAAAGCAAATCTATTCCGGTGAAGGCCGACAAGCCTAATGATCTGGTAAATTTTGAAAATGAGGATAGATCTAACTCAGTCCCCACAAGAAACGAAACTTGTTTATAAGCCCGTAACACCATTCCCTTCGAGATTGGTTACTTCAAAATCTCTCCCAAACTCTCATGATATTGTAGAAATTTTTCGACAAGTTAAGATCAACATTCCATTGCTTGACGCCATTAAAAATATCCCTTCCTATGCCAAGTTTCTAAAAGACTTATGCACAACTAAACGCAAATACAATGTGCTGCAAAAAGCCTTTTTGAATGAGCAAGTGAGTGCCATTCCCACCCAAAAGACCCCCCCCCCCAAAAAAAAAATAAAAAAAAAATTTAAGGATCCCGGTAGTCCCTCAATCTCATGTATCATTGGTGACTACCGGATTGAACGTGCATTGCTAGACTTGGGGGCAAGCGTAAATTTGATCCCACACTCGGTATACGAGCAATTCGGTCTTGGTGAATTAAAACCCACCAAAACCACGTTGTAACTCGCTGATAGATCCATCTGTGTACCGAGAGGGATAGTTGAGGATGTATTGGTCCAAGTTGACAAATTCTACTACCTGGTGGATTTTATCATTTTGGACACGCAACCGGTTATGGATGCTAGCACTCAAATACCGATAATTCTAGGCCACACGTTCTTTGCTACATCAAATGCAATCATAAATTGCTGGAATGGGATGATGCAATTGTCTTTTAGGAACATGACATTGGAAGTGAATGTGTTCCACTTGTGCAAAAGGCATAAGGATGACGATGATGAGCTCTTCGAGGCAAATATGCTCGAATCCTTTGAAGAAGAGGAGCTCCTCCAACTTGAGCCACAAGAGATTTTGGAGACATGTTTAGTACATTTTGAAGATTCCAAAGACCCCATCAATAGTGAAATTGTGCAAACATTGAGTACTAAGAAACTGGTAATTGATATTAGTTGGTGGAGGCCCCATTTTGAAAGATTGCCACCAACCACGTCAAAGCCTTTACCGTCTAATATCAAAACGCCGACGCTTAACCTTAAACCTTTGCCATCCGAGCTTAAATATGTATATTTGGGTTAAGAGGAAACATTCCCAGTTGTTATTGCCTCTCACCTAGGAAAAGACCAAGAGCTCAAGTTGATTGAGCTACTCAAAGAACATAGAGGAGCCATAGGTTGGACAATAGCGGACCTTAAAGGGATAGAATCTTCAGTTTGTACTCACCGTATACACCTCGAAGAAAATGCAAAAATGACTAGACAACCTCAAAGGAGGCTAAATTCAAATATGATGGAGGATGTCAAGGCCGAGGTGTTAAAGCTACTAGATGTGGGTATCATCTACCCCATCTCGGATAGCTAATGGGTGAGTCCTACCCAAGTTGTCCCTAAGAAGTTTGGTATTACAATCGTAGAAAACTCCAACAACGAGCTTATACCGACTAGAGTGACCACCAGTTGGCGTATGTGCATAGATTATCGGAAGCTAAATACGGTCATTAGTAAGGACCACTTCCCTCTCCCATTCATGGATCAAATTTTGGAGAGGTTAGCGGGTCACTCCTATTATTGCTTCCACGATGGCTATTCTGGCTACAACCAAATTGAGATAGCCTCGGAAGACCAAGAGAAGACCACCTTTACATGCCCGTTTAACACCTTCACATATTGAAGGATGCCATTCGGACTATGTAACGCACCTGCCACATTCCAACGATGCATGTTGAGTATTTTCTCAGACATGGTGGGTGAATTTCTCAAGGTATTTATGGATGATTTTTCTATTTTTGGTTGTACTTTCGATGAGTGCCTTAATCACTTGAAGTTGGTCTTGACAAGGTGCGAGGAGAACCTTGTTTTAAACTGGGAAAAGTGCCATTTTATGGTACAAAGAGGAATAGTCCTTGGACATATCATCTTGTCTAATGGAATAGAGGTAGACCAGGGCCAAAATTGATATTATTTCCAACCTACCACCACCCAAGAGCATACGCGATGTGCGGTCCTTCCTTGGACATACAGGTTTTTACAGAAGGTTTATAAAGGATTTCAGTCATATCTCTAGGCCTTTATGTAACCTTCTCTAAAAGAATAACCAATTCGAGTGGAGTGCCGAATGTCAATTAGCTTTTTCAAAGCTAAAAGACATGTTGACAACCGCTCCTATCGTGCAACCAGTGAATTGGTTCGTCCCTTTTGAGTTGATGTGCGATGCGAGCGATTATGCTATTGGGGCGATGTTAGGACAAAGGAAGGACAAGAAGCCCCACGTTATTTACTGTGCGAGTAGGACCTTGAATCCTGCTCAAGTCAATTGCTCGACTATGGAGAAGGAGCTCCTAGCCATTGTTTTTGCTTTGGATAAATTTAGGGTGTACTTGATAGAATCTAAAGTCATAATCTACACGAATCATGCAGCACTGAAACACATTCATTTTAAGAAGGATGCTAAGCCCTGCTTACTTAGATGGATCCTACTCCTTCAGGAATTCGACTTACAATTTAAAGCATAAGAATGGAGTAGAGAACGTGGTGGTGGATCATTTATCTCGCTTAGTTCTACCCAATTTCGTTGACGAGTCACCTATTGAGGACTCATTCCCTGATGAGCAACTCTTTGTTGCTATGCATCCACCGTGGTACGCTAATATTAAAAATTATCTTTCCATAGGTGCAATGCCGACTCATTGGACTGCGCAAGATAAACGAAAATTTCTAAGGGAAGTGCGCAGGTTTTTCTGGGATGAACTATTACTTTTTAAATATGGCCTAGATCAAATAATTAGGAGATGTGTTCCTGATGATGAACAAAATTCTGTCATCTCCTTTTGTCATAATCAAGCGTAGTGGTGGTCCTTTTGTCATAATTAAGCTTGTAGTTAGTCCTAATGTAGGGTTTGTTTAATTCAAGTACCTTTACTTAAAGTTTGAATTTTTAAGTTATAGTTTGAATAAAGTTTGTATTTTTTGATGTTTTATGAGAGTACATGTACTTCGGACATGAATTCCTTACAAATCTCTGATATTGTCATGTTTGGATTGATTAGATTTGAATTGTAGTAACCCTAGATCATGCCATAGTCTTTGGGCATGGATGATACTCCGAAGGCTACAAGTTTGAATTCTATGTGCTTCATTAGAACTTGAATCTTATTTTTTTACTTAAGTGGGATTGTTTGTGTTTGAATGCCTAATCTTCCAACTAGATGAGAGATAGAATTTTGAATATAGTTGTGTTTATGCTTGGATGGATGAATTCTCATTGGACTACTACAAGTGGATCCTTAAGGCCTTAGTCCCATTAAATATCAGATTTTTCGAAAAGTTACTGTTTTACTTAGTTCTTAAAATTGAATTCCAAAATTGATGAAATTGAAGTTACTAGAATGGTTTAAATTGGTTTATACTAATTCCCTATGGATCGACCTCGGTCTTATCGAGTTATTACTACATCGCAAGCCTTGCACTTGAGGCGACCTGAAAAAGTTTTTGGCGCTGTTGCTGGGGAATCTAGGTTAAAACGGTTCTAAATTGTTTTAGTAACTACAGAATTAGAATTAGTTAGGTTTTACTGTTTTCCTAGGACTAGTTTCTGATTTTCTAGAACTAACATCAATTGCTTTATTTTATAGGAAATTCTTTTAGTTCAAGCTAATCGGGTAACATCTTTCTAACTTAGAACTTTTTCTATTTTCAATTTTACAGCTTTTTAGTTTCATATTTTGTTTATAGGATTTAAATTTAGATTTTGTTTGTGTGGTTTATGTCCCGTTGAGAATGTGACCACATAAAGCGTCTCCAAACCGAAGGTGGTTTAGTTGGACCACTATCCATCCAAAGACGAGTGAGAAAATACATAGAACATTGTGAAAGTTCGGAAATTATGGATTAAACACCATTAAGGGATCCTCCTCCTCCCAATTCCACTGCAAACGTAAATTAAGAGGGAGTAGGAGAGAACGAAGTGCACAATATTCCTCCAATGAAAAATTTACATGATTATCTACAACCGGCTCATGCTACTACACTTTCGTGCATGTTTTTACCAAACAATGCCGGGACAATTGATATAAAGTCTGGGGTAATTCAACTTTTACCTAAGTTCCATGGGCTAGATTTCGAGAGCCCATATCTACACTTGAAAGAATTTGATGAGGTAGTAGCTACATTGCAATATAACAATGTGACGGAGGATGTAGTGAAATTAAAGTTATTTTCTTTATCTTTGAAGGAAAGAGCCAAAACATGGCTTCACTCTCTAAGACCAAGGTCGATTGGGACATGGACTGAGATAACCCAGGAGTTTTTGAAAAAATTCTTCCCAGCTCATAAATAAACACCCTTCAATGAGCCATAATGAATTTTTCTGTCAAAGAGAGTAAACCTTTCTTTCAAAGTTTAGACAGATACAAGGACCTCCTCCTTGCTTGTCCACATCATGGCTACGAGATATGACTAATCATTAGTTTCTTTTATGAAGAATTGAACTGGAATATGCGCCAATTCGTCGAGATGATGTGTAACGGTGAGTTCATGAGCAAAGATCCCGAGGACGCATGGAGTTACTTGGACATGTTGGCCGAGAATGCTCAATCATGGGATACCTCGAACAAATCTACTAACCTCAAGCCACCTTAACAAAAAGAGAAAGTAGGGATCTACATCCTTAAAAAGGGAGATGATGTTAATGCTAAGATAACTAGCCTCACAAGGAAGATAGAGGCCATGAAACTAAGTAAGAGCGAAGCTTCCAACTCCACTAAAGCTATTGAAAATATGTGTGGAATTTGTGCCGCTAATGTATACTCTACGCAAGATTGTCCTACAATTCCTGCATTTTAAGAGTTGTTACAAGAGCAAGCAAACGCCGCATGTGGTTATCAATGCCCCTTTAATGGACTAGTAGGTAACACGTACAACTCTACTTTGAAGAACCATCCAAATTTCAGTTGGAGGAATGGTCCCACGGCCAATTCTACCAACTCTTAAGGAGGGCCACCCATGCAAAACATGGCCCCACCTCAATTCTCAATGGAGGACACCTTAAAGGCATTTATGAATGGGTAAATGCAAATTAATCAAACAAATCAGAACATATTCCAAGAGCTTAAGGTGTCGGTTGATGAGATTAAGGGATGCTTGAATGCTAGGGAAGGGACCTTTTCGACCCAACCTCAGCCCAATCCTAAACAAGCACATGAAATCAGCACCCCTAACCTCCCCAACCAACATGTGGAGAAAGCAAAATCCATCACCACTCTTAGAAGTGCTAAGCAAGTGGACAAATCTATTTTGGTGAAGGCCGATAAGCCTAATGATCCGATAATTCCTGAGAATGAGGATGAACCTAGCTTAGCCCCACAAGAAATGGAACACGTTCACAAGCCCATAGCACCATTCCATTCGAGATTGGTTGCCTCAAAATATCTCCCAAACTCTCATGATATTTTATAGGTTTTCAGGTAAGTCAAGATCAACATTTCATTGCTTGACGCCATTAAGCAAATTCCTTCTTATGCCAAGTTTCTAAAGGACTTATGCGCAACCAAATACAAATGCAAATACAATGTGCAACAAAAGGCTTTTTGAATGAGCAAGTGAGTGCCATTCTCACCCAAAAGACCCCTACAAAATACAAGGATCCCGATAATCCCATGTTTACACAACAAAATTGCCTTGTTGTAATATGGGGAAATTAAGAGTCACATTTCAATATTAGACAAGAGAAATAGAAGAGCATTCATCATTTCATTTTATTCATTTACTGAGTTCTTCATACATTCCATATTTACATCATCCCTTGATTCTAGAATAGATTGTACCTTGTACTAAAAAATGAAATATATTCAGAATGTGATTTCGACAGAGCTTCGTCGTATTCTTCTTTCATCCTGTCTCGATGGCAGGGAAATAGCCTAGCCAAAGCATCAGGGAATTTATCCATCTGCTTGGAAAGAAAACAAAGATTTAAAAGCCTTCATGCATCCTTTACAAAAGTGAAGAACAAATATCCTCTAGAGAGCTTTACGCGACCTGAGCTTGCCGCGGGTCACGGAAAACGTCCTCCTGGCCATTTCATTGAACATTCTTTCTTCTACCTCTTCGATCCGATAGCATCTCCTCCTCGTTCATCTTTTGTCCTCTAGGTCTGCACTTCGTGTGTTCGACTCGAGAAGAAGAGAACTCGAGGTCCGCTCATACCTCTGAGAACCTTTAGAGCTTTGAACTTCAAAATCAAGTCTTAAATGAAGACCCTAAGGGGGGTATTTATAGGCAAATGCGGCCATTTTCGCGTCAAGTGTAGCCCACCAAACATATGCTTTCCGCGACCCGCGGCAAGTGCACATTTCCTACACTCTCCTTCTTTTCTTCTGCTTTCTTTCTAAATCTCCGTTGAATCTTTTCTTTTTCTTGTTTCTTCATTTTTCATGTCTGAACATCCCACAATCTCATGTATCACTGGTGACTACCGGATTGAACGAGCATTACTAGATTTAGGGGCAAGCTTAAACTTGATCCCGTACTAGATATATGAGCAATTGGGTCTTGGTGAATTAAAACCCACTAAAACTACATTGTAACTAGCTGATCGATCCATTCGTGTACTGAGAGGGATGGTTGAGGATGTATTGGTCCAAGTTGATAAATTCTACTACTCGGTGGATTTTATCATCTTGGACATGCAACCGGTTATGGATATTAGCACTCAAATACTAGTGATTTTAGGCCACCCATTCTTGGCTACATCAAACGCAATTATAAATTGTCGGAATGAGGTGATGAAATTGTCCTTTGGAAACATGCATTGGAGATGAACGTGTTTCATATGTGTAAAAAGCAAAGGAATGAGGAGGATAATGAGCTCTTCGAGGTAAACATGCTCGAATCCTTTGAAGAAGAAGAGCTCTTCCAACTTGAACCACTTGAAACTTTGGAGACATGGTTGACACACTTTGAAAATTCTAAAGATCCCATCTTGGGTGATATTGTGCAAGCATTGAGTAGTGAGAAACCGGTAGTTAATACTAGCCGGTGGAGGCCCCATTTTGAAAAATTGCCAATAACCACATCAAAGCCTCTACCGTTTAATATCAAACTGCCGAAGCTTGACCTTAAATAATTACCATCTGAGCTTAAATATGTATACTTGGGTTAAGAGGAAACATTCTTGGTTGTCATAGCCTCTCACTTAGGAAAAGACCAAGAGCTCAAGTTGATTGAACTACTCAAAGAACATAGGGGAGCCATAGGTTGGACAATAGCGGACTTCAAGGGGATAGACTCTTTGGTATGAACTCACCATATACAC
Source organism: Liriodendron chinense (assembly GCA_003013855.2). NCBI lineage: Eukaryota > Viridiplantae > Streptophyta > Magnoliopsida > Magnoliales > Magnoliaceae > Liriodendron > Liriodendron chinense. The sequence continues at coordinate 1,037,081 of PVNU02000767.1, read as the reverse complement.
CTCGAAGAGAATGTAAAAATGACTAGACAACCTCAAATGAAGTTAAATCCAAACATGATGGAGGTTGCCAAAGGCGAGGTGTTAAAGCTACTAGATGTGGGTATCATCTACACCATCTCGGATAGCCAATAGGTGAGTCGCACTCAAGTTGTCGTTAAGAAGTCCGATATTACCATTATAGAGAACGCCAATAATGAGCTTATACTGATTAGAGTGACAACCAGTTGGCGTATGTGCATAGATTATCTAAAGCTAAACATGGTCACTAGGAAAGACCACTTCCCTCTCCCATTCATGGATTAAATTTTGAAGAGGTTAGCGGGTCATTCCTATTATTGCTTCCTAGATGGTTATTCCAGCTACAACCAAATTGAGATAGCCCTGGAAGACCAAGAAAAGACCACCTTTACATGCTTGTTCGGCACCTTCGCATATCAATGGATGCCATTCGGACAATGCAGAAGAGGTTAGCGGGTCATTCCTATAATGCACCCGCCACACTCCAACAATGCATGTTGAGTATTTTCTCGGACATAGTGGGTGAATTTCTTGAGGTATTCATAGATGATTTTTTTATTTTTGCTTGTACATTTGATGAGTGCCTCAACCACTTAAAATCTGTCTTGACTAGGTGTGAGGAGAAGAACCTTGTCTTAAACTGGAAAAAATGCCATTTATGGTACAAAGAGGAATAATCCTTGTACATATCATCTCGTCCAATGGAATAGAGGTAGACCAAGCCAAAAGCGACATAATTGCTAATCTACTACCACCCAAAAGCATATGCAATGTGTGGTTCTTCCTTGGACATGTCGGATTCTATCGAAGGTTCATAAAGGATTTCAGTCATATCTCTAGGCCTCTATGTAACCTTCTACAAAAGAAAAACCAATTTGAGTGGAGTGTTGAATGTCAATTAACTTTTTTTAAGCTAAAGGACATGTTGACAACCGCCCCTATCATGCAACCACCGGATTGGTCTGTTCTTTTTAAGTTGATGTGTGATGCAAGCGATTATGCTATTGGGGTGGTGCTAGGCCAAAAGAGGGATAAGAAGCCCCATGCTATCTACCATGCGAGTAGGACATTGAATCCTACCCAAGTTAATTACTCGACTACTGTTGAGCCTCCAATTTATACATTTGCTAACCCATTACATCACATTATATGCATGGTTTTCATGTTTAAAGACTAATCTAATACATGTTTTTGTGATTGTAGGAATGAGAGGGAGATGTCACCAATTCATGGTTAAAAGAGTCACTTTGTATGCATTGAGGATCAATAAAACAAGTGCCAAAAGGTGGAAGAAAGAAGCAAGAAAGAAAGAGAAGAGAAAAAGAAGACAATCTGAATTTTTTGCCTTAGACCTGTCTGTAGACCGGTCGGAAGACAGGTCTACAGTGTAATTTTTGGACTATTTCTTCTTCTTAGACCGGTAGCCAGATAGGTCGAGGGTAGTCCAGAAACATCACTGGACTGTTTTTAAGGTTTTGAGACCGGTCGTTCATGATCTTAGACCGGTCGTGCGACCGGTCGTCAGCGTAGCAGAGCTTGTCCGTGAAGCTCCGATTTTCTCTGTGCAATTGCGTGATTTCTTGCGCAATCTGGAATCTTCTGCTCCAACTTATAAAAGGCCACCTCCACTCTCTTCCTAGGGCATCTAGCAACGTGGGGAGCAAAGAGATCAAGACCTAGGAGGCTTCCTAGCCTCCTACAACTAGTATTCTTCTTCTTCTAGTTCTAGTTTTTATGCTTTTTTCATGAGTTTTAGTTATAGTATGATAATGCTCGGCTAGAATCTCTCAGCTAAGGTTGAGAGATGAAGCTTGCAGCCAATTTTCATGTTTGATTCAGTTTAATTCAAGTAATTTCAATTCAAGTTTGGTTTTTAATCTTTTAGTCCCTTAAGTTGGTAGTTTGAGATGTTTTATGAGAGTTCATGTGCTCTGGACATGAATTCCTTGCAATTCTCTGAGATTATCATATGTTGTGTGTTTAGATTCGAATTATAGTAATCCTTGAGCAAGCCATAGTCCTGGCTGTTACTCCGAAGGCTATGATTTCGAAGTCTACATGTGTTGAATGAGACTAGAACTTGGAAGTTCAGCTTGAATGGAATTGAATGTGTTTAAATGCTTTATTTTCCAACTAGATGAGAGATAGGACTTTAAATCTAGTTGTGTTCTCTACTTGGATTGATTGGATTGACATGGGATTGCTATAAGTGGATCCTTGAATGCCTTAGTACTTTAAATTACTGATTTCCCATTAAGTTACTGTTTTAGTCTAATTACTCAATTGAATCCTATTTCTTGCAAAAACTGAGTTGCTGGAATAGTTTGAAAGTTGTTTCTAATTCCCTGTGGATCGACCTCGGTCTTACCGAGTTTTATTACTACATCGCAGCCTTACACTTGAGGCGAGCGAACAAGTTTTTGGCGCCGCTGCCAGGGAAAAATTTAAACGGTTCTAATTGTTCTAGTAGCTATAGGGTAGTTTTAGTTAGGTAGGATTTTCAATTTTTATAGAAGTAGATTTTCTGATTTTTTTTTTAGATAACTAACATTTTTTTGTTTGATTTTGTAGGACATTGTTGCTGACATAGATCTCACTCTATTGGGTAACATCTCCCCATCTCCCTTCTTTTTATTTTTTTTTTCTAGATTAGGGTAGTTTCCAATTCCTTAAAATTTCATCATGTATGATTGGATGAATGGTGCATATAAGTACCTTTTGGAGGATGAGATGTCGGATTGGGGGACCCAAACTCATTGTGATCGGGATCCCTCCAAGCATGAATATTTTTCTGAGATTCAAAGAACCTCCACTACCTCCCCACGTAAGACGATGCGTGATTACATTAATGAAAACAATACACATATTGAGACACGACGTAAGACGATGGGGGAATACCGGAACAAAGCAAAATTGGATAATCATCCGGTAAAAACATTATGTGATTACCGGATTGAAAATAACATGAGTGTTCCACCGGTTATGGTAGGAGGTGTGCAACAATAAAAGGAACAGGTGAATAGTAGCCAACCGGTTAAGACAATGCGTGATTACTTGTATGGATATGCCTATCAACCATCATATAACTTTTCATCCTACAATGCGTACGGTCTTAATTGAGAAACCACCATTCTCCTTGTTCAAGGGAGGAACCAACCATGGTTATTAACAATCACCCTAAAACGTCTTCCTCTTTTGATGATAAGTATACACAAATACTTGAGGAAATATGGAATGAGTATGTAGATGAACAATCAAATCAAGCTTACTCGCCATCTTGTGAAGACGTTGAGCCTGAAATTGGGGGCATCAAATCAATCCCCTTTAATGAGGAGGATGGGGCTACCCAAGTCCCACTTTCTTCGGATTTAATGAATAGACTTTTAGAGGAGATTGATTTCGATGATCCTAATGTCATCATCAATTATGGTGAGTCCACTATCTCTTTTGGATACTTTGAACTTAATGATGAATAGATTTCAAGAACAGTTGATGAACCCGAGGAATCCATAAAATTTGAAAGCGGTAGTGGGGTTGCCTACAATGAGGGTTTGGTGAATGGTTATGAACCTATGGTTTCTTTTTCCCAAGGGCATAATGATTATGAGTCTCTAGAGGATATGCATGCTAGAGAGATAGCCGAGGTTGATATTTTTGAGTCACTCCACCAACTTGACATGCTTAATTTTAATGTGGAGAATGAGACTCCCATGAGTGAAAATTCAGATTCTTTGGATGAATGCTTGGCTCACTTTGAAAATTCAAATGGCCCCATTATTCAAGAGATTGTTAAAGCCTTGCATACTTCCGACTTGGTGCCTCATACTAGTTATGGAGAACCTAGTTTGGAAGAATTCCACTCTATGGAGGGCGAGTCCCTCACCATCGAAATTGAATTTTTGCACTCACTCAAGCAAGATCATGATCCTTCATCCGACTATCTCGATTCCCTAGAGGAGTGCTTGGCCCAATCTTATGATCTTGATGATGAGATGATTAAGGAGTTGGACATTTTATTAGACATGGAGTCGGTGCCTGAAGAACACAATTCCACTGATTTACATTCTTTACCATTCTTTGTGGAAGCACTATATAATTCTGAAATTGTGGAGGAGACGACTCTAACTGAAGAATACACGATGAATGTCTCTCTACCATCATGGGTCCTTCAGCCCATTGAAAATTCTGATTGAGAGGACCCATTTTTAATCAATCATAACCCAAATCAGAATTTGAGGAGATATCTTTTTGCTGCTCTTATCTCCTCCTTTTATGCATGTGGTGCACAATACGATTGGACTTCAATGATAAGAAACACACATGTTTACTGTCGAGCAGGACTTTGGATGGTCCTCATGAGAAATTTATTTAAATTCATGAAGATCCTGCTCAACTTTGATCATGTAGTTGATCGGACTAATCAAAGGTAGGTACGTAGGTTAGGATTTATTTTTCTGCAATTAGGATTGAATAAGTCTCATCGAGACAATGGAAGATGCTAGAATTGATCAACTTGCCATATTAGGTACTATTGTTCTCACTCTCTTATATTTTACCATTGCTCTTATGTTCGTGCTCATTACATATCTTTTTACATTGAGGACAATGCAAGATTTGGTTGGGGGGTGAGATGAGATCCTTCATCTAGTAGTTTGCAACATTTCGAGCCTCATATTCGCAATTTTTTTCAAATTTTCTAAAATTTCAAAACTCCTTTAGAGAACCTTATTTCAATGCATTCGAGATGATAGGAGTATAAGAAGAGGAAATGCGAAGTGTGTGATGTTGTAAGTCTTGAATTTCTCCCAACATAATGGTTTTATATGTTAGTTCCCCTATTGTTGTGATTGATAGAAAATTTGAACACCTTTACACCAAGTTCACATTACACGATTTTCATGAGTTGAAAGGATTATGTGATTTGTGGATTAGCTAGGCTTTGATTTAAGGTGTTGAGAAACCAAGCCGGGTCCATCCTTGTCCATGGGAAAATAACGAAAGATATGGATTTCTAAAAATCTTATCTAATTTAAAAGAAAAAGGAAAAGGAAGGATGAAATTGGGAATGATGGAAAAATGGTGGAAAATTCTGAAAAGGGCTACCTATTACCAACCGGGGGATGGTCTACCCGTAACCAAAGCCGAAAATGAGACGTAGTGTGAAAGCCGTCGGAAGGATGGTAAGACAAATTCCTTTCATAGGCTTGTTGTTACTCTGTGCACCTTGAGATCTATAGTTTAGCTGATCTATGAAGAAGATAATCCCAGAAACTCATGAGATGAACTTTCACTATGCACACTAGGTTGAAGTTGTTCGAGTTCTTCTATTTATCAATCAATCAGCGGGAATTTCATGTAGACACTTATTATGCTTCGAGAGTTTAAGGTTTCAACTTCTATGACCTAATTTCTCCAAATTTTATACTTGTATGTCTTGGAGTGGATAGAAACATGGTTTCTGAAGGAGAGTTAGTTTTGGAGGTTTGAACTTATTCATGCATGTTTTGCTCGGGACTAGCAAAAAGCTGGTTGGAGGGGGGGCGTGTTGAGCCTCCAATTTATACATTTGCTAACCCATTACATCACATTATATGCATGGTTTTCATGTTTAAAGACTAATCTAATACATGTTTTTGTGATTTTAGGAATGAGAGGGAGATGTCACCAATTCATTGTTAAAAGAGTCACTTTGTATGCATTGAGGATCAATAAAACAAGTGCCAAAAGGTGGAAGAAAGAAGCAAGAAAGAAAGAGACGAGAAAAAGAAGAGAATCTGAAATTTTTGCCTTAGACCTGTCTGTAAACCGGTCGCAAGACAGGTCTACAGTGTAATTTTTGGACTATTTTTTCTTCTTAGATCGGTCGCTAGACCGGTCGACAGATCGATCGCCAGACAGGTCGAGGGTAGTCCAGAAACACAAAACTCACTGGACTATTTTTAAGGTTTTGAGACCGGTCGTGCGACCGGTCGTCAGCGTAGCAGAGCTTGTCCGTGAAGCTCCGATTTTCTCTGCGCAATTACGTGATTTCTTGCGCAATCTGAAATCTTCTGCTTCAACTTATAAAAGGCCACCTCCACTCTCTTCCTAGGGCATCTAGCAACGTGGGGAGCAAAGAGATCAAGACCTAGGAGGCTTCCTAGCCTCCTACAACTAGTTTTCTTCTTCTTCTAGTTCTAGTTTTTATGCTTTTTTTATGAGTTTTAGTTATAGTATGACAATGCTCGGCTAGAATCTCTCAGCTAAGGCTGAGAGATGAAGCTTGTAGCCAATTTTCATGTTTGATTCAGTTTAATTCAAGTAATTTCAATTCAAGTTTGGTTTTTAATCTTTTAGTCCCTTAAGTTGGTAGTTTGAAATGTTTTATGAGAGTTCATGTGCTCCGGACATGAATTCCTTGCAATTCTCTGAGATTATCATATGTTGTGGTGTTTAGATTCGAATTATAGTAATCCTTAAGCAAGCCATAGTCCATAGGCATGGCTGTTACTCCGAAGGCTATGATTTCGAAGTCTACATGTGTTGAATGGGACTAGAACTTGGAAGTTCAGCTTGAATGGAATTGAATGTGTTTGAATGCTTTATTTTCCAACTAGATGAGAGATAGGACTTCAAATCTAGTTGTGTTCTCTACTTGGATTGATTGGATTGACATGGGATTGCTACAAGTGGATCATTGAATGCCTTAGTACTTTAAATTACTGATTTTTCATTAAGTTACTGTTTTAGTTTAATTACTCAATTGAATCCTATTTCTTGCAAAAACTGAGTTGCTGGAATAGTTTGAAAGTTGTTTCTAATTCCCTGTGGATCGACCTCGGTCTTACCGAGTTTTATTACTACATCGCAGCCTTACACTTGAGGCGAGCGAACAACTACGGAGAAAGAGTTCCTAGCCGTCATTTTTGCATTGGATAAATCAAACCTTACTTGATAGGATCCAAGGTTATTGTTTACACAGACTATGTGGTGCTGAAACATCTTCTTTCTAAGAAGGATGCTAAGCCCCATTTTCTTAGATGGATCCTACTCCTTTAGGAATTTGACTTAGAAATCAAAGATAAGAAGGGAGTAGAGAACGTGGTGGCGGATCATATATCCCGCCTAGTTTTACCCGATTCCATTGATGACTTACCTATTAAGGACTCATTCCCTGATGAGCAACTCTTTGTTGCTATGTATCCACCGTGGTACGTTGACATAGTAAACTATCTTTCCACAAGTACGATGCCGACTTATTGGACTGCGCAAGATAAACGAAAATTTCTAAAGGAAGTGTGTAGATTTTTTTGGACTGAACATTACTTTTCAAATATTGCCTAGATCAAATAATTAGGAGGTGTGTCCCTGATGATAAACAAAATTCTATCATCTCTTTTTGTCATAATCAAGCATGTGGGGGTCATTTTTCCACCAAGAAAACCACTGTAACAATTCTGTAATGTAGTTTTTATTAGCCTACCTTGTTTAGAGAAACCCACGAGTTTTGCAAAGCATGCGAGCGTTGTCAAAAGTTAGGAGGATTGTCCCGTTGGAATATGGTGCCTCTTAACCCAATTCAACATCTTAAAGTCTTTGATTGTTGGGGCATCGATTTCATAGGACCATTCCCCTCATCTTTTGGACATGTCTACATATTGCTTGCCGTAGACTATGTGTCCAAGTTGATAGAGGCTATTCCTTATAGAACCAATGATCACCGCACGGTTTTACAGTTCCTTAAAGAAAATATATTTTCCAGATTTGGAACGCCTCGAGCCATCATAAGTGATGGTGGTTCTCACTTTTGTAATAAGCCTTTTGAAGCCTTAATGAAGAAATATGACATTAAGCATAAAGTGAGTACCCCATACCACCCACAGATAAGAGGGCAAGCTAAGATTTCTAATTGGGAAATCAAACAAATTTGGAGGAGACGGTGAGGCCGGATCACAAAGATTAGTCACTGAGATTAGTCGATGCTCTTTGGACTCATCATACCGTATATAAGACCCCGATTGGAACGTCTCCCTATAGACTTGTCTATGAAAAATCTTGTCACTTGCTCGTGGAGCTTGAATACAAAGCCTATTGAGCAATTCGGGAATTGAACTTCGACATTGACAAGGCTAGCTCGCTTCGCAAACTCCAATTGAATGAGCTTGACGAGATCTAGAATGACGCTTATTAGAATTCAAGGATTTACAAGAGTAGGATGAAAGCCTTCCATGACAAACACATTTTAGAAAAAAAATTCCATGAAGGCCAAAAAGTACTCTTGTACAATTCCTGACTTCATCTTTTTTCAAAAAAATTGAGATCTCGATGGACCGGCCCATACATTGTTAAAGAAATTTTTCCTCATGGGATTGTCGAGATAGAAAATGCGGTGAATGGTAATTATTTTAAAGTGAACGGACAACGCCTTAAACCATTCATTGAGAAATTTGATTCAGAGGATATGTCCATCACTCTGAAAGATCCTACATATCGGGATAATTGATCTCCTAGTCTGACGGAGGTATATAGTAGATTAGGTTTAGTTTGTTTTCTATTTTAAGTTTATTACTTTAGTAAAGTTAGTTATCAGAGGTAGATTTTCATGATTAATTCTCTCAAGTACTCTCGTTCTCACCCTCTTTTATTTTTATCATTGCTCTTATGTTATTGCTAATTGCATATCTTTTTACATTGAGGACAATGTAAGATTTGGTTGGGGGGTGAGATTCCTAGATGAATCTAATCTAGCAATTTGTGACATTTCTAGCAATGTTTGTAGAAATTTTTCAATTTTTCTAAAAATGCAAAACTCTTTTGAAAAACTTTGTTTCTATGCGCTAAGGATGTCATAAGTATGAAAGGATGAGAGATGAATTGATATGACTTTGAGATCTCTAAATTATCTTAAATGTAATAGTTTTCCATATGAATTTCCCTATTGAGTTGATTGATAGAAAATTTGAACACTTTGGAGCCTAGTTCATGTTACACGATTCTCATGGTTTGAAGGGATTATGTAAATTTGTAGATTGGTTAGACTTGGATCTAAGGTGTTAAGGAACCAGCCTGGGAATTTTGTCCATCCTTGTTAATGAGAAATAAGAGAAAATAATGGAACATATGGATTTCTAAAAATCATATCCACGTTTATAGTGAATGAAAGAGAAAGAAAAAGTGGTTATATGGAATATTTGTTGATAAATTCCGAAAAGGGCTACCTATTACCAACCAGGGGATGGTCTACTCATAACCAAAGCTAGAAATGGAAAGTAGTATGAAAGCCATCGAAGGAACGGTAAGGCAAATTCTTGTCATAGGCATTTGGTTAAGTTGTACACATTTAAATTTTTAATTTGATTGATCTATGAAGAAAGTAATCTTGGAAACTAATGAGATGAGCATTCACTATGCACACTAGCTTAAACTTGTTCGGATTCTTCTATTTATCAATCAATCGGTCGGGATTCTATGTAAACACTTGTTATGTTTAGGAAGTTTAAGATTTCAACTTCTATCACTCAGTTTTTCTGAATTTTGCACTTATATGTCTTGGAGATTATAGAAGCATAGTTTTCAAAAGAGAGTTGGGTTTTGAAAAGTTGAATTTGTTTTAGGCATGTTTTGCTAGAGACTAGCAAAATGCTGGTTGGGGGGGGGGGGGGGGGGGTGTTAAGCTCTGAATTGTGCATATTCTAACTCCAATTCATCACACATTATGCATAGTTTGCACGTTTAAAAGACTAATCTAATACATGTTTTGTGTTTGTAGGAATGAGAGAAAGACTTCATCAATTCGATGCCAAATGAGTCCTTTTGTATGTATTAAAGATCAAAAGAATACATGCCAAATGGTGGAAGAAAGATACAAGGGAGAAAGAGAAGAAAGAAGAAAAATTTGTAGGAAAACATGCACTGCCGACCAGTCGAAAATTCAAAATGGAAGACTGGTCTGAAATTCAAAATGGAAGCCCCCTTTGCAGCTAACCTTATGGACAAAAAATGGGCAAAACTGACTGGTCGCCCGACTGATCGGCTACCTCTGATGACTGGCCGTATTTCCTGGGCTTTGATGTGTTTAAGCAAAAACTCGTTGGACCGAAATCAAGGGTTGACGACCGGTCGCTCGACCGGTCAACCATGCGAAAAATCAGAGAAAGCTTGTTCTTCAAGCTTTGAAAATTCATGCTTGCATAAGTTGTTACGCACTTTTGGAAGATTCTGAAGCGGTGGAGCTTCAATGCTATAAAAGGAAACCTAGGGGTGGATCTAAACTCATCATAGAAGGCTTGGGAACTTGTGGGAGGTGAAGAGGATCATTGTAGAGCGTCTACAACTCCTCAAAATCCAATTTTTCATGTTTTCTAGTTGCTTTTCATTGTTTTTAGTTGAAGTATGATAATGCTCGGCTAGAGCCGCTTAACTAGGGCTAAGAGTTGAAGCCTGTAGTTAATTCTAATGTAGGGTTTGTTTAATTCAAATACCTTTACTTAAATTTTGGATTTTGAAGTTCTAGTTTGAATAAAGTTGTTATTTTTTATGTTCTATGAGAGTTCATGTACTTTGGACATGAGTTCCTTGCAAATTTATGAAATTGCCATGTTTTAATTGATTAGATTCGAATTGTAGTAACCCTACATCATGCCATAGTCTCTTGGCATGGCTGTTACTCCGAAGGCTTACAAGTTTGAATTCTATGTGCTTCATTAGAACTTGAATCTTATATTTTTACTTAAGTGGGATTGTTTGTGTTTGAATTCTTAATCTTCCAACTAGATGAGAGATATAACTTCGAATATGATTGTGTTTATGCTTGGATGAATGAATTATCATTGGACTACTACAAGTGGATCCTTAAGGCCTTAGTTTCATTAAATATCAGATTTTTCTAAAAGTTACTGTTTTACTTAGTTCTTAAAATTGAATTCTAAAATTTCTGAAATTGAAGTTAATAGAATGGTTTGAATTGGTTTACCATAATTCCCTGTGGATCGACCTTAGTCTTACTGAGTTATTACTACATCGCAAGCTTTGCACTTGAGCGATCGAACAAGATCGCTCCCGAAGAAGAGTTAGCATATTCTAGAATGATTCGACAATTGATCACAAGCACTTTGTATCGATTATGTTCATTGCACAACTAGAGTTTAGCTCGAATTGAGGCTTAAGACTATGTTCACTCCCCAAGTATAGGGTTGTGAAGTAGTAATAATTTGAAAAGATCGAGTATCATTATCACAGAGATTTATGTATGGGTATTCTCAGAATTTATCTAAAACAACTTATAATTAAGGTCCTATTAAAAACTAAAGCTGAAAAATAGTGATTTGAAGTAAAATAGTGATTATGAGAGGTAACAACAATCTAAAAAGGCATTAGAGCGCCAAGGATCCACTTTTGATAGTTTTCAATGCATGAACACAACTAGGTCTCTCACTACACAATCAGAATCGAATTTATATCTCTATCTGATCGGAATATAGAGCGATTCAATCAACAATTATAAAAAATAGTTTCTTGTTAATTGATTCGATTCCCAGAACAAGGCTCAGGGCTTGGGCACACTCAATTGTATAGGCCAAGCCTCTTTCCAATCTAGTTGAGATTCACAACCATAGCTTTCATCAAATCCTATCACTAAACGTGATTACGACCAATGATTAGAACTCTAATTAAATCAAAATCAATCAGCAAACAGCTATCTTAAATTATAACAAAAGATAAGAACTTAAGTTTGAATGAGTTCCCACATGAAGATCATGTCATTGTACACAAGGCAATCAAAGGGTCTACCATGCCTGGAGTCAATGATAGATCAATGAACCCCACAAGCATAAACAATGCCAAAAAGGAAAGATATTACGTTAGATTCACTAAGAAGCACATGAGCCCGGAGTCATTAAGAGATCAAAGCAAAATCTGAACTAGTACTTGATTCAAACTCACATAAAACTAAATTCTTCAATTAAAACATGAAAAGGAAACCTAGATTGTATCAATGCATCAACAACGAATCAAAAGGTTCACCTCTTAGCCCGAGCTAAGAGGTTTTAGTTCATCTCTAACATCCTTGAACTAAAAACTCAGAAAATATAAAAACTAGAAGAAAAACTATGAAAACTTGAAGTAGAATCCGTCTCCCAAGCCTCCACCTCCTCGCATGCTTGGGTATAAAGAGGAGAGGTCCTTTTATAGGTTTCGGACTCCAATTGTGAAGAACCTTCGAGAAATCCCTGCAAAAATAGCGCTTTGCGAAACAAATTTCAGAACTTGAAAAACAAGCTCTGTTACGCTGCCGACCGGTCTGAACCCATGGATGACCAGTCGCACAACCGATCGTAAAACGTCAAAAACAGTCCAGCAAGCTTTTAGAATTTTCATCCTCCCCTGTTGAGTGCTCGGACTGGTCGAACGACCGGTCTGAGTGGCCATCGACTAGTCTGACAATCAGTCGTGATTAGTCCAGCAAATTTTGGCAGTAGGGTCCTCTTGTTGAGTGTTCGGACCGGTCGGTCGACCGGTCCTGGGCTATGGCCGACCGGTTGGACGACCGGTCTTAAGTGTAATTTTCTGCACTTCTTTCTTCTCTCTTCCTTTTCTCCCTTGCTTCTTTCTTCGATCCTTTTGAACTTGGTTCCTTTATCTTCAATGTACGTAAAGTTCTCTTTTTAGCCTTGATTCAGTGAAATCTCCATCTCGTTCCTACAATCACAAATCATGCATTAGATTAGTCTTTTAAACATGCAAACCATGCACAACATGTGATGAATTGGGGTTAGAATATGCACAATTCAGAGTTCAACACCCCCCCCCCCCCCCCCCCCCCCCCAACTAGCATTTTGCTAGTCCCGAGCAAAACATGCGTGAAACAAATCCAAATTTCAAAAACCCAACCCTCCTTTAGAAACTATGCTTCTATAAACTCAAAGACACACAAGTACAAAATTCAGAGAAAATTAGTGATAGAAATTAAAATCTTAAACTCCCTCAACATAATAAGTGTTCATAAAGAATTCCACTGATTGAATGAAAAATAGAAGAATTTGAACAAATTCAACCTAGTGTGCATAGTGAATGTTCATCTCACGACTTTTCGAGATTATCTTCTTCATAGATCAACTAAACTATGAATCTAAAAGTGTATAGATTAACAACAAACCTATGACAGGAATTTGGCTTACCGTCCTTCCGACGGCTTTCACACTATGTCCCATTTTCGGCTTTAGTTACGGGTAGACCATCCCCCAGTTGGCAATAGGTAGACCTTTTCAAAAATTTCCACCATATTCTCAATTATTCCCATATTTTCATCCTTCATGTCCTTTTCATACACATTAGATAGGATTTTTAGAAATCTATATCTTTCGTTATTTTTCCATGGACAAGGATGGACAAAGTACCCCGGCTTGGTTTCTCAACACCTTAAATCTAAGCCTAGCCAATCCATAAATCCACATAATCCTTTCAAACCATGAGAATCTTGTAACGTGAACTAGGTGCACAAGTGTTTAAACATTCTATCAATCATATAAATAGGGGAATTCGAATATAAAACTATCATGTTATAAGTCTTTTAAGAGTTTCAAAGTCATATCAATTCGTTTCTCATCCTTTCATATTTATGACATCCCAAGTGCATAGAAACAAAGTTTTCTAAAAGAGTTTTGAATTTGCAGAAAAATCGAAAAAATTTCAAAAATTTCTACAAACATTGCTCGAAATGTCACAAATTGCTAGATTCATCTAGGAATCTCACCCCCCAACCAAAACTTTACATTGTCCTCAATGTAAGAAAACTATATAATGAATGCAACACATGCGAGCAATGACAAAATAAAGGGAAGTGAGAAAGAAAGATATCACCTGAGAAATACATTGCATGGCAAGATTGGATTTTGGAGATGGATTACTTCACAACTAAATCTACTGCTAAAAACAAATCCTAATGCAATCTAATTCTAAACAGTTCTCCACCAGACTAAGAGGTTAAGCCCAACTCATCCAAAAGCATAAAGTCGAGCAGAATCATTAGATGGATCAAAGGGTTTCGCAGTAATGTCATCCATGGTCCTGCTTTACAATATACACGCGTGTGAATGATCATGATAAGCCACTGAAAATCCAAAAGAATTTCAGCGGGTTCCTTAATGTTGTCACCACATGTATAAGAAGAGACATCATCATATATATAAGAAAAAATGTGTCTCCATTCAGATTCTCCTGAGCATTGATATTGCAAGTATGGATCATCCCAGGGTTGGTAGAGTTCGGTATGCATGATCCATAGAGGTGTGGGAATATGAATAGATTTCTCAGCACAACAAAGTGCTGTTTCCACATCCTCCTCTCAGGCTAATGTCATATGCCCATACTGACTCTGAAAGTTCAACTACATCCCCTATCATATCAACATTTTTATCAAGGGAGTAGGTCACATCTTGTTCTAAGTGACTGGAGTAAAGAGGTGAGAGGGACTCATCTTCCACAATTGAATTGATCATGTTTATTTCGTGGACCTCCTCATCTTCATCCTCTTGTTGGTTGTCAATATTGAAAGCATTTAACTCAATCGTCATATTGCCAAAAGACATTTGTACAACCCCACTCCTACAATTGATGATAGCGTTTGATGTAGCTAGGAATAGGTGGCCAAGTATGACAGGAATTTGAGTGCCAATATTAACCATGGGTCGTGTGTCCAAAACAATAACGTCCACCGGATAGTAGACCTTGTCAACTTGGACAAGAACGTCCTCAATCACCCCTCTCGGAATACGAATCGATCGATTAGTGAGTTGTAATGTGGTTTTGGTGGGTTTTAATTCACCTAAACACAATTTTTCATAGACCGGGAAGGGGATTAAGTTCACACTTGCCCCTAGAATGACTAAATCGTGCTTCACCCGTTAGTCTCCAATTATGCATGATATTGTCAGACTACCGGGATCTTTGTATTTCTTAGGCATCCCGTGATTTATAATGGCACTTACATTCTCTGTAAAAAATGCCTTCTTTTGCACATGTATTTTTCTTTTTACTGTGCAAAGGTCCTTTAGAAACTTGGCATATGACTGGTATTTGTTTAATGGCATCCAACAATGGGATGTTGATCTTGACTTGCTTAAAAACCTCTAAAAATTTCTGATATTTATCTTGAGGTTTGGTTGAAATCAAGCGTTGGGGGAATTGAGCAACGGGCTATATTCTTTTACTGGTTCTTTTTCTTGTGAGGTGGTGTTAGGTCCATCATCCTCTTTAGGAAGATACCGGATCATTAGGCATTAAGGCCTTCACCGGGTCAGATTTTTCAATAATGTTACCATTTCTAAGAGTGGTGATGGACTTAACATGTTCCATGTGTTGGCTAGAGGAACTAGACACACTTATTTCGCATAGTGATTTCGGATTAGGTAGGGGTTGGGCCAGAAGAGTCCCTTCCCTTGCGTTTAAGCGAGCCTTGATTTCCTCCACCGAATTTTTAAGCTTAAGCATTATCGTATGTTTCGATTGGTTTATTTGAGCTTGGCTTTCCATGAACCCTTTCAATGTATCCTCTATAGGCATTTGAGGTGGGGCCATAGGAAATTGCATTGTGGGCCCCTTTTGAGGATTACTTTGGTTGGTTGTGGGTCCATTCACCCAATTAAAGTTAGAATTGTTTCTCCAACTAGAATTGTATGTGTTTGGATTTGGTGTACTAAAAGTTCGTTGATAACTATTCAAAGCATTCGATTGTTCGTATAAAAGTTCTCGAAACATAGGAATTGTAGGACAATCCCCTGTTTGATGTCCATTTGAAGCACAAATACCGCAAACAGTTTCAACAGCCCCCCTTTGTTGGGTTGTGTCCACTTTCCTTATTTCCATCGCCTCGATGTTTCATGTGAGATTAGCCACTCTAGAACTTAGATCATCTTCCTCATTCAAAACATAAATTCCTCCCTTTTCCTTTTCTTAGGGCTATTTTGAACTTGTTAGCTTAGATGAATCCGATGATTGTGTGTTTTCAGTCAACATGTCAAAATAGTTGTTGGAACTAGAAAAATGAACTCCAAGGGACATTTTCCTGAAATGTGGTGTTTTGTTGCTCTAGGGTTCTGAATAATAGAAACACTCATAGACAATCACAAGCATTCACAAAAGTACACAAGAGAAGAGATATCGCAAGGCGAATTTTATTCAAGATATCCTGAGATCTTATACATTCCGGGCCGTGATCTGGCACGAGCCCTTAATTACATCGACTGATCGATGACCCTTGATTAGAAGGCAAAAGACTAGTCAGCAGAGACTATGGCCTTAGAGTTTGTGGTCGTAGAGACCTGTATTTGTTTTGTTGTGTACTAAACCACCTTTGTGTTAGTCAGATGTCTATGTCTCATATTTTGGCCAGAGATCCGGGTTGAGACTGTCAGGGTTTATGACTGAGATGGACGACTCTGGGCCCGCGCCTGTCAATGTAGGGACAGGTGACCTCGGAAGTCCATTCTACAGTTGTGTGTACCTGCACAGCCCAACCGGCGGATACCGTTTGGATGGGTAGGGCATCGACTGTTGTGATGTGGCAGTTGAGAGCAATTGGTTTGTAGAGAATCGAAACTCTTTGGCATGGTTTATCGTGGTAGCCATAGCCCTGCTTGTCTAGCTTTTGACACAAATCGGATCATGCCTTTATAGTAAACATAAATGATGGCATATTTGCATAGCTCTGGATGCTGGCGGCTCCTTTCCGGGAGGTCACTTCGTTCATCGGGTCAAACCTCGAAGATGCTCAATTTCACTCGTTTGGAGCTCCCGAAACGTTCGTTCGGCCATTCCATTACGTTCGGAATGCTCAAAATACCCAAGATAGGCTCAAGCGGACCTTGAAAACACTTAAAATTGAGCCCGGTGCACCTGCGAACATGTTCTGCAATTGGCTGAATTTTTAGGTGCGTGGGACTTATTAAATGGGTGCGTGGGGCTCCACGCACCTAAAAATTAAGTACATAATTTCTGATTAATTTAGGGGTGCGTGGGTCCATATTCAGGATGCGTGGGACCAAATTTACAAATCTGATTTTGATGAATTTACGGACGCTTGGGTTCTGAATTAATGGACGCGTGGGACACTTTTCGGGTGCGTGAGAGGCCGATATACTTGTTCGATTTGTCGATTTTATAGATGCGTGGGGCCGAATTTATAGACGCAGTGGGTCACTTTTCAGGTGCATGAGAGGCCGATATACTTGTTCGATTTGTCGATTTTATAGATGCTGTGGGGCCGAATTTACAGACGCGTGGGTCACTTTTCGGGTGCATGGTCAAACTTATGATTGTGCGATTCAGACCTGTAGTAGAGTATCTACATCGGAAAGGGGATTCCGATGGTCGGAAAGGTATTCCGGCGAGGATTCTGGCGAGGATTTTGGGTTTTCGACGGCGGCAGCTCTCTCTCTCTTTTTGAATTGTCTTGAATGAATGGGATGAGGGGTTATTTATAGGTGAAGTCGGCCGGAAGTCAGCCAATGAGAGGCTGCCACGTGCCACGCACCTGTTAAATGTTCCCCACGCACCTGATTAATGACGTGCGGATGTCCGATGCTCCTAGAAACATGTCCTAGGAGATACTTGATTTCTTGGGTGCGTGGGACTTAATTTACAGGTGCGTGGGGCTCCACGCATCTGTAATTTATTCCTGAAAATTTGGGGAATTTACGGGTGCCTGAACACATTTTCAGGGTGCGTGGGAGTCTAAACGCCTCCGTAATGAGAATCACCAAAATGTGTCGTTTTTAAGGGTGCGTGGCATCATTTTCAGGGTGCGTGGGACTCAAAACACCCTTGGATGAATTGCTGTTTTTGCTGATTTTTCGGGCGCGTGGGGTGTCCGAATTTATGGGTGCGTGGACAAGTAAATGTGAGCTCCATTAATTGGGTTTTGAATTTTGGAGGGTTTGTGGGGCCCATTTCGTTGCGTAATCACTTGCACTGTTCATCATGAGTAGTAATGAGGTTGCGGGTCCACTTCCGGGCGGTTCGGAACACGACGATCGGCGGGCCCACTGGAGAATTTGGTTAAGGAAATCCTGCGTATTTCCATTTTACGTGCGCCGGAAGGCGTTTTGTGTGATTCCTTCAGAGGTATATGATTATTTTGTTCATTTTTAGGAGTCCTACCTTTTGGGACCCCAACAGATGCCCCTCCGGTGGGTCGCGACGGACGCACGATCGTCTGGTGCGACGCACCGGACTTCCCGGGTCCCACTATAAATAGAGGAGTCGGCGTATTCTCGTCATTTCACTGTTTCTTACTGGATATCTCAGACCTGGTCCACGCATCCTTTTATTCTCCAACGCACCCAACAATTATCTCCAACGCACCATTTTAATCCGCACGCACCTGTTTATTCGAGGTAGTAATGACTTCATGGGTGCGTGGGATGCGCACCCACCCAGTAATTTGAACTTTGAATTTTTGAATGGTCTTTTTAGGGTGCGTGGGGTCTTACGCACCTATAAATTTTGAACTTTTTGTGGAATTCTTGAATTTTTGGGCGCGTGGGGGTCCACACACCCTTCGTCAATCTTAGGCCGGTTTTAGTCCTTCACGCACCTTGAAATTGGATTTGAGTCAACTTTAAGGGTGCGTGGGGTCTTATGCACCCAGCTAATGAATTCAGCCAAGAAACGTATTTTATGGGGTGCGTGGGATCTCACGCACCCTTCGTCGAATTTGTTGAGGGATTTTGCCCTTCACGCACCCGAAAATTGGGATTTGAATCGGTCTTAAGGGTGCGTGGGGTCTCACGCACCCTGAAATATAATCTTGGCATACTTCAAATTTTGGGGGTGCGTGGAGCCCCACGCACCCAGTTTATAGGACTTGTGTACATGTAAAATTTTGCTTTAATAATCTTTTGCGAGACTAGACATTTAAAGTGCATGAGCCCCTTGACCTCTGCCTCGCATTCGCGCACATATGATAGTTATCTTGAGGAGGCATAGGGTCTCACAGACTTTTAGAGATTTCTAGATCGCATTAGTTTAAAGGTAATCCCAATGGTTAATTTAAGTGATGTTTCGAGCATACCTTTGCATGTCTCTTCTAGCTTTTCTGACTTCACGCGACTAGCTTCTCTTGCTGCTTTTTTTCTTTCTCTTTTGTCGGACTGCCGTATCAGTTCATCAGTCTTGTTTCTTAGCAGACAATGGTCGTAACTCGTGATTCTCTTCGTGCGGCCCGAGATTGTCTGAGGCGACTGCTGGGCTTTCTGAATCATCCTGAGACTTGGTCATCTCTCGCTGCTCAGCGCGACGAGGTGGCCGAGGCCTTGACCCAACTGGGTGCGGACTCTCTCCCTATTCTTCAAGCTATCCAGAACGTCTCACTGATGGCCTCCATCTCTGACAAACACAAGGAGGCCATTTTTGACTTCATCGGCGATTCTTCCCTCTTGGAAGAGTTGGCGATCCTCGAGGCGGCGGAGCCTTCCTTGGCCGCTTCTTTCTTTTCTTTGTCGAGCCGGCTTCACTCCCTGAAGGAGGAAAAAAGGGAGAGCAGAGGGTTCTTAGCTTGGCTTGTCCCGCTGGCGGAGGCCGAGTTCCCGGATCGCGGTGCTGGTATCTGGAGGATAGTCAGGGAGGCCTAATGGGAGCATGATAGGCTGGCGATCAACGTCTCCATCATGAGGAACTATGCCAATGCCGAGCACCTGAATTTTGACTTTGTGCAGCAATGCATTTCCTTCCTAATGGACCTGATTGCCAAGGAAGCCCAGGTCCAGGCGAAGGTCGACAAGTTGAAAGCTCGAGTTCTTCCGCTGGTGTAGGACTGAGATCCTCGCTTTCTGGCTACGGGGATGGGTCCCCGCAATTTTGTGTTATTTTACACCGATTATTTATTTCTAATTTAAACAGTTGATATAACAATCTAGACATTTGAAATTGTCTTCGCGGTTGGTGAATGAATGATAATTTTATCTTTCTTCTTCCCTGCTGTCCCTTCTTGTTTGTATGTTTGTGATGGTGATGTCGTGGTTGTGGTTGTTGCTTTATTTCTTTCTCCGTTACTTTGGGTGTGCTCTGCCGGGGCTTTGATTGGCGCTCATATTTTGTTTACTTGCCGCTTTGTATTCCCTTGGATCTTGTGACTATTTGATTGTCTTTATGCAAACATCTTCCCTTTGCCCTGTATCTGAGTCTTTTACATACCGTTGCAGGTTACAATGGCCAGCGATCCCTCACAAGCCGGCCCTTCGGGTCCACCCCAGACTCCGTAAAAGCGCAAGCGCGCCGCTGCTAAGCAGGTTTCCAGGCCATCGGCTGAGAATCCACAATGGTTCCTTCCCCCGGAGACGTTCAACTTTTACGAGCGCAACCTCACACTATCCAAGGACATACAGAAGAAAATCCTTTGTGATAGGATCGTGCCACCTCCTCCGGACAGGGGTACACAGGAGCAGTGGGATGCCTAGTATGCTCCTCTCCGGGGTTTTGGAAGTGACGGGACAACAGGTTCCGAAGAGGGCGAGGCGAGTCCGTCGATCCCTGCTCAGGCTACCAGGCGCAGTCGCCCAAAAAGGGCTGGCAAAGGCGCCAAGCAAGTGTATTTGGAAAATCAGGCTAAATCTAAGTCGGACAAAATGAAGGTGGCCTGGTCTAGCGCTAAACTTGTCACTGCGCCACTTGTCATTAGAAATCCCTATACTCGGGAATACATTCGCTACTCGAAGAGTTACCAGCGGCAGCGATCTCTCCCGAGTATCGAGCCGTCCGATATCTGCAGGAACAACTCTTTTTATAGCGTTGACGCTTAGACGTCCGGCCCGGCGCCATTTCTCAGTTGTTCTCTATCTAAGAACGGGAAGCATTAGTCAGTCCTTGGCGTGAAGGACATGATTTTCTTGAAGCCGAATCACAGCCCCCATCAGCCCTTTCCCAAGCATTATTTCGAGACCCTCCGCCAACGGTTTCATCATCTAGGGGATACTGAAGTCTGGTTGACCGGGGCATTTCGAACCCGCGGCCATCTGGTCCTCCACCCAGGCTACGAAGCGTGGGCAAACTGGATCTTAGAACAGCACCGGGCTACCCTACGGGCGGTGGGCTTATATAAGGCGATCGAAGCGACGTCAAGTTATTTTTGCCGAGAGCCCTGGGTATATAAGGGCTTCCTTAATCACTGGTGCTCCATTACTAACTCCTTCCATATGCCGTGCGGCGAGATGAGCATCTCGCTTTGGGGTCTCAATAGGATCGCAGGCCTCCCAATTCGTGGGAGAATCTACGACGAATGGGTCCTAAGCGACGATGAGCTGTTGCGAAAGAAGAAAGGCGTCAACGAAGGCTTCTTCTCCGAGGCCTGTTATGAGTTGTTCGCAGAATTACCCCAATTTTGGGGCCTCAAAGATAAGCTCCCATTCGAGGACTGGCTGGTCTACTTCAGCCATGGCTTGAAGTAAGCGTTCTGTAATTAGCTGTACATTCCTGCTTAGTCACACTTCTTTCTTTCTGCTAACGTCTCGTCCCTTCCCTTTCAGCTTAGATTACGCGGCCTATGACGAGGGCCGTGGTGATAAGGCACTTCTGGAGAAATGGATGAGAGAGAACTTCCCTCGTCCCAACAAGCTCTCCCCCACCTGCGAGCTGGCCGGCTTCCTGGCGTATTGGCTCAGCTGTGTGGCGCTTCCGAGCTCCAAGCAAGCAGATAACATCAGGGTGTCTTGTTTTGCCGTTGTGGGGGCCCTAGCAAACTGTCATCGGTACGCACTGGCTCCAGTGGTCCTATGGTCCATATATCGGGCATTCGGCTACATTATCAGTAATAAGGAGCGTGCTGCCTACGGGATGAACTCCGCCTACTGTGGATGACACTTTTTCTCTGGTTGGCTCGGGGTGTACTTCCCCTGGGTCTACGGCGTGCGGCGCGGGGATTACATCAGAGAGGGGAAGCTCCCGCTACACTTCTTTCAGAAGAAGAGGATGATCAGCCATAACCTGACCACCATCGAGGATAGGATCGCGCGGCTCGACGATGTATATTTTTATCACTTCTTCGGCACCCGGAGTGAAGAATCCGTCCTGTGCACGGATGATGACAGCGTCGACTATTACGAGCGTTCCTTCTTGATCGCGATTCTTCCTTCGTCACTACCGCTTCACGAAGGGCTGGAGTTCTGGAGGGAACCCTATTATCCGAATCATTTCGCCCGCCAATTCGGGTACGATCAAGGGGTGCCAGCGACATTAGAACCGGTGACGCGTGAGCAGCGGGCGTATGGTGTTGGGCCCATTCATTGGAAGTGGATGTGGCGGCAACTCCTACTGACTGGAACCGGCTGCTCCTTCATCATCCCGGGGACGCAGTGTTTTGCTGGGGCTACCTTTGGATGGATGAGGTGGTGGGCCCACCAGTATGCGCTGGTTCGGAATAAAATGCTCGTCACTGAGCCCGTCTTCGTCACGCCTCCTATCGTTACTCCCACTCCTGCCAACGGACTTGGCTATGTATCAGAAAATCTTCATCAACCTGCAGTGCCGGGCACGGAGAGATTGCAGACCTCCTTAAATGTAGTGATCGACCATGAAAAAGCCGGAACATACCCTGGAAGGTTGGATCACCCATGGAGAAAGAAACGTGACAGCAGCGGGGCCAGAGTTCCCGTCCCTCGGGCCTATTGATGAGTTACCCGCAGAGGGCGATGTTCTGAGAGGGGGGAATGAAGGTGATGATGGCGAAGAGGGTGACGATGATGATGATGTCATGGCGAGGCAGGGGGTGATGAAGATGATGCTGCCGCTGAGGGTGATGGTGGTAGGGACGGTGATGATGCTATGGGCGGAGCTGGTGGAGGTGATGAAGATGTGGGGGGCGGTGAAGGAGGGGGCTTTGGTGGTGATGACGGTGATGACGATGGTGGTGATGGCGATGATGGTGATGAGGGGGTATGGGCTGAACGCACTGGTCCTCGGGTGAAAACTACCCCTAGTCTCCCTGCCGTTTGCGGTGGCAAGAAGATAAAGGACTTGTGGAAACTGCGCAGAGCCGAGCGTCTGCGGGAGCGGCTTTCCAAAAAGGTCGGCGACGCTCCGGCCGTCAACGCAGGAGAGGCCAGGGAAGAGGGTGAGTTAAGCTCTCAAGCCAACTTGAGTGAAGGCTGCCATACCCGGGGGAGCAACGAGAGTGAGCCTATATATGATAGATCTGTCCCTGAGGAGAACGTGGGGGCGATCTTCATGGACTTGGATGATGAAGCACCTGCTGAGTCCGTCCTTCCCCCCAATCCTCCTGTGGCAGACGCTGAAGCTCAGAGCGCGGTTCCAGAAGTGACCGTCGCCGCAGTGGAAGAGATCGCGGCTCCTACTATCGAGTTAAGTGCGCTCGAACCTGTTGTGGGGGCTCCTCCTTCCGCTGAGCCGTCGACAACTGAACCCGCTGCTGAAGTTCCTCCCATCGTTATGTTGTTATTAGCTGGCCTGCCACTGCAGTTCCTCCTACCGTTGGGCCAGCATCTAATGCCAATATTCCCGAGGTCATGGTGATATCTTCCCCAGAATTGCCCGAACCATTGACTGAGGGAACAACAGAGCCGACCCCAGTGTCACCTGTACCTACTGCTTCATCCAGCGCCCTTGCCGTTGGCATTTCTGAAGTTGCTGGTATATCACTTGCTTCTACTGTCTTGACTGCTTCCTTTCTGATGATGATTTTTTTATACTGACATTTACCACTCTCTGTGCTAGCAGCCGCTTCCGTCGATGCCTCAGCGTCTACGGTGTTACCAGAGGCGTTCGTTTCATCCCTTCGGGGCCCGTCGAGGACCAAGGCAAACCTCCTTAAGGGCCTTTTTTCTGACATCGCCGACTCTTTAAGAAATGAGGATGAATGGCCTATCTTAGACGAGGCGTTGCAGGCATTAGGACTTAACGCTGCCTGGCTTGGGATTGACCTGTCTTCCATAATCGGTCACGTGGCTCAGTTCAGGGAATGGGTAGCCCGAGAACGTGAGGCAAAAAGTCTCCAAGTTGACCCTTCCATTGAGGAAAAGCGTGGTCATTTGCTGTCCCTTCTCCCGAAACTAGAGTTACACGAGGCAGGGGTGGCCATGGTGAAGAAGGACTGACAGATTGTTGATGCCGGGTGCCGAGAGGTCACCGCGTGTTTGGCGGAGATAGACAATGAGGTGGCTCGGCTGTAAGCTGAACGCTCAATCGTCCACCTGAAATTCTCGAAGCTTAGTGGCCAAAAGGCTCGTTTGCAGTCCTCCCTTGATTAACAGGAAGCAGAATGCAACGTTGTGAAGGCTCAAGTTACGGAGTTGGAGCAGTCTCTCAGGGACATTCCTGACCCTGCCCAAGTTCTAGCTGAAGCTGAAACGGCGCGAAAGGCGGTCGAGGAATCTGCAGCAAACTTGTTAGACTAGTGTTTAAAAACTTTAAACAGTTGAGCTATAATGGCCTTCATTCGTATGAGAATTTTTTTTTAGAACACGTTGTAACAAATACTGTATCAATATGTATACTACTGCAGTTTTGGGTTCATGCTGTATTTCTAACTTATTTGCAAATTTTGAGTTTGAATGCAAACTGATTGAGTCATTTGGAAAGAGCGTCCCCCCGTCAGGACCCAAACCTGTGCTTGTGTGAGCAGGGATGCGACCTAGCCTTTGTTAAGGGCTTATCCCCTTTCTTGATGGTCTTGAAGGGCGGGGTGCCATACCTAACATGTCTTGAGCCTTAACGACTTTCTGATACCTGTGGAAGCAAAAAGAAAAAGTAGATAATTAGTACTTCGCTCCAAACCCTATGCTGTATCATTTATCTCGGTATTTCCTTCATTACATCATCCCTCTAATGGGGTGTTTACAAAATATAATGATAGGCTTGCGTCAAGTATAATATCTTTTCAAGAATCGACCGTTCACCAGTGTACTGATGCCCTATCCTTTACAATCTATCACCCGGTAGGCTCCATTGGAGTACACTTCATCGATAATACACACCGGATCTCATTTCGGATCGAATTTACTCTTTGGGCCTTGAGCTGGTGCCGGACGTTTTATCATTAGCACCAAGTCGCCTCTTTTGAACGACCTACCACGGACTCGTTTATCATATGAAGCTGAGATTTGTTTCTGATACATTTCGAGCCTTTGCTGAGCGACGAGTCTCTTTTCATCCAGATCGTCCAGCTCGACCATTCTGATTTTAGCATTGTACTCGGTCGTCAAGGGGTGTCGAAGTGTGACCCGTAGTGACTCCACCTGTATCTCCATCGGGATCATAGCTTCCGTACCGTCTACCAATGAGTAGGGTGTAGCTCGAGTGGCTGTGTGGTACGTGGTCCTATATGCCCACAGTGCTTCGGGTAATCGTCTGTCCCAGTCTTTCTTATTCTCTACCACCGTCTTTTTCAGGATTTTCACGATAGTCTTGTTGAACGCCTCGGCCAACCCATTCGCGGGAGGGTAGTAAGGCGATGAATAACAATGCTTAATCTTGAACTTTGTGCATAGCCTATCAATAGTGAATTTTTGAAGGGCATTCCGTTGTCGGTGGTGATTCTTTGGGGATATCATGCCGGTATAATATGGAGTGATGGATGAAACTTTCGACGTGTCTGGCTTTCACATTTCTCAAGGCGATGGCTTCAGCCCATTTAGAGAAATAATCGATCGCAGCAAGAATGTACTGGTGCCCCTGAGAGGATGGCGGATTGATCGGCCCTATCACGTCCATGCCCCAGGCGGCGAAAGGCCAAGATATTACTAATTGATGTAACTCTTCCGGTGGTGAGTGTATTATATCCGCATGTATCTGGCATTGATGACACTTCCTGACGTAGTCTATCGTGTCTTTCGTCATTGTGGGCCAATAATACCCCATGTGTCGGACACGGTGATGTAAGTTCTTGCCCCCCTGGTGAGCACCGCACTCCCCTCCGTGAGCTTCTTTTAGTGTGGCATATGCTTCATCCTGGTCCATGCAGCGTAGCAACACTCCCTCATATGAGCGCTTGTAAAAGACGTCGTTCTGTATTATAAATGAACTGGCGCGTCTCCTGACCTAAGTGCGCATCTTGGGCTCTTCCGGTAAAAATCTGTATTTCAAGTAGTCGACAAAGGGCCTTCTCCAGTCGTTTTCTTCTGTGATTTCGAAGCAGCAGATGGGATTCACGCTCGATTCGTCGTTGCGCGACACGGTAGTTGGTAAGATCCTTCTTTCTTCGATTGTTACTTGAAGTGGGCTGCCTCCGGGATTAGCCAGAACAGCGGCTAGGCTGGCCAATGCGTCGGCCTGTACATTCTCTTACCTTGGTATATGTGAAATGCTACCATTGCGAAACTGGTCGAATAACGATTGCGCTTGGTGGCAAAAGGGCGGCAACTCGGGTCAGCTGTCTGATGACTAACCTGGAGTCACCATAGATCTGTATTGCCTTGATACGCATCTCGAGGGCGAGCTGTAGTCCGATAATGAGGGCTTGATATTCTGCTTCGTTGTTGGTACAGGCTGGCACGATCGTAAATGAATAGGGTAGTAGATCTCCCTGCAGGCTAATAAATATAACTCCTGCTCCTATCCCTATGGATCTAGAGGCTCCGTCGAAGTACATTTGCCAGAGTCGTGGTTCTTCAATTATCATAATCTGGTCGTCTGGGAGGTCACATTCCATTTCTTCGTTGCTTGGGACAAGGTGCGCAGCGAGAAAATCTGTAATCGCTTGTCTCTTAATAGCTCGGGCCGGGACGTAAGTGATATCGAATTCAGAGAGGAGAAGGGCCCATTTCGCTAAGCGTCCAGACAGCATAGGCCGATTCATGAGGAATTTGATCGGGTCGGCCTTGGATATCAACGTTATTTGGTGCGAGAGGCAGTAATGTCTGAGTTTCTTCACGGCGAAGATGAGAGCCAGACATATCTTCTCGATCGCTGAGTAGTTAAATTCGGCCCCTACTAACGTGCAGCTCAAATAATATAGTGCGTTTTCCTTACCTTCCTCGTTTTTCTGTGCCAGGAGCGCCCCTAGCGAGTTATCACCTACTGCGATATATAAATCAGTGGCTTTCCCTTGATTGGGGCGGCAAGGACTGGCGAATTCCCGAGCATTCCTTTTAATGAATCGAAAGCTTTCTGACAAGAGGCATCCCATTCAAACTTGACATCTTTCTTGTTGAGGTGGGAGAACGGCTGACAACGACCAACCAGGTTCGAAATGAATCTTCTCAGATATGCTACGCGGCCTTGGAAACTCTTCAATTGCTTCAGGTTCTTCGGAAGCGGCATTTCTATGATGGCTTTGATTTTTGCGGGATCGATTTCTATGCCCCTATGTCTGACCACGAAGCCTAAAAATTTGCCAGACGCAACTCCGAACGCGCATTTTAGTGGATTCATACGGAGACTCTTCTTGCGCAATCATTGGAACACTTGCCTTAAGTGCTCCCGGTGCTGCTCATGATCGGCCGACCTTACGACTAAATCATCTACATAACATTCGACGTGTTTATGCATCATATCCTGAAATATGACGTGCATTGCGCGCTGGTATGTTGCCCCTGCGTTCTTCAATCCGAAGGGCATTACGCGGTAACAGTAGATGCCGAGAGTTGTGCGGAAAGCCGTGGCTTCTTCATCCTCTGGGGCCATACGAATTTGATTGTATCCTGAATACCCGTCCATGAAGGACATCACTACATACCCTGTCGTGCTATCAATCAACAGCTCTGGAATTGGGAGGGGAAAATCGTCTTTAGGGCAGGCTTCATTTAAATTTTGAAAATCAACACATACTCGGATTTGTCCGCTCTTCTTCTTGACCGACACGATGTTTGAGATCCATCGGGGGTATTTCACCTCTCGAATGAACCCGGCTTGAATCAGTCTCTTGACTTCTTCTTCAATCTTGGGTATAATGTCCGGATGAAATCGTCTCTGCGGTTGTTTCACTGGCTTCTTTTCCTTCATGATACTTAGCTTGTGCATGGCGATCGTCGGGCTGAGCCCGGGCATTTCTGAATATGTCCAGGCAAAGATATCCTTATTCTCCTTTAATAGCTGCAGGTACCTCTCTCTCTCACTTTCCGGGACATTTCTGCTCAAGTATGTATTCCTGGGTTCTTCGGGGGTGCCCAGATTTATCTCTTCGAGTTCATCGATCGTCGGTTGCCCACCATCTTCTAGTTGCACTGGTGCGACACTTGGCTGGACAATATCGATAGGCTCCTGCGACTGAATCTCTTCTATCGGGTCGATGGTTATCATGTTTACACTTGCCCTAGCCCCTAGACCTTCTCCGTTTTGGTATACTCGCTTATGTTCTTCAAATGGAGCCAGTAACCTCTTCTTTGTGTCTGTCCCTTGGCCGGAGAATCCCATATTCTTCATTATCTTCCGGCTGGCTCTGCTATATCTCTTCTCTTCTATCAGTTGAGGTTGGGCAAGTCCCCTTCCCTCCTCTCTTTCTTCTGATCGTACTGGTTGGCTTGACCCTGAGTGAAACGCGATGTCTTTCTGGGTGACGCCTCTTGACGGCACGATGAATTGGCTTGGAGCTTTTGGAAATGGTTTGGTTCTTCCTATCTTGGGTACCGGCATATTGAAGCTGGACTTGAGCACGCTCATGTCTTGATCTGAGATCAGTTTTAACACAGACTGCCCTGGCTGACGCAGATGTTGCGGTACCACATAGAACTTCTTTGTAATTGGCTGAGAGTGATTTTCTAGCTGATGTCCGGATCTCCCCTGGGCGACGATTTGAGGCTTACTTCTCTTCATGAACTTCTCTATTCGAGGCTTTGCCCCTTGCCCCTTCTTTGATACCTCGGTCCTTTCGGTAGTTTCACTGCTGTCGGCCGAGTTGTAGTACTTTGCATCGGCTAAAAATGACTCGGCTATTGTGTATGGTTTTGGATCCGCCGTTACCCTGTGTTGGACCCCATCTCTGCTATATTTAAAACACTGGTGATATGTCGAGGGGATTATGCGATTTTGATGAAGCCAAGGCCTTCCTAGAAGGAGGTTGTATGTTGTCACTGCATCGATTACCTGACATGTCACTTTCGTTGTCAGTTCTTCGATCTCTAACATTACTGTGATTGATCTGAGCGTACGCTGACTGTCTTAATTGAAACCTTGAATCATCATGAAACTCGGGCGTAACGTCGATTGCCTGTAACTCAGTCTCTGCAATGTTTTCAAGGGCATGATATTCACGGCAGACCCATCGTCCAGCATGCACCTCTTGATCTCGGTATCCCTGATTATTCCTGTGACCATTAACGGGCGATTGTGGTCCATTGATTCTATCGTGCGGTCTTCTTCTGAGAAAGTGATGGTCGAAAGATGGTTGACAGGCATGACTTGTGACACCGGCATATACCCTTCCCAAAATTTATCTGAATTATTCATTTCTTCTTCTATCTCTATTATTGTGACCTCCCTGACTTCATTGTCAAGTAAGGCGTTGATTAACATTTCCCTGTACACTTTCGAGAGACATAGAGCATCGTATATGCTTAGGCGGGCGGAAACCTTTCGTAGGTGCGACACGATGTCGTATGCCACTGGCCTAGGGTTTGGCTGACTGGTCGTAGCTTCGACGACCTTTTCTTTTGACTTTTGCATGTGAGGTCTTTCCTGTGATCTATCAGGGGTATCGTCTTCTGGCATTGGGTTGTCTGGTCTTGGGGGAGTACGGTCAGGCATTTGCTTTCCTGACCGTAGGATGACTGCGTCAACTTCCCTCTCCACTACCTATGGGGTCTCTTCAGGCGACGCTTGCTCAGCGAACAACACCATTCTGCAGTGGGCCATGCTTGTCATGGGTCGTTCCTGCCCCTGCAACATTTCTCTTCTTCCTCTTCCTCTGCTCTTCTTTCGTTTCACGAGCCTTCGTCTGTTCTCAAGTCGTTTCTTGCTACTGACTAGAATCCATGGTTCCTCCGGTTCAGGGAACGAGGTTGATCGGCTGGTTTCACCTTTTATTGGGACTGTTGAAATTGTCCTGGCCGCCTCCTTCGCTGTCTCAGGTACCTTCATGCTGATGACCCCTTGATTGATCAACCTCTGTATTCTTCCTTTTAAGGAGAAGTAATCTTCTGTTTGGTGGCTAACGCACCGGTGATATTTACAGTATTTAGGGTCGTTTGTTCGTCCAATTTCGTGTGGACGAATTGGCTCTGGTAGGCGTATCAATCCCTCTTCGATCAACTGTTCCATGATCGGAACCAGATCCGCCATATCGAATGTGTATGGACCGTTCGCCCTCTCCCTCTCGGCTATCGACACACGCTTTGGTACATAGGGCTTTTTACTCTTGTCTTGTATGTCTGCCGCCTTCACCTCTGACCCGTGATCGGTAGCGGGATGTTTTCGGTCTTTCTGGTCCCTACTTCTATCGACCTAGTGAGTCTCCACTACTCTTCCTATCTCTCTTTTCTGTCTCTCGGGTCTGAAGTTTACTCGAGATGCTGCTTCCTCCACCAAATGTGCTTTCGTTGCCAGTTCGCGAAAGGAGTTGAAAGTGTTGCCTGACAAGCCATACGAGATCATGGGGTGTAGGGCCCTTAGACACATCTTCATCTGCTCGCCTTCGTTGGGTAATTCACGACATTGAGCTACTGTGGTTCCCCATCCGTCGATGAACTTTTCGACTGGTTCCCCATTTCTCTGTCTGACCATTGCTAGATCTGTCAGGGAGATCTCTCTCTCGGTGGTGAAGAACTTTGAGATGAAGGCATCTTGCATCTGCTCCCATGTTCTCACAGAGCCGGCTGGTAGCGACATGTACCATTGAAAGGCTTTCCCTGTCAAGGTAGATCCGAATAGCCGCATGCAATACTGCAGGACTGCGGACCAGTTTCCTAATGTGGTCAAGAAGTGGGTGATGTGCTCCTCTGGCTACCCTCGGCCGTCAAACTTTCCGAAGTTTGGGCATCTAAAATTGGCTGGAAATGGTACCTCCTCTACCTCTGGTGGGTATGGGACCCGATATTTATAGCTGCCTCTCCTTTCTTTTTCCTTTTCTTGCTGCATCATATGGGCTATTGTTTGAGATAACTCTTCTCGTGATACATGAGACGTGGCAAGCGGTGCACGTCCTATTGGCACGATTCTGGGTTGGATCGGTGGTTCAGGCTCAACCGGACCTTTTGCCACGCCTTGAGATTCTTCTGTCGACTGACGGGTGGGCGGCGCGATACTTCTGGTGGCATTCTGCGCTATCAGAGTGGTCAAGGCCTCCTGGATAGCCTTCATTCGCTCATTTGTCTTGCGGTTAGCCTCAACCAATCTGTCGATCTGATCTTGTAACGGAGGTAATTCTTCTATCTCATAAGGTTCTTCTTCTGCCTCTGCGGCCACTTGGACCATTACTACTTGCGCCAACTGGATTTTTCGAACCGGGTTTTGTTTCTGTACGAGGGTTGTCGCGGGCTTAGACTTTTCATTCACGAGCCCAGTAGTCTTTTGAGTGGTGCGAGCGGTTTTGGACAACGGCGGGAACTGCTCAACCTTCATTGCGGGCATCGCGGGCCCAGCTAACGCAACCCTCCCGCCGATAAGGGTCTTCTGCCCCTGATTTGGCTACCACTGTTTCCTGATCACGGGGCGAGGTCTTGTAATGTTTGCCTTCCTGTATGCTGCTAAGATGGCAGCTTTCTTCTGTTCCTTCTTCTGCCTTCGGGTCTCAACCATCTGCTACTCTGATTTCGGATTTACAGTTGCAGTGAAGCGGGGGAGGCTGAAGCCTCCGGTGGCAAGGAAGGTGCATGAGCCGGTCATCGGGCCTGCCATTTCCTTTGTTTGTCCTGATATCTTGCTAATTCTGTAGTGTCAGAAAATCATTAGAACAGTTCATAAACGCGGTCGGGAACGTAATTGTAGTGGTTTGTGGTTTTTGAAAATCTTCGATTTACCGTCTATTGCCTTAAAGATGAAGGGAGGAACGTTCCCATTGAGAGTCGCTAGTTTGGCGCCCGAGGGCGCCAAAACATTATGCCTCACGATAGCTTTCCTATGTATACATTCATGTCTACAAGTGATCGGTCTTAGAACATTTCTATACCCAGATATAACCAGAGATTCTGGGTTCGATCCCCAGCAGAGTTGCCAGTTTGTTGGAACTAGAAAAATGAACTCCAAGGGACATTTTCCTGCAATGTGGTGTTTTGTTGCTCTGGGGTTCTGTATAATAGAAACACTCATAGACAATCGCAAGCATTCACAAAAGTACACAAGAGAAGAGATATCACAAGGCGAATTTTATTCCAGAGATCCTGAGATCTTGTACATTCCGGGCCATGACCTGGCATGAGCCCTTAATTAAATCGAGTGATCGATGACCCTTGATTAGAAGCAAAAGACTAGTCAGCAGAGACTATGGCCTTAGAGTTTGTGGTCGTAGAGACCTGTATTTGTTTTGCTGTGTACTAAACCACCTTTGTGTTAGTCAGATGTCTATGTCCCATATTTTGGCCGGAGATCCGGGCTGAGACTGTCAGGGTTTATGAATGAGATGGACGACTCTGGGGCCCGCGCCTGTCAATGTAGGGACAGGTGACCTCGGGAAGTCCATTCTACAGTTGTGTGTACCTGCGCAGCCCAACCGGCGGATATTGTTTGGATGGGTAGGGCATCGACTGTTGTGATGTGGTAGTTGAGAGCAATTGGTTTGTAGAGAATCGAAACTCTTTGGCATGGTTTATCGTGGTAGCCATAGCCCTGCTTGTCTAGCTTTTGACACAAATCAGATCATGCCTTTACAGTAAACATAAATGATGGCACATTTGCATAGCTCTGGATGTTGGCGGCTCCTTTCCGGGAGGTCACTTCGTTCATCGGGTCAAACCTCGAAGATGCTCAATTCCACTAAATTTGAGTTCCCAGAACGTTCGTTCGGCCGTTTCATTACGTCCGGAATGCTTGAAATACCCAAGATAGGCTCAAGCAGACCTTGAAAGAACTTAAAATTGAGCCCGGTGCACCTGCGAACATGTTCTGCAATTAGCTGAATTTTTAGGTGCGTGGGACTTATTAAACGGGTGCGTGGGGCTCCACGCACCTAAAAATTAAGTACAAAATTTTTGATTAATTTAGGGGTGCATGGGTCTATATTCAGGATGTGTGGGACCAAATTTACAAATCTGATTTTGATGAATTTACGGATGCATGGGTCCCGAATTAATGGACGCGTGGGACACTTTTTGGGTGCGTGAGAGGCCGATATACTTGTTCGATTTGTCGATTTTATAAATGCGTGGGGCCGAATTTACAGAAGCGTGGGTCACTTTTTGGGTGCGTGGCCAAACTTATGATTGTGGGATTCAGACTTGTAGTAGAGTATCTGCGATCGGAAAGGGGATTTCGATGGTCGGAAAGGTATTCCGGCGAGGATTTTAGGTATCTGGCGGCGGCAGCTCTCTCTCTCTCTTTTTGAATTGTCTCGAATGAATGAGATGAGGGGGTATTTATAGGTGAAGTCAGCAGGAAGTCAGCCAATGAGAGGCTGCCACGTGCCACGCACCTGTTAAATGTTCCCCACGCACCTGATTAATGACGTGCGGATGTCCGACGCTCCCAGAAACATGTTCTGGAAATACTCGATTTCTTGGGTGCGTGGGACTTAATTTACAGGTGCGTAGGGCTCCATGCATCTGTAATTTATTCTTGAAAATTTGGGGAATTTACGGGTGCGTGAACACATTTTCAGGGTGCGTGGGAGTCTAAACGCCTCCGTAATGAGAATCACCAAAATGTGTCGTTTTTAAGGGTGCGTGGCATCATTTTCAGGGTGCGTGGGACTCAAAACACCCTTGGATGAATTCCTATTTTTGCTGATTTTTCGGGCGCGTGGGGTGTCCGAATTTATGGGTGCGTGGACACGTAAATGTGGGCTCCATTAATTGGGTTTTGAATTTTGGAGGGTTTGTGGGGCCCGTTTCGTTACGCAATCACTTGCACTATTCATCATGAGTAGTAATGAGGTTGAGGGTCCACTTCCGGGCGGTTCGGAACACGGCGATCGGTGGGGCCCACTGGAGAATTTGGTTAAGGAAATCCTGCGTATTTCCTTTTTGCGTGCGCCGGAAGGCGTTTTGTGTGATTCCTTCAGAGGTATATGATTATTTTGTTCATTTTTAGGAGTCCTACCTTTTGGGGCCCCAACAATAGTCCCAAGCTTCCTCTGTTTCCTTGTTCATAAACTCCCCATTGCACATCATCTCCACAAATTGGCGCATGGTTGAGTTTAATCCATCATAGAAGAAACTAATCAACCTCCACCATTCGTAGCCATGATGTGGGCATGCATTTAATAGCTCATTATACCTTTCCTAGCATTGGAAAAAGATTTCATCTTCTTTTTGGGCGAAGTTCATTATGGCCCGGCCCTTCTTAGTGCATTGGTTTGATAAGCCAGGAAGAATTTTTTAAGAAACTCCCGAGTCGTCTCAACCATGTCCCAATAGACCTTGGCTTTAAGGAATGTAGCCATGATTTGGCCTTCTCTTTCAAGGAAAAAGGAAACAATTTGAGTTTTATAGTATCCTTGGTTACATTATCATAGTCTATTGTGGTAATAACCTCTTCGAACTCTTTAATATGTAGATAAGCGCTTTCGGAGTCGAGTCCATGGAATTTAGGAAGAAGTTGGATCAACCCCGGTTTAAAATAAATATTTCCCCACATTGTGAGGGAAAATTATGCAAGAGGGGGTACTCGTCCTAGCGGGTTATAAATAGTCACGTAAAGTCCTAGGTTGAGGTGCATCCCCCACTTCATTCTCATCCAATTCAGTAAAGTTTTGGGTTTGATTTTTATTAGCTCCTTGATTGGGTTGATTTTCAGCCATCTCTCTAGCAATTTCAGGAAGACTTTGACATTTTCTAGCACGAGACTCTCTATTAATCCCTTCAACAATTACTCCGTCACTTAACAATTCCGAGTGTGATAACGAACCCACTTGGGCATGAACCACTCAACACAATCCTAAAATCTAATCCTAATTCTAAAAATAAAAAAAATCTGAAACTATCTATAGCAAGATCTATGCTAGAATCCTGTAAAATCAAAACAAACTAAGTTAGTATTATGATATTAGAAGAAAATCTACCCTAGAAAGCGAAATAAATCCTAAACCCAACTTAACTCAATCTCAACTAAGAGCTATCTCAGAAAATTTTAAAAATGCCGCATAAAGATCCCCGACAGCGGCGTCAAAAACTTGTTAACTCCCCAAGTATAGGGTTGCAAAGTAGTAATAATTCGAAAAGTTCGAGTATCGTTCCTACAGAGATTTATGTATGGGTATTCTCAGAATTTATCTAAAATAACTTATAATTAAGGTCCTATTAAAAACTAAAGCTGAAAAATAGTGATTTGAAGTAAAATAGTGATTATGAGAGGTAATAACAATCTAAAAAGGCACTAGAGTGTCAAGGATCCACTTTTGATAGTTTTCAATGCATCAACACAACTAGGTCTCTCACTACACAATTGGAATCTAATTTATATCTTTATCCGATCGGAATATAAAGCGGTTCAATCAACAATTATAAAAAATAGTTGCTTGTTCATTGATTCGATTCCCACAACAATGCTCAGGCCTTGGGCACACTCAATTGCATAGGCTAAGCCTATTTCCAATCTAGTTGAGATTCACAACTATAGGTTTCATCAAATCCTGTCACTAGACTTGATTACGACCAATGATTAGAACTCTAATTAAATCAAAATCAATCAGTAAACAGCTATCTTAAATTATAACAAAAGATGAGAACTTTAGTTTGAATGAGTTCCCACATGAAGATCATGTCATTGTACACAAGGCAATCAAAGGGTCTACCATGCCTGGAGTCAATGATAGATCAATGAACTCCATAAGCATAAACAATGCCAAAAAGGTAAGATACTACGTTAGATTCACTAAGAAGCACATGAGCCTGGAGTCATTAAGAGATCAAAGTAAAATCTGAACTAGTACTTGATCCAAACTCACATAAAACTAAATTCTTCAATTAAAACATGAAAAGGAAACTTAGATTGTATCAATGCATCAACAACGAATCAAAAGGTTCACCTCTTAGCCCAAGCTAAGAGGTTTTAGTTCATCTCTAACATACTTGAACTAAAAACTCAAAAAACATAAAAACTAGAAGAAAAACTATGAAAACTTGAAGTAGAATCCGTCTCCCAAGCCTCCTTGTTGTTCTCCACGTCCTCGCATGCTTGGGTATGAAGAGGAGAGGTCCTTTTATAGGTTTCGGACTCCAATTGTGAAGAACCTTCGAGAAATCCCGCAAAAATAGCGCTTTGCGAAATAAATTTCAGAACTTGAAAAACAAGCTCTGTTACGCTGCCGACCGGTCTGAACTCATGGATGACCGTAAAACGTCAAAAACAGTCCAGCAAGCTTTTGGAACTTTCATCCTCCCCTGTTGAGTGCTCGGACCGGTCGGACGACCGGTCTGACAACTGGTCGTGATTAGTCCAGCAAAGTTTGGCAGCAGGGTCCTCCTGATGAGTGTTAGGACTAGTCGTCCCCTGTTGAGTGTTCGGACCGGTCGGACGACCGGTCCTAAGTTCTGGCCGACCGGTCGGACGACTGGTCTTAATTGTAATTTTCTGCACTTCTTTCTTCACTCTTCCTTTTCTCCCTTTCTTCTTTCTTCGATCCTTTTGCACTTGGTTCCTTGATCTTCAATGTACATAAAGTTCTCTTTTTAACCTTGAATTAGTGAAATCTCCATCTCGTTCCTATAATCACAAATCATGCATTAGATTAGTCTTTTAAACATGCAAACCTTGCATAACATGTGATGAATTGGGGTTAAAATATGCACAATTCAGAGCATGATGTGCATGATTTACATTTATGCTTCCCCATTTACTTTATTTAATTTTTCTATGATGCACGCATACATTTACTTTTACCTTTTAATCAAAGGTGATCATCTATTGATGTAATTAAGGGCTTGTGTTAGATCACGACCTAGAATGTACAAGATCTCAGAATCTCTGGAATAAAATTCGCCTTATGATACCTCCTCTTGTGTACTTTGAGGATACTTGTGATTATTTATAAATATTTCCAATACTTAGAATCCTAGAACACCGAAACACAAGAAAACTACCTTGCGCAATTTCTAGTTTTAACAATAAGCGGTCAAAATATTCAGCGATTCTCAGTTAATCATAAATTAGCTGACGACATAATATGAAATAAGAAAGTCAAAACTACTGCCGTATTGCCAAAAGGCAAGGAAACTATTCAAAAGCTTTCGAGACATCTCCATATAGCATGTGCCCTAGAAAGAAAATGACAAGGCAGATGCTCTTGCAAGCCTGGCAGCAACTCTATCTTATCAGAAGCCTCCTTCAAGTAACGATAAAAGAAAGAAGATTCTTACCTTCGATCGAGGTTAAGGAAAATGTCAGTGAGGCGAAGCCGATCTCTTATTACGAAGTAACAATTGAAGACTGGCAACAGCCGATACTTGACTACTTAAAATATGAAATCCTGCCCGAAGATTCATCCATGAAAGCACAAATAAAGTAAAGAGTGACAAAATTCATACTATTACATGATACACCATATAAAAAATCATATAATGAGTTGCTACTGAGATGCCTAGTTAGAGGAAAAACTGAAAATATACTACGGGAAGCTCACTGGAAAGAATGCAGAGCTCACCAGGCTAGCAGGAATCTCTTTAATCGTGTGCATCGTATGGGATATTATTGGCCCACGATGTTCCAAGATGCTATCAACTTTACAAAAAGGTGCCATAAGTGCCAAATTCACGGTGATGTTATTCATATACCGCCTGAAGAGCTACATCAGACAATGTCCTCTTGGCCATTTGCCATTTGGGGGTTGGATGTGATTGGTCTAATTAATCTCCCATCTACTGCGAGGGTGGCGGTATATTCTAGCAGCTACAAATTATTTCTCTAAGTGGACAAAAGCAGTTACATTACGAAGCGTGAAAGAGAAAGATGTAACAGACTTCATTAGGCATGCTATTATTTACAGACATGGGGTGCCTCAGAAGATTATCACAGATAACGGTACGCTATTCAGAAACAAGAATATGGATAAGCTCTACCAAAAATTCAGCATAAAACATTCTTATTTCACGCCATATTATCCAACGACAAATGGGCTGGCGAAGGCATTCAATAAGACAATCATAAAAAATCTTAAAGAAGACGGTGAGCAAGAATAAAAGAAATTGAGGCGACAGGTTGCAAGAAGCACTATGGGCCTATCGAACAACGCATTGTACAACTACAAAAGCTACACCATACTCCTTAGTATACGGGGTAGAGGTTGTACTCCCAATTGAAATACAAGTTGCCTCTTTAAGGGTGGCAGTGCATCAAGGAATCACGAAAGATAAAAACATAAAACTCCGATTGAGAGAGTTGAGTATGCTAGATGAAAAAAGACTTGCCGCACAACAACGGTTGCAATCATATCAGGCTCGAATATCTGCTTCCTTCGACAAGATGCTAAAATACCATTCTTTCAAAAAGGGAGACCTGACGTCGATGCTCAAAAGACCTATCGTGATGACCAGCAAAACAGGGGGCAAATTCAAACCCAAACGGGATGGCCTGTACGTTGTCATTAGAGGTGGGAACAAACCAAGCCAGCTTGAAAGCTCGGCTTGGATTGGTTCGAATTGAAATTCAAACCAAACCGAGCATCGGAGTTAAGCTCGTTTAAAAAAAAAAAACTAAGCTCAAACTAGGGCAGTACCAGCTCGGTTCGGCTCGAAGCTCGGTTTGATTCAGCTCGATTTGATTCGGCTTGATTCGGCTTGTAGATTGTAAGTAGATTGTTTCCTGTGGTGTGATCTACTTGAGCTTTGGATATGATTCCATTTTAGGATCATGTCCTAAAATGATATGTAAAATGGATGGATGGCGTGGATAATACATATACATGATGACATGAATAATATATTAATATATATATACACACACACACACACACACACACACACACACATGGATGCATGTTGTTTCCTTGCACTTGTAAAATTATGCTTGTGTACTTTTGTTTGGAAAAGGCTCTTACATGTCTATTTTGAAGTTGCACTCCTCCTTTGGAGGATGTTAAACATCATGTAGTAAGATGCTTTTGTATTTTTTCAAACTTTTTAAATTCTTTTCTATTTAAATAAACAAATAAAAAAGAGTTGTCACCTGTTCAAACTCGGCTTGGCCTGGATCGAAATTTTCAACCAAATTGATCCCTGCTCGAACTAATTTTTTTTTAGAGCAAACCAAACTCGGGCCGCATGGGTCAGTTCGAAACCCAAACCAAGCTAATCCACAAACTAGGCTGGCACAAAAATAAGCCAAACCAAACTAAGGCTAACTTGGCCTGGCCTGGATCGTTGCCCACATATAGTTGTCATTGAGGTCTTCTCCAATGGGGCATATAGAATTGCAGATCAAGACGAAAAATGAATTAGCAATTCAGTTCACGGATGATTTATTAAGAGATATTACTTATAAAAGTAAAGGCAGGATATTTTGATTGTTAGAACACTCGCTTCAGGTGGACAAGCATTCTCCCAATCAAAAGGGGGAGAAATAGTCGAGATACAAGCATCAATGACGCGGACATCACTGTACTGCTGAAAGAAAATAATGAAAAGCTTATGAAGCATGTTCTTCCTCTATCAAAAGTCTCTAAAGTTGGTCTGAAAGGACAGTTATCAGAGATTATTAAAAGCGTGGAGCATTACGGTTCTCCTCTCTAAAAAAGATCATTGTTCCCTTCGGATGAAATGATCACCCCTGAAGTGATCCATGAAAAATAAAAGGTCACATACAAAAAAAAGAAGGGAGGGGTCAGAAACAGAAGTGTCAGAACCACGAAGAGATTATCACTGATAAATGCTCCAGCCCTATGAGTCGACTGAGAACTCTATGGGAAGAAAATATACGAGTTGATTGATAGCTCTCTGAACAAGAATTACCTTATGAGTCAACTGAGAACTCTATGGGTAAGGACTTTACGGGCCAACTGAGAGCCCTGCAAGTCAAGGCAGTAGAAAGTACAACCTTAAGGGCCAATCAAGAGTCCTATGGGCTAACCTCATGAGTAGACCTGCCGCTCCTATTACTATGGTAGCGCTGTAAGGAAAGGTCTATAAGAGGTCTATAAAAAGTTCCTTGTGTATGGACTTAATGGTATAAGAGCGAAGAAAAAGAGGGTTGTATTGCGCGCTACTAATCATGGCCAACCATGCATAATTCTCCCAGATTCATATGCTTGTTTTCGGTCTGACTAACAGCCATGAATTTGGTACTGTATAGAGATGGCCGAATGAAAGTATAAAACCTCTGAGTTCACCACCCCGATAGTGTCATTGGGCCTCTCTGATGGATAAGTGGTATGAAAACTCCCCCTGAGCGGAGTGTACTCCATGAGGGTTGCTTCCTTGGTAGAGGAATGTATCCTACAAGGGTCATTTCCACTAAGAAGAGGAGCATGCTCCTGAGGGCTGCTTCCCTGGCATCGATGCGTGCTTCATAAGGGCCAACCACGCATGAGACCGGCGCTCCAATTACTCCTGAGCATAAACTGTGTTCTTAGTAGAAGTGCTTACTAACAGCACCTTAAGATAGTATCACCAATGATGAATAAATTTTCAAAATAATATGGATATATAAAGCCATGGGCTGGAAGCCAAATTGCACAAAACATAAAGGGGCATGATAACGAAGATTGTTCATTTTTAACAAGACTAACACTCAGAATATGAGTACATGTATGCATTGACAGAATGATAGATTATTCATTACATAAGAAAGATAATATTTACAACTGCTCATTCATATTTCAAAAGTTTTATACAAACTATTATCAAAGATCAGTGTTGTATGGGTATAACTCACTGATAAGACTAATTGTGCATCAGACATTATTTTCTGACTTGAGAATTGCTGGATTATACGCTGGATTCTCAAGAATACCGATAAGGAGTTATCTAAGTAGAGAGATATAACTGCTTATCTTGAGAATCCAATGTATTCTTGTTGGTACAGAGTTAAGTGCGGGCTGCTTTTAAGGAATCTTTCTCCTTTTACTTCTGTGCTGCAAGGGATGCCATTTGGGCATTGATAGAATCAATTTGGTCGATATGCTTTTGCGCTTGACCTGTTAAGGAGTCATGTTCCGATTGATATCGAAAAACCAAGGAAGATCTTTACGCGATTTCATCGTCAAGACATGCATGCCCTGCTTTCTTACACAGCTCACAGTACTACGCAAGATGTTTCTAATTTCTGTGTTTTGTTTATTTAAGGAGTTGTAATTCAGACTTAGATGGTATCCTAAGGAGTCCAAGGTTTCCTAATCGTGTTAGGAAGAGGGGAGAGTGTTTTGAGAGGGAGAGAGCTTGGGTTTTCTCTGTTTTCCTTGCTTGTGGGTTGTCAATCTCTGTAGTCTTCTATTATTCATAGTGGATCGCTTTGTGCCGTGGTTTTTTACCCATTGAGGGGTTTTTCCACGTAAAATCGGATTTTCTTATGGTGAATGCTTGTATGTGGTTTGATTTCATATTGTTTACCATTTGATCTCGCATTACTCTATGCGTTTGGCTTCCGCTTCCGTTGCCGGTTTTCCCAACAGAGAATACCTCATCCTAGACTAAGTTCAAGTGTGAATATCCTACTCTCGACTATTTGTACTTACAAACACTAGGTGATCGTGTAGTTTTCATGATTAATTGGTCCTACAATATAAGGTTTCCCTTATAGGGTCTTACCAACACTTAACATTTATTGAAAAAAAATTCTCCTAAATTTCGAAACTCCAGAAAATTCGGCAGAAAATTTCGGGGTGTTACAGATAAATCCCACCTTAATATGCTTATTTACTTCTTCTTCAATCCACGACATTAAATATGGATGAAAGTGTCGTTGATTCTATTTGACTGACTTCTTTTCTTTGGATATGTTGAGTCTAAGCCCAGCATTTCAACATACGTCCATGCAAATAGATCCTTCTTCTCTTTCAGCATCTGATAATACTGTTCAGCCTCATCTTCTGTCAGGCCTGGGATGATATAAGTAATTCGTTGTTCTTCTTCTGTCCCCAAATTTATTTCGCGTAGCTGATCAATCGTTGGTTGACCCCCATCTTATATTTGCAAAGGAGTTTTTTCAAGTTGAGACATTGTTCGTCAGCCCCAAGTGTATGGCCGTGATGTAGTAATAACTCGGTGAGACCGAGGTTAATCCACGGGGAAGGAATACGGAAAACTAAATCCAAACACTCTAAGGTTACCTAGGTTCTAAAACTAACCTAATTTGAAATTTGTTTAAAGGAAGATAAGTTTGAGTTAAGAGAAAAATAATATAAAACAACCACTAGAGCATCTAAGATCCACTTCTAGCTATCAACCATGCTTAATTCAATGATTTGATTCAAGGCTCAACTGGAATCGAAGTCTTGTCTCTATCCAGCTAGAAGATATAAAAGTTAAATCACATAAACATATAAAAATATGGTTGTGTTAGTACACCTTTTGTTGTCAATTGGCGTGTTGATTGGTCGCGTCTTGTCTCGTGAGCCCTGGTCGAAGAATTGAAGATCAAGACTTGAAGATTATGCTTCTTCCATTGCTCAAGCTCATGCTGAAACAAGATCTCAGGTAAGTTGCATATGGATTGACCATAGGAAACCCAAAACATCAAAGAATGGCGTAATGACTCACATATCCTATCCCATTCCCTCACAACCCTTGCACAAGTTGATCAGACTTGTGGTCCATGGCTGGTGCGAATTGTAATTGAAGATATGTCCAAACATTGGACCCCATGCACCATATCACTTCATGCCTCACCTTGGAAGTGATCCTCGGCTTTGTTGTAGGACCTTATCCAGCAAAACCTGCTGAGACAAGTTCATCTAGACAGCCGACCGGTCTTGACGAGTAGGCCAAAACCATCAAGATTTATTCAGCAAACCTGTTGTAATATCACTGTCTAGACAGCCGACCGGTCTAGACCAGTCGGCCAGGCTCCTCAACACACAACAGAGAGCTTGCTGTGATGAATGCAGCTGGGTAGCCGACCGGTCAAGACCGGTCGGCCAGGAACATCAACACACAGTCAGAGACCTGCTGGATGTAGTTCAGCTAGACTGCCGACCGGTCTTGACCGGTCGGCCAGTTATTTAAAATCACTCCAGCAGCTTTGCTGCACTATTTAGATAGGCAGCCGACCGGTCTTGACCGGTCGGCGTTCTCATTCCAGTTTGTCCAGCAAGCCGACCGGTCTTGACTAGTTGGCCTGTATTTTTCACTTTGTCCAGCAAGGTATGCCGACCGGTCTTGACCGGTCGGCCTGCATTTTTGAATTCAGTCCAGCGAGGTAATCCAACCGGTCTTAACCGGTCGGGCAGACTCAAATATGGCCTAGTGTTTTGAATTCCGACCGGTCCGTCCGACCGATTGAGACCCCTCTCTGACAGGTCAGGACGTG
Organism: Liriodendron chinense; assembly: GCA_003013855.2. Taxonomy (NCBI): domain Eukaryota; kingdom Viridiplantae; phylum Streptophyta; class Magnoliopsida; order Magnoliales; family Magnoliaceae; genus Liriodendron; species Liriodendron chinense. The sequence goes on along the minus strand of PVNU02000767.1, from coordinate 993,599 downwards.
ACCATTTTAGATCTGTTGGGGCCATCATTTGGGGCTCTATATAGCCATGACTTGTGGTCTTTCATGGCATGCATTCAACACCCTTCAAGAGCTAAGAGAGAGAGCTTTTACTCACATCCTCCTACCCTCTTTGCTCTTAACTCCCTTGAGTTCATCATTCAAACCTAGCCATTAATGGCTTATCAATGAGTATTTAAAGCTCGATTTGAAGTATGAACTCAAGACCTTCATTCATGGCTGACCTACCTTTGGAATATCTTTATGAGGTTGTTTATAGCCATTGAATGCTTGAAGTTTGGCAGTTCCCTCATTACCATTGCATTGAATAGGCAAGAGGAACTTGACCAACTCTCTCCCAACTACCCGGCATCAACATAACCTCATCATTTGCATCGGTAGCTGATCTTGGGAGCACAAAGAGAAGCTGAAGCACGTGGAGCTAAAGCTACTCATCAAAGGCATCGAATCGGGGCTCAATCGTCTAGGTATGTCTAGTATTTGAGAGTCCATTTATTAAATCACTATTCCCTGGATTGGAAAACTCTGGTGGGAGTGTACGTGACTGTCCTTGGATTAGGATTGGTGAGAGTTTGAGATCCAAACTCGTCAAGTCCCTGGATTGGGCCATCGGCGGATGGTAAACGCGGTCCTAGATCAAAGGATGTCAAGGTTGATGGTTAACCTAATTTAAAACCAAGACTATAGTGAAATTCGGTGGTCTTATAGGTTGAGATCGTGAACCGGGAGTGGAGTAGGGAAACCGAACCACTATAAATCGTTGTGCATTGTGAGTTTGAATGATTGCTATGTGTTGAATGGCGTAGTCAATCATGAATGCTAACTGTTTGATGAAATGCTTATGATAGTCCTTGCATACAAATTCATCACATCATTGCCTTGAATGTTATTGTGATAATCTTGGTTGCTAAGATTAACTTGATTATTTTTAATTGTAATTGGAAAATAAAAAAAAAGTCCTATTCACCCCCCTCTAGGACATTAGGCATATCTCCGAGTATCTCCTCAAGCGGTAAAACCGCAATTTCAATTGGTATTAGAGCAGGTTCCTCCGCTCAGGTTTAAAAACCCGGAGTGAGATCCTAAGAGAACTTGAAAATATGTCTAGAGAGGACTCTTCATCCGTTACTAAGCCTCCCTTCTTTGATGGTCAAACTATCCATACTGGAAAGCCCGAATGCGCATCTTCTTGGAATCTATTGATTCAGATGTTAGGGACACGATTGATATTGGATATAAACCCCCAATAGACACTATATGTAAGGAAGGTGAACCGGATGTCCTCAGGCCAAGAGATAAGGCGATGTGGACCGATTATGATAAAGCTCAACGTGTTCATAATGCCAAAGGCCTGAATGCCATTTTTTGTTCAGTGTCTAAAGATGAATTTGGCCGGATTCAAAATTGCACAACCAGTAAGCAGGCATGGGACATTCTTGAAGTTACTCATGAAGGAATAAGCATTGTTAAAAACTCAAAACTTCAGTGCCTCTCTACACAATTTGAAAACATTACTATGGAGGAGCACGAGACATTTACTGTTTTTTATACCAAACTGAACAAGATAACAAATGAAATGTGGGGCTTGGGGGATCCTGTTCCGAAGAATAGACTGTGTAGGAAAATTCTGAGATCCCTACCGAAACGGTTCTCTTTCAAAGTTACTACCATAGAAGAATGTAGGGACCTAAATACCATGAAAGTTGAAGAATTACTAGGGTCCCTTCAAACCTATGAGCTAGGTTTCAAAACTCCCTCTAAATCCAAAAGTACAGCCCTGAAATCTTCTCACAAGAAACAAGATTCTGAATGCGGAAGTGAGGAAGATCCAGACTTAGAAGAAATGACACTTATGGCCAAGAAATTTCAAAAACTCTTCAAAACTAGGGGAAATACTTCTAGAAGGAAACCTTACCAGAAGGGTAAAGCTTTTGACTCCAAGAACAACAAAGGAAAATTTGTTAAGTCAAAAGATCCTCAATACTACAAGTGTAGAGGATTTGGTCACATTGCATCCGAGTGCACCAATAATAAAGCCAAGAAAAAGGCAATGGCGGCTACATGGGATGAAACTGAAGAATCTGAATCAGAATCATACATATATCAAAGTGAGGAGGAGCAAGGTTCAATCAAAATTCTAATGGCCTCCATCACTGATATTGTGCCTCAAATTGAGCCCATTGCAAAGATCACCAGAGACATTGATAATCATGAATCCTCTAACACTGAAAATGATTCGTTGAGTGATGATGAGAATGAGGATAAAAGCCTTCAGGAGGTATATAACCAACTATACATTGAAAATGTGAATACCATTAAAAAGTTGGGCTAAATGAAGGCTGAAAATGACAAATTGACAAAAAATCTTGACGGATTGAAAATTGAGAATCAAAAGATGGGTCAAGATCTAGAAGAGCTGAAAAGGAAGAATGATAAGCTTGAACAAGAAAAGAAAAAGCTCATAAGTGGTGAATCTCTAGACAACATGCTAGACTTGAGAAAGAACTCAAAGAGGCGAACACTGAAATTGATCGTCTTAAGTGTCAAGTTGTTGACTCCAGAAGATGGTTCGCCCAAGGAGAAGAAAACCTTGAAAAACTCCTAGGTGTGGTAAGATCGCCAATGGATAGAAGAGGTAATTTAGGTTATGACAGTTACACTTCAAAAACTACCTCAGTCCATCCTATGGTAAGAAAAGATCATGGTGCATCAGGAAGTAAAACCAAAGCATCTCCTATTTGCCATGCTTGTGGAGACATTGGCCACTTAAAGTTTGAGTGCATGGTGTTCAAAAATCCGGTCAGAAACTTGAAAGGTAAATTTGTACCGACCTGAGAAAAATGTGTAAGCTTATTGGAATCCTCCCATGCATACTTCACCAAAAGGAGGAAACATTCGAAAGAATTATCCTCCCATGCATACTTCACCAAAAAGAGGAAACATTCAAAAGAATTATCCTCCCATGCATACTTCACCAAAAGGAGGAAACATTCGAAAGAATTATCCTAGGAAGGACAAGAGGATGGCTGAACTATTGGAGCAAGTTAAAATGCTAAATTTGAAAACTGCTCTTCTCTTGCGTGAAAAAGTAAAATCTGATTCTCCCTAAGAAAACTAGAGAATCTCACCATAAGAATACCCCTCATAAAAGGACAACAACTAAATGGGTTGTAAAGAAGAAGTGTTTAGTCATTCATACTGCCTTAAAAGCTGGGAATACCCCTAGATGGTACTTGGATAGTGGTTGCTCTAAACACATGACAGGTGATAGATCTCAATTTTGTGCATATGATGAATTTGATGGTGGGTCTGTCACATTTGGTGATGGGAGCATAGCTAAAATTATTGGTAAAGGAACCATCACGGGGCCAGGTTTGCCCGAAATTGAAAATGTGCTGTATGTTGATGGCCTTAAACATAACTTATTGAGTATCTCACAGATTTGTGATGAAGAGCACTCAGTAAGCTGTTCACTCCCCAAGTGTAGGGTTGCGAAGTAGTAATAATTCGGAAAGACCGAGTATCGTTCCCACAGAGATTTATGAATGGGTATCTTCAGATTTTGTCCAAAACAACTAATAATTAAGATCCTATTAAGAACTAAAGCTGGAAAACAATGAATTGAGTTTAAACAGTGAATTGGTAAGGTAAATTCAATCTAAAAAGGCACTAGAGCGCCAAGGATCCACTTTTGATAAGTTTCAATGCATCAATACAACTAGTTTCTTATGACTCAATCGGAATCAAATTCCTTTCTCTATCCGATTGGAATATAGAGCAGTTCAATCACAATTATCTAAAACAAGTGCTTATTAACTGATTTGATTCCCACAACCATGCTCAGGCCTTGGGCACACTTAATTGTATAGGCCAAGCCTCTTTCCAATCTAGTTGAGATTCACAACCATAGCTTTCACCAAGTCCTGTCACTAGACCTGATTACAACTCATGATTTGAACTCTAATCAAACCAAAATCAATTAATAAACAATTATTCCAGATCATACAAAAGATAAGAATTTTAATTGCATGAGTTCCCACATGAAAATCAGGCCATTGCATCCAAGGCAATCAAAGCGTCTACCATGCCCGGAGTCGATGGTACATCAATGCATTACACAAGCATAAACAATGCTCAAAAGCTAAGATACTAAGCTTAGAATCACTAAGAATCACATGAGCCCGGAGTCATCAAGAGATCAAAGTAGAAACCAACATAGTACTTGAATCAAACTTATATTGAACTAAAATTCATCAATTAAAGCACAAAAGGAAACCTAGGTTGCATCAATCCATCAAAAACGAATCAAAAGCTTCACCTCTTAGCCCTAGCTAAGAGGTTTTAGTTCATCTCTAACATCCTTGAACTAGAAGCCTCTAAAAACATGAAAAACTACTAAAACAGGAAGAAAACTAGAAATCCGAAGTCGAATCCGTCTCCTGAGCAATCCCCACGTTGTAGCCTCCTCTGGTATGAAGGGAAGACACCCTTTTATAGCTTAGAGGAGTCCAATACGCAAGAGAACTCCAGAAATTTCGTAAACTTACGCTATTGCGCAGCAGATTTCGGACTCCAATAATAGAAACAACCTATTTGCACTTGGCCGACCGGTCACGACCGGTCTGGCTTGAAAATCCTCATTCCAGCAGCTATGCCCGACCGGTCATGACCGGTCGGGCTGGACAGTCCATGCATTCTTTTGGTACAGCAGCAATGGCAGACCGGTCTTGACCGGTCGGGCTGCACTCCTTGATCAGTTCAGCAACAATGGCCGACCGGTCATGACCGGTCGGCCTGGGTAATCCATCCTCCAGCATTTCTTCTCTTCAAATAAATGAGTGGCCGACCGGTCTTGACCGGTCGGGATTGCTTAGACGACCGGTCAGCTGACCGGTCTAGCCTCTTTTCTCTCTATTTCTTTCTTTCTTTCTTCTTTCCTCTTCTCTCCTTGCTTTCTTCTCTTTGATCTTCCTTCAATACTTCATCCTATGGTCTTCAATGCTTGTAAGGAGCCTCATTTAGCTTTCAAATGGTGAACTCTCCATCTTGTTCCTACAATCACACATCATGTATTAAGTTGGTCCTTTAAACATGTATATCATGCATAATGAGTGATGAATTGGGGTTAGAATATGCACAATTATGAGCTCAACACACCCCCCAACCAGCATTTTGCTAGTCCCGAGCAAAACATGCGTGAAACAAGTTTCATTCTCCAAAACCCAACTCTCCTCTGAAAACTATTCTTCTATACATTCCAAGACACATAAGCGTAAGAATCAGAGAAATTAGGTGATAGAGGTTGAAACCTTAAATACTCAGAACATAATAAGTGTTTATATGAAATTCCCGCTGATTGATTGATAAATAGAAGAACTTGAACACATTCAACCCAGTGTGCATAGTGAAGGCTCATCTCATGAGTTTCTGGGATTATCTTCTTCATAGATCAACTAAACTATAGATCTCAAGGTGTATGGAGCGACAACAAGCCTATGACAGGAATTTGCCTTACCGTCCTTCCGACGACTTTCACACTACGTCCCATTTCCGGCTTTGGTTACGGGTAGACCATCCCCCGGTTGGTAGTAGGTAGCCCTAATCAGAATTTCCACCGTTTTTCTTTCCTTCCCGATTTCATCCTTTCTTTCCTTTTTCTTCTAAATTAGATAGGATTTTTAGAAATCCATATCTTCCGTTATTTTCCCATGGACAAGGATGGACAAAGTACCCCGGCTTGGTTTCTCAGCACCTTTAATCAAAGTCTAGCTAATCCATAAATCACATAATCCTTTCAAATCATGAAAATCGTGTAATGTGAACTAGGTGCAAAAGGTGTTCAAATTTTCTATCAATCATAAAAATAGGTGAATTCACATATAAAACCATTATATTAAGAGAAATTCAAAGCTTGCAACATCCCTCACGTCGTATCTCATCTTCTTATACTTATGCTATCTTGAATGCATAGAATCAAAGTCTTCCAAAAGAGTTTCGAATTTCAGAAAAATCAAAAAATTTCTACTTCTTTGCTCGACATGTCACAAAAGCTAGCAGATTCATCAATTAAGGAATCTCTCACCCCCCAACCAAAACTTTGCATTGTCCTCAATGTAATAAGATATGCAATATGTATGACATGAGAGCAATGACATAAAATAAAGGAGAGTGAGAAAGAAAGATATCACCTGAAACATATAGTCCATGGCAAGATTAGCTTTTGGAGATGGATTACTTCACAACTAAATCAACTATCAAAGCAAATCCTAATGAGAAAGTATTCTAGCAAATCATCCTCCGTCAGACTAGGAGGTTAGTCCCAACAACTCATCCAAAAGCATAAAGTCAAGCAGAATCATTAGATGGATCAAAAGGTTTCGCAGTAAGATCATCCAATAACCTGCTTGACAATGTACATGTGTGTGAATGATCGAGATAAGCCACTCAAAATCCCAAAAAGGAATTTTAGCGGGTTCCTTAGTGTGCGCACCACATGTATCAGGGGAGACACCATCAGATTTATCAGGAAAAATATGTCTCCAATCAGATTTTCCTGGGCAATGATATTGCAAGTAAGGATCATCCCAAGGTTGGTGGATTTCAGTATGAAGGATCCACAAAGGTGTGGAAATCTGAATTGATTTTTCAGTGCAAAATGGTATTGTTTCCACATCCTTCTTTCGGCTAACGTCATATGCCGATACCAACTCAAAAAGTGTGACCATATCCCTTATCATATCATCGTTCTTATCAAGGGAGTGAGTCACTTCTTCGTCTAAGGGACCGGAGTAAAAAGGTGAGAGGGACTCATTTTCCACGATAGAATTGATCATGTTTATTTCGTGGACCTCCTCATCCTCATCCTCTTGTTGGTTGTCAATATTAAAAGCATTCAACTCAATCGTCATATTGCCAAAAGACATTTGTATGCTCCCACTCCTACAATTTATGATAGCGTTTGATGTAGCTAGGAGTGGGCGGCCAAGTATGACAGGAAATTGAGGGCCAATATTAACCGTGGGTCACGTGTCCAAGACAATAAAGTCCACTGGGTAGTAAACTTTATCAACTTGGACAAGGACGTCCTCAATTACCCCTCTTGGAATACGAATTGATCGGTCAGCAAGTTGTAATGTGGTTTTGGTGGGTTTTAATTCACCTAAACCCAATTGTTCATAGACCGAAAAGGGAATTAAGTTCACACTTGCCCCAAGATCAAGTAAAGCATGTTTCACCCGGTGATCTCCAATCATACATGATATGGTCGGACAATCGGGATCCTTGTATTTTGTGGGCATCCCGTGGTTGATAATGACACTCACATTCTCTGTCAAAAATGCCTTCTTTTGCACATGTATTTTTCTTTTAACCGTACAAAGGTCTTTTAAAAATTTCGCATATGACGGTATTTGTTTAATGGCATCCAATAGTGGGATGTTGATCTTGACTTGCTTGAAAACCTCCAAAAATTCCTGATATTTATCTTGAGGTTTGGCTGGAATCAAGCGTTGGGGGAATGGAGCAACGGGCCTATATTCTTTCAGTGGCTCTTTTTCATTCATGGTGGTGCTAGGTCCATCATCCTCTTTGGAAAATACCGGATCATTAGGCTGTGAAACCTTCACCGGATCAGATTTTTCAATGATTTTACCACTCCTAAGAGTGGTGATGGCCTTAGCATGTTCCATATGTTGGTTAGAAGAACTAGGCACGCTTACTTCACATTGTGTTTTTGGATTTGGTACGGGTTGGGCTGGAAGCATCCCTTCCCTTGCGTTTAAGCGAGCCTTGATTTCCTCTACCGAAGTTTTAAGCTCAAGCATTATCGTATGGTTGGATTGATTTATTTGAGCTTGACCTTCCATGAATGCTTTCAAAGTATCCTCTATAGGCATTTGAGGTGGGGCCATTTGCACTGGGGGCCCCCTTTGAGGATTATTTTGATTTGCCGTGTTCCCATTCGCCCAATTGAAGTTTGGGTTGTTCCTCCAACTAGAATTGTTCGTGTTTGAATTTGGAGTACTAAAAGGTCGTTGATAACTATTCAAGGCATTCGATTGTTCAAATAAAAGTTCTCAAAACGCATAGATTTTTGGACAATCCGGTGTTTGATGCACATTAGAAGCACAAATACCACAAATAGTTTCAACAGCCCCCTTTTGTTGGGTTGTATCCACCTTCTTTAGTTCCATCTCCTCGACCTTTCGTGTGAGTTTAGCCACTCTAGAACCTAGATCATCTTGGCCATCTAAGACATAAATTTCTCCCTTTTCCTTGGTTTGGGGTTGCTTTGAACTTGTTGGCTCAGATGTATCCCATGATTGTGTATTTTCAGCCAACATGTCAAAATAATCCCAAGCTTCTTCCGTTTCCTTGTTCATGAACTCACCATTGCACATCATCTCCACAAATTGGCGCATGGTTGAGTTTAATCCATCATAGAAGAAGCTAATCAACCTCCACCATTCGTAGCCATGATGTGGGCATGCGTTTAAAAGTTCATTATACCTTTCCCAACATTGGAAAAAGGCTTCTTCTTCTTTTTGGGCGAAGTTCATTATGGCCCTTCTTAATGCATTGGTTCGATGAGTAGGGAAGAATTTCTTTAGAAACTCCCTAGTCATCTCAGCCCATGTCCCAATAGACCTTGGCCTTAAGGAATGTAGCCATGATTTGGCCTTCTCTTTCAAGGAAAAAGGGAACAATTTAAGTTTTATAGTATCCTTGGTCACATTATCATAGTTTATTGTGGCTATAACTTCTTCAAATTCCTTTATATGTAAATAAGCACTCTCAGAGTCGAGTCCATGGAATCTAGGAAGAAGTTGGATCAACCCCGGTTTAAAATCAATATTTCCCACATTGTGAGGGAAAATTATGCAAGAGGGAGTACTCGTCCTAGCTGGTTGTAAATAGTCACGTAAAGTTCTAGGGTGAGGTACATCCCCCACTTCATTCTCATCCAATTCAGTAAGGTTTGGGGCTGGATTTTGATTAACCCTTTGATTTGGTTGATTTTCAGCCATCTCTCTAGTAATTTCAGGAAAACTTTGACGTTTCCTAGCACGAGGCTCTCTATCAATCCCTTCAACAATTACTCCGTCCCTTACAAGTCGGTTATTATAAGTCCTAGCCCAATGTGGCATGCAAAACCAAAAAGAATGAGTGAAAAGGGAAAAGAATTCTTCCTTCCTTCCTTTACTCCTCTCTAAAACTTTAAGCACAGGGTGTCTTGCAATAACTGAGCCAGAAGCAAGGATAGAGACCAATTTCTCCTGGTCAATAGGGGTTCAAAGAACTCCCCACCCACTCTTTGAGTCTTTTGAGAAAAAGTACAAAAAAAGAAGAAAGAGGAATAGGTTGAGAAGAGAAATCTCTGAGCACAAGGTGATCTAAGGCGGCAGAGCCGACCAATAGGAATCTAGGTGGCACAAGGCCTACCTTTCAGAGATCCAAAAGGAGTCTCCACCCACTCTACAAGAGATGAATATGATAGGAATGAGTAGGAGAAGAAGAAGAGTAAGGTTAGAACGATAAAACCTGATTTGTGACTTTAGATGCCTTCTTCTTCTTCAACTTCCTAAAAATCCCTGGATTAGACCTATGTTAGAATCCTGCAAAAATCAAAACAAACTAAGTTAGTAATTAAAAGAAAACCTACTCTAAAAAGCAAAACAAATCCTAAATCTATCTTAAAACAATCTCAACTAAAAATTATTTCAGAAAATTCTAAAAATACCGCATAGAAATCCCCGGCAACGGCGTCAAAAACTTGTTCACTCCCCAAGTGTAGGGTTGCGAAGTAGTAATAATTCGGAAAGACCGAGTATCATTCCCACAGAGATTTATGAATGGGTATCTTCAGATTTTGTCCAAAACAACTAATAATTAAGATCCTATTAAGAACTAAAGCTCGAAAACAATGAATTGAGTTTAAACAGTGAATTGGTAAGGTAAATTCAATCTAAAAAGGCACTAGAGCGCCAAGGATCCACTTTTGATAAGTTTCAATGCATCAATGTTAATGTCAAATTTTGTAACGAGATCCTCCGACTTTTCTCCTTCACTCCAGCAGGAATTTTCCACCACCAGACCTGAAGCAAGACAGCAAATAAGGTGGCTGGGGACCAGCCGTTAGCCCTCCGATGCTTAAGTTAGGCCACAGTAAGAAGAGAAGCCAAGTAAACGAGACCAAGATTGAATGATGTGTGCGTACCTGCTCTCAATAGAGCCACCCCTTTATATAGATCTGAAACAATCCAATTTGTTACGTGAGATGTCGAAATCCCGTTGATGTCGCATACGATACTGAGAATTCGCTGATTTCGTGGGATAAGATCCTATCTTTTTAGTCAGATCCAACCCAACGACTTATTCCAACAATCACGCCCCTTGATGGTAATCCCTTGAAATCCGGCTGGAAGCCATAGTTGGAATCATAGCCTCCGAAAAGGAAGGAGACGCCCGTAGTTGGAGTCATAGCCTCCGAAAAGGAAGGAGACGCCCGTAGTTGGAGTCATAGCCTCCGAAAAGGAAGGAGACGCCGACAAGACGGAAACCACCGAACTGGTTGTAGCCCTGCTTGGTGTCGCAGAGGGATTGGAGAAGCTGCTCGACGGGAATCGGGTGCTAGTACTGAAAGCTAAGAGATATTACCGCAGGAAAGCTACTCGCAGGTTAGAATGTGGTCGCGAGTCCGAGTACATACTTAGATGTGACGTCTTTCAACGACTTGTGAGAAGGTCTGTTCGCGGATCGAATTTTGCCGTATTTGACTATCGATTATGAAGACTCGAGATTTGCGAATAGCTGCTCCGTATTTTTCAATCTATGACTCTTGATCAGGTGAGCTCGAGAGTCGAATGGACGTCCCGCACTTATCCAACATTCGACTCTCGATCAGATAATCTCGAGAGTCGAATGGACGTCCCGCACTTATCCAATATTCGACTCTCGATCAGACAATCTCGAGAGCGAGAGCGAAATGGGCATTTCCGCGTGAAATCCTATCTCCATCATTTTGCCTATAACAGATGCCCCCCAAGTCCTTGCCGCCAAGAATTCTTAAGGAAAGGACTTACCTCACTATCACACGAAACCGCCCGCTGCTTGCATCGAGAACGGCACCCCACATGATGGGCTGGAATTAATGAACGCCAGCTTTCCGCAGCCTTTCCGCAGGCAGAAAATGAAGGGGCGCTCGCCACGTGTTTGTGTAATTAATGGGCGTGCCTGCTCGAGCGTTGTGTCAAGGGAGGGACTGCTACATGTCATCAGATACGGCGGAATGATTGCCTATAAATATACGGAGTCCGCCATTTCTTTGATTTTCTACAGAAGTTTTTTCGGAAGGAACCTGCAGTCTTTTCTTTCCATTCTTCTTCCTCTTCCGGTGCTCATTTTCTTTCCTTTTTCCGGTATACTTCCTTTTTCTTCTTTTTTTATTTTTATCTCCCCATGGCTGGGAACTCTGACGAGACTACTGTCCCTCTTGGTGATGCCACTCCGAAGTCCTCTGCCTCCAGCAGTGCAAGGGTTTCGGCGGGGAGATACACAGCAGCCGGATATCCTTCCGTTTTATCGGAGGACCGGCTGGCTGAGCTACGGGAGAGATACCAAATCCCTGACTCTGTAACTCTCCGCTTGCCCGGAGGTGGAGAAACACCCGACCCCCCCCCCCCCCCCCCCCCAGGATGCGTAGCATTTTATGAGTACCAGCTTATCCTGGGGGTACGCCTTCCCCTCCATCCCTTCGTTCGCGATGTACTACGGTGTTACAAGATTGCCCCTGGGCAACTCATTGTGAACGGGTGGAGGGTGGTTCTGGGCTCCTTTGCCCTTTGGGCTCAGGCTGGCAACGGGGAACTCATGGCGGAGGAGTTCCTCCGTATGTTTCGTCTGAAGAAAGCTCCATCCAGCGAAGGCTGGTATTATTTGTGTTATTGGCACCGGGATAATTTCGTGTTGGGGAAGCCCTCCTCGAACTATCCCGGCTGGAGGAAGCGGTGGTTCTATGCTTCCGGGAGCTGGGAGTCTGCCTCCTCCAGGGGTCCAGGAGTGACCCGATTTTTCTGTGAAGGTAGACACAATCCCGTATTGTGCAGTTTCCTCAGAATAATTTTTAGGGTTTTGCTTCGTTTGACCATTATTTGTGCTCGCAGGTATCCCGGCATTGAGGAAACCGAATTTGAAAGGAGGGATCAACGAGAAGATTGTCAGAGTGTATAAGGTGCCTGTCGGAGATAGGCATATCGAGACTTGCTTATCTCCTTCGCGACTTGCAGCAGCAGGCCTCATATCCAGAAGAGAAGTTGAAATGACGAAGGCTGGAGAGAAGAGAGGCCTACTACCCCGTCTGAAGGGCACAGGCTCCAAAAGGCAGAAGAGAACCCCTGCCGAACCTTCTCAATCTTCCATCCGCTCGGGCAGCGATCAGCCTGCCCTTCCCGCGAGCATGGCGGGGGCCCTAGCTGGGCCTACTATTCCTTCACTGGTGGTCGCACCTGGGCCACCAGTGATCAACATTGCAGATAATTCCCCAGATGGGGTGGGGTCCAGCTGCCCCCCAGCTGAAGAGGCTCGAGAGCAGGTAGAGCCTCAAGAGCCGACTCCTGCTCGGGAACTGGTCCCGGCTGCCGAGCAGGGACCTGCTCGCGAGTCAATGCCTCCACCTCGCGAGCAGACCGGGTTGGTCGTTGCCCAACCGTCTGGGAGCGGGACGTACTCTATTCCCCGCCACCTTCATCCTGTATGCAAATTTCTGTTCGAGAACGTCCCGCCTCACGCCTTTGGCTCTCTTCCCGAGCCAAGTCCTGAGAACCTTATCCTCGAAGCGGGGATGAGGATGGTTCAGGTAAGACTTCGTCAAGACCTGCTACGATCAGTTATTACGTTCCAGAATACTCTTACATTTTTCATCTCTTTTGCAGGGTTTGGACCTTATTCTGCGAACTAGGCGTGATATTGTTGCCGCCCGTCGCACGATAGAGGAGGCTGAGGGAAAGAGGACTGCCTTGGAAAAGGCAGTTCAAGGAAGAGATCAACTGCTCAAGGCTCGTGAGGCGGTGATCACGAAGAGAGATGAGGAGAAAAAGATCCTCATCGAGAAGATCCAAGTTCTGACCGACAGGTATCAGGCCTTGGACTCAGACTATGTGAAGCTCACGAGTCTGAAGGAGAAAGCAGAGAGAGAGAGGGAGATCTTCCGGCAGGACAAGATCTCGTTAGAGGAGCAATTCGCAGGGGCCAGGTCGCAGCTCAAGGAGGCCTACGACAACTTGACCAGGGAGCGCACCGCTCTTGCGCAGCTTAAGGACGACTCGATCCACTGGGACGAGGAGAGGGTCGCCCTTGTAAAAATGCTCTCGGAGGAAGGTGCTCGGGCAGTTTCCGAGTTCCGGACTTCGCAACTGTATGACGATGAACGATATGAGTCATACGATGCTGGTCGAGACTTTGCACTAAGAGTAGTGCAACGAATGATCCCATCCTTCGATATGGGGGAATTCGGTCGAGTCGCGACCATCATAGCTGCAGAAGAGCAAGTTGCTACCGAGAACGAGGTGACTGAAGCCACGTAGGCTGGAGGGGCTCCTGAAATGGGCCCTGAAGTCGAGAGCGTGGCTCCTCCAAGCGATTGATTTCCTTTTATTTTCTTCTCTCTTGTATCTGCGCTCATGTATATGTAATCATCTAATTATCAATGAAAAGGTATTTTTGGAAGTGTTGCTGTTTCGTTGCTGTTCTCCCTACATCTTTCATTTTTTGCTTGTTGATCTTGAATGGATTCATCAAAGATGTGACCCTTTAATTCGAGCATGAGCTAAGCTGCTCGCGATTAGGATGTGACAGCGATCGTTGCCCTAATTTGAGCACGAGCTGCGGTGCTCGCATTCCGGAGTGCGATCCCTCCTCTCACCAATCGCGAGTAACTAACTCATAAAAAAAATGAATTAGACTCAATCCGGGGGTCATGAGACCATGTCCGCGTTGAGATAGACTGATCTATCGATTGAGATTTTGATTCTACCAAGGGCAAAAGGTTGGTCAAGAGATGGTATTCTCTTCGAGGCTGTTCAGGTCCATGAAAATGGAGAAGCAACCAACTAGTAATGATTTTAGTCCTACCAAAGGTAGGCAATTGGCCAAGAGGATGTGTAAGCACTCTCTTCAGGGCTATTCAGGTCCATATAAATGGAGTAGCGGCCAAAAGATATCTTTCACTTTATTCATAAAACGTTATGATAAACTACATCGAATCTAGGGGTAGTATCGTAGCAAATGCTCCACGTGCCAAGGGCGACGTACAGGCTTCCCTTGCATGTCTTCAAGATAATAAGTACCGGGTCGCACAACCCTAATAACCAGATACGGGCCTTCCCAATTCGGATCCAATGAACGAACAGGAATTCCAAGATTTTGCCTTAGGACCAAATCTCCGAACTGGAAGGATCTAGGTCGAACCTTCGCATTCCGATAACGAGCAATACGTTGTTGATATGCCGCCACTCGTACTTGGGAAGCATTTCTTCGCTCTTCCAAGAGATCGAGATGAAGTCGGAGGTTTTCCTGATTGCTCGCGGGATCGTACTGTTCGATCCGATATGAGGGCACTTGAATTTCCACTGGTACTACTGCGTCAACACCAAATGCTAAGGAGAAAGGAGTTTCACCTGTCGATGTACAAGCCGTGGTTCTATAGGCCCATAACACCTCTGGCAGAAGTTCTGGCCACACCCCTTTACATTCACTTAGCTTGGTCTTTAAATGATGCTTTATAATTTTATTCACTGCCTCGACCTGCCCATTCGCCTGAGGATGATATGGAGAAGTGCGGAGATTACGTATCTTCCATTTGTCGCAAAATTCATCAAAGGCTGCGTTGTCGAACTGCGTTCCGTTATCGGTAATTATAGTATGAGGAAGTCCGAAGCGACATATGATATTTCTCCACATAAACTTAGTAGTTTGTTTTTCAGTAATTTTGGCTAATGGTTCTGCCTCGGCCCATTTGGTGAAATAATCAACCGCCACGATCGCGAACCTATTCTGTCCCTTTACCATAGGTAAGGGCCCGATGATATCGATCCCCCACTGAGCAAAAGGCCAAGGGCTGTCGACTGGGGTCATCCGCTCAGACGGTACACGAGGTATAGGTTGATATCGTTGACACTTGTCACATTTTTTAGAAAATTCTATGGCGTCTGCTTTCATAGTAGGCCAATAATATCCTTGCCTCATCGCTTTATATGCTAGAGATCGCCCCCTGGGATGATTACCACATGCCCCCTGGTGTACTTCATCTAGAACACGATGTGCTTCTTCTGGATGAAGACACCTTAAATAAGGCAAGGAGAAGCTTTTTCGCAACAAGATTCCATCTTGTAAGGTGTACCTGGCAGCTCGAAGCCGAATTTGTCTTGCAGCTTTCTTGTCTTCTGGTAGGTATCCATCTCTGAGATAAAGGATGATAGGATCCATCCAGCATGGAGACGATTGTACCGATATAACTTGCTCGAGAGTCACTTGGTCGATACTCAAGTGTTGACGGTGCTCGATGGGGATCGAATGTGATAGCTCCGATTCCGGTGCAGAAGCGAGTTTTGCCAAGGAATCGGCAAGTTGGTTCTGCTCGCGAGGGATATGAAATATTTTATAAGTCTTCAGTTTGGAGAGCAGGATGAGGACACGAGACTTGTATAAGGCCATTCTTTCTTCTTTGGTTTTGAATTCGCCAAGAACTTGGTTGACAATGAGCTGGGAGTCGCTATGAATTATCAAATTCTGGACTGCGAGGACAACGGCTAGCTCGAGGCCAACAATCAGGGCCTCATATTCTGCTTCATTATTGGAGACGCGTGATTCGAAACGCAGAGCGTATTGAAAATGCGACCCGTCGGGAGCCACTAAAATCAGGCCCGCTCCACTGCCAGTGGCCCGTGACGACCCGTCCACGAAGAGCGACCAAGGAGGCTGGTCGCTGGTCATGACATTATCTTCAGAAGAATATGTAAATTCGGTGATGAAGTCAGCCACGGCCTGGCCCTTGACTGCGGTCCTAGGACAGAATGAGATATCATGCTCGCTGATCTCGACCGCCCATTTAGTTAAGCGCCCGGAAGCCTCAGGCTTTTGAAGGACTTGCCGTAGTGGATGATTTGTTGGTACTAAAATAGCATGGGCTTGAAAGTATAGTCGCAGTTTTCGAGCTGCCGTGATTAAGGCTAGGGCCAGTTTCTCCATATCAGAATACCTAGTTTCTGCATCAACCATTGCTCGACTGATATAATAAATGGGCCTTTGTACCCCGGAATCTTCTCTTATTAAAGCGGCACTAACGGCCGTGGAAGACACAGATAAATAAAGAATGAGTTGCTCATGTGCCACAGGCTTAGATAAAATGGGGGGAGCGCTCATATATTGCTTCAGTTGTTGAAAAGCTTCTTCACATTGAGGTGTCCACTTCCAATCAGACTTGGCCGTTGCACGAAGGAGTTTGAAGAAGGGCAAGCACTTGTCAGATGCTCGCGAGATGAACCTGTTCAATGATGCGATGCGACCAGCTAGACGCTGAACGTCCTTCATAGTCACTGGGGATTTCATCTCTATTAATGCTTTAATCTTTTCGGGATTCGCCTCAATTCCACGTTGGCCAACCATGAACCCAAGAAATTTCCCTGCAGATACTCCAAACGCACATTTTTCTGGATTTAATTTCATCTGATACTTCCTCATCAGATCAAAGGCTTCTCGAAGATCAGGAATGTGCTCATCTTCATCGATGCTTTTCACGAGCATATCGTCAACATATACTTCCATATTCCTACCGATTTGAGCAGCGAACATTTTGTTGACAAGACGTTGATAAGTGGCCCCTGCATTTTTGAGACCGAACGGCATTACCTGGTAGCAATATAGTCCTCGATCTGTGATGAAGGCAGTATGCTGGCTATCAGGTGGATGCATCATAATCTGGTTGTAACCAGAATAAGCATCCATAAAACTGAGGAGAGCATGTCCAGCTGTTGAGTCAACCAACTGGTCGATCCGCGGTGTCGGAAAACTATCTTTGGGACATGCTTTGTTCAAGTCTGAATAGTCGACGCACATCCTCCATTTGCCATTAGCTTTCCGGACGAGAACTACGTTGGCGACCCATTCTGGGTAGTCAACTTCTTTTATGAAATTAGCCGCGAGTAGCTTTTCAACTTCAGTTTTGATTGCCATTTGTCTTTCTGCAGTAAAGGCACGTCGACGCTGATGTACGGGTTTATGCTTCGGGTCAATGTTGAGACGATGTGCGATGACATCAGGATCGATGCCTGGCATATCTTTATGAGACCAAGCAAACACGTCCTTGTATTCGGTGAGGAAACGGATCAAATTTTCACGATGGACAATGTTTAAGGAGGAACCGATGTACACGATCTTAGACGGGTCGTCTTCGGTCAAGCGGATCGCCACTGTTTCCTCCCCTGGAGTTCCTGATTTCAGAGCATTTTCTCTCGGGTCCAAGGCGGGGGCGGGAACGTCGAATGAACCTTGAACTATTTCCATGACAGGTGTCGCTTGAGCCTTCTTTCGATCTTGGAGGGCTATCTGGTAACAGGACCGTGCCTCCTGCTGACTTCCTCGTACGACTCCGATGCCATTTGGGGTTGGAAATTTAACACACAGATATGAAGGGTGCAAGGCCGCTCCAACCTTAGTCTGAGACGGCCGCCCCAAAATGGCGTTATATGCTGATTTTCGATCCACGACGAGGAAGTTTACGAAGACGGTGGTCTTCGCTGGACTCTCCCCAAAGGTGACTGGGAGATCGATACTTCCTTCAGGTGTTACCACCTCTCCTCCAAAGCCGACAAGAGGGGTCGATACTGGCTTGAGGAGGTTTCTGGCAAGTGCCATTTTGTCGAAAGCCTCCAAATACAAAATATCGGCCGAGCTACCTGTATCCACCATAATCCGATGAGTCAGATAATTTGATACCTTCAATGTGACTACGATAGAATCTTCATGAGGGAAGTGGATTCCCGCTGCATCTTCGAGGGTGAAAGAAATTGGAGGATGGCTCGCTTTTGATGAGCTGGACGTCTGTTCCAGCCAATAGATTTGCTGGGGTTCTTTGGACGCCTTCCGAGCATACACTTTTCTTGAAGCTTGAGAGTCACCCCCACAAGCTGGTCCCCCGACGATAGTGCGAATTTCTCCCGTGGGCTCAGCGTCCTCTTGATCGGTTTGATGATGAGACGGTTCCTTTTGGCGAGATGAGGTCTTCGCCCTTTCTGGTGATCGATTCTTACGAGCAACATAATCCTGGAGATGGCCTTTTCGAATAAGGGCTTCGATATGGTCTCGTAGAGAGATACAGTCCTGGGTCCTATGCCCGTGATCTTTGTGGAAGTAACAGAACTTACTCTTATCTCTCTTCTCAGGATCGGATTTGATCTTTGCAGGCCACTTCACATATGGCTTGTGTTTTATCTCCATTAGAACTTTTCAGGAGACCGATTAAGAGGAGTGTAATTATGATATTTACCAGAGTAAGGCTTCCTGGGAGAACGATCGCGCTGATCACGACGGTATTTCTTATCTGTAGAAGAAGTTCCTTCTGGCTTGCGTTTCTTACTTTGTACTCCATGGCGTGTCAATGCGACTTCTTCTGCATTGATATATTTCTGAGCTTTGGCTTGGAATTCCGCCATAGTTTTCGGCGGGCTTTTATCTAAGGCAAACCTGAATTTCTCGCTCGTTATTCCAGCGATGAGGGCTGTGAGACCCTTTTCTTCAGTGTAACCCTCAGTTTGAATGGCTTCGGCAGTGAATCGTACTGTGAACTCCTTTATTGTTTCCCCATGCTGCTGTTTCAAATTCATCAGATGGGAGGCTGGCTTCTTAATGCGAATACTTCCCATGAATTGAGAAAGAAATATCTCCGATAATTGGGAAAAGGAACTGATGGAACGAGGCTTTAACCCCCGAAACCACGTACGAGCCGCTTCCTTCAATGTAAGGGGAAAAGCCCTACACATGATTTCTGAACCATGTCCCTCCAACTCCATGAGGGACCTGTATGTTTCCAGATGTTCCAGAGGATCGCCAATGCCTGTATACGGAGCGATAACAGGCGCTCGATACTTTCTGGGCAACGGGGCTTCCATGACCTCGCTAGTGAAGGGAGATTCAGATTGATGTATCGCCGCCATGACAGCAGATGGCCGATTTGCCTGGTATCTCTGTTCCATGACATCAAAACGATCTTGGATTCTTTTGAGATCTCCTTCCCATGGCAGGGTATAGCTAGACGTTTCGGCGGTGGAGCCTTGCGGTTGAGGTTGTCGAGACGAACTGGAATGTATGGAATGTGGAGACGGCACAGGGGGATGGCCGCCAAGTGGTGGGACCTGTGGTTCATCCATAGAATGTCTGGAAGCAACTGGTATGGGTGGCGGTGGTAACCCTTCGGAGGGTTGTCTTTGCGGTTCAGGGAAGTGCTGATCAAGCCGATTTGACAGCGCCTGAACTCCGGCGTTTAGAGTTAGGAGAGTGTTTCCGAGGAATCGTAGGACATCATCTTGATTTCCAGAGGCCTCCAATAATGGATTTGTTGATGGCATATTTGGGGCTCCTTGAGGGATATCCGTCGGAACAGGTGGGAGGGCAGGTGCGGATTCTGTCTCATCAGGCGGAGGTGGTGCCTGCCTCGAAGTTGAAGGATGAACAGTCTTTTTAGGAGGCATCACCGAAGGGTTTTGATCGGTGGTTAACACGATTGATTTTGACGATCAAGTCGTTCCCACAGACGGCGCCAAACTGTTAATGTCAAATTTTGTAACGAGATCCTCCGACTTTTCTCCTTCACTCCAGCAGGAATTTTCCACCACCAGACCTGAAGCAAGACAGCAAATAAGGTGGCTGGGGACCAGCCGTTAGCCCTCCGATGCTTAAGTTAGGCCACAGTAAGAAGAGAAGCCAAGTAAACGAGACCAAGATTGAATGATGTGTGCGTCCCTGCTCTCAATAGAGCCACCCCTTTATATAGATCTGAAACAATCCAATTTGTTACGTGAGATGTCGAAATCCCGTTGATGTCGCATACGATACTGAGAATTCGCTGATTTCGTGGGATAAGATCCTATCTTTTTAGTCAGATCCAACCCAACGACTTATTCCAACAATCACGCCCCTTGATGGTAATCCCTTGAAATCCGGCTGGAAGCCATAGTTGGAATCATAGCCTCCGAAAAGGAAGGAGACGCCCGTAGTTGGAGTCATAGCCTCCGAAAAGGAAGGAGACGCCCGTAGTTGGAGTCATAGCCTCCGAAAAGGAAGGAGACGCCGACAAGACGGAAACCACCGAACTGGTTGTAGCCCTGCTTGGTGTCGCAGAGGGATTGGAGAAGCTGCTCGACGGGAATCGGGTGCTAGTACTGAAAGCTAAGAGATATTACCGCAGGAAAGCTACTCGCAGGTTAGAATGTGGTCGCGAGTCCGAGTACATACTTAGATGTGACGTCTTTCAACGACTTGTGAGAAGGTCTGTTCGCGGATCGAATTTTGCCGTATTTGACTATCGGTTATGAAGACTCGAGATTTGCGAATAGCTGCTCCGTATTTTTCAATCTATGACTCTTGATCAGGTGAGCTCGAGAGTCGAATGGACGTCCCGCACTTATCCAACATTCGACTCTCGATCAGATAATCTCGAGAGTCGAATGGACGTCCCGCACTTATCCAATATTCGACTCTCGATCAGACAATCTCGAGAGCGAGAGCGAAATGGGCATTTCCGCGTGAAATCTTATCTCCATCATTTTGCCTATAACAATCAATACAACTAGGTTTCTCATGACTCAATCGGAATCAAATTCCTTTCTCTATCCAATTGGAATATAGAGCAGTTCAATCACAATTATCTAAAACAAGTGCTTATTAACAGATTTAATTCCCACAACCATGCTCAGGCCTTGGGCACACTCAATTGTATAGGCCAAGCCTCTTTCCAATCTAGTTGAGATTCACAACCATAGCTTTCACCAAGTCCTGTCACTAGACCTGATTACAACTCATGATTTGAACTCTAATCAAACCAAAATCAATTAATAAACAATTATTCCAGATCATACAAAAGATAAGAATTTTAATTGCATGAGTTCCCACATGAAAATCAGGCCATTGCATCCAAGGCAATCAAAGCGTCTACCATGCCCGGAGTCGATGGTACATCAATGCATTACACAAGCATAAACAATGCTCAAAAGCTAAGATACTAAGCTTAGAATCACTAAGAATCACATGAGCCCGGAGTCATCAAGAGATCAAAGTAGAAACCAACATACTACTTGAATCAAACTTATATTGAACTAAAATTTATCAATTAAAGCACAAAAGGAAACCTAGGTTGCATCAATCCATCAAAAACGAATCAAAAGCTTCACCTCTTAGCCCTAGCTAAGAGGTTTTAGTTCATCTCTAACATCCTTGAACTAGAAGCCTCTAAAAACATGAAAACTACTAAAACAGGAAGAAAACTAGAAATCCGAAGTCGAATCCGTCTCCTGAGCAATCCCCACGTTGTAGCCTCCTCTGGTATGAAGGGAAGACACCCTTTTATAGCTTGGAGGAGTCCAATACGCAAGAGAACTCCAGAAATTTCGTAAACTTACGCTATTGCGCAGCAGATTTCCGACTCCAATAATAGAAACAGCCTATTTGCACTTGGCCGACCGGTCATGACCGGTCGGACTGGCCTGGCCGACCAGTCACAACCGGTCTGGCTTGAAAATCCTCATTCCAGCAGCTATGCCCGACCGGTCATGACCGGTCGGGCTGGACAGTCCATGCATTCTTTTGGTACAGCAGCAATGGCCAGCCGGTCTTGACCGGTCGGGCTGCACTCCTTGATCAGTTCAGCAACTATGGCCGACCGGTCATGACCGGTCGGCTTGGGTAATCCATCCTCCAGCGTTTCTTCTCTTCAAATAAATGAGTGGCCGACCGGTCTTGACCGGTCGGGCTTGCTTGGACGACCGGCTGACCGGTCTAGCCTCTTTTCTCTCTATTTCTTTCTTTCTTTCTTCTTTCCTCTTCTCTCCTTGCTTTCTTCTCTTTGATCTTCCTTCAATACTTCATCCTATGGTCTTCAATGCTTGTAAGGAGCCTCATTTAGCTTTCAAATGGTGAACTCTCCATCTTGTTCCTACAATCACACATCATGTATTAAGTTGGTCCTTTAAACATGTATATCATGCATAATGAGTGATGAATTGGGGTTAGAATATGCACAATTATGAGCTCAACATAAGCTTCTCCAAAGATATGTGCAAGATCCTGAGCTCCACAGGAAAATTAGTCATGAAAGGTCTACGCACCGGAGACAACTGCTATGTCATTGAAAATCACAACAATTCAAGCTCCTCCACCATGTGTCACATGGCCGTTCAGGATGAAACAGAACTATGGCACCATCGACTCGGTCATGTACATTATAGAAATCTGTTTAAACTGAGTCAGAAAAATTTGGAGAGAGGTCTACCAAAGATGGGTAAAAGACTAAATGCTGTGTGCATCGCATGCCAAAAAGGTAAACAAATCAAGGTTGCACACAAAAGAACCTCTATCCTGGTCACATTAAAACCATTTGAAATGCTACACATGGACCTAGTTGGTCCTACCAGGGTTCTTAGCCAAGGAGGAAAATGATACTTCCTTGTAGTCGTTAATGATTACTCCAGATTCACATGGGTCGCCTTCCTAAGAGAAAAATCTGACACTTTTGGAGAATTCCAAAAACTAGTGAAGCGACTTCACAATGAGAAAGGATACATGGTAGCAAGAATCAGGAGTGATCACGGCGGTGAATTTAAAGATCATCGTTTGAAGGCATTATGCGATGAATTGGGTATTCACCATGAGTTCTCAGCACCCAAAACACCTCAACAAAATGGGGTTGCTGAAAGGAAAAATCGAGTATTGTTGGATATGGCCACAGCTATGCTTAATAATAAGAATCTTGCACAAAATCTGTGGGCCGAAGCAGTAAACACTGCCTGCTATATTATAAATCGAGTTTATTTAAGGGTAGGCCTAAACAAACTGCTTATGAACTGTGGTGGAAAGACACCAAATGTGAAATACTTTAAGGTCTTTGGTAGTACATGCTATATTCTAAGAGACCGAGAAAACTTGGGAAAGTTTGACTCCAAGACTGATGAGGGTATCTTCTTAGGGTACTCATTAAATAGTAGAGCCTTTCGTGTCTACAACCTTCGTACCTCATCAGTTCAAGAGTCAATTAATGTGACTGTAGATGATAGCCTGGATAAATCTGTCTCCATGTGATGAAGAAGAAGATGAGGGTATATGCGAGATAGGAAAATTTGATAAACAACCCTCATCTCCAAATACCCTCACTGCTCCTGGTGATGTACAAATTGTCAAGGATCACCCCCTCAATCAAATCATTGGGGATCTTAGCGTTGGTGTCAAAACCAGGAGACAGTTGGAGGTAGTCAACAGTCACCTGTGTTTCACTTCTAAAATAGAACCAAAAAAATGCTGAAGAAGCTCTAAACGATGAATTCTAGATCCTTGCAATGCAGGAAGAGCTTCAACAATTCATTAGAAATGAGGTATGGTATCTGGTCGACAGACCTGAAAGGAAAAATGTTATTGGAACCAAATGGATTTTCAAGAATAAATCCGATGAATTTGGGAATATAATACGAAATAAGGCTCGGTTAGTTGCTCAGGGATATTCACAAATTGAAGGTATTGATTTTGATGAAACATTTGCCCCTGTAGCTAGACTCAAGTCTATTAGAATTCTTATGGCTGTTGCATGTGCATTAAAGTTCAAACTATTTCAAATGGATGTAAAGAGCGCCTTCTTGAATGGTATTCTTGATGAGGAAGTGTATGCTGAACAACCAAAAGGATTCATTGATCCTAAGTATCCTCACAAAGTGTACTAGTTGAAAAAGGCGCTTTACGGACTCAAGCAAGCACTCCGTGCATGGTATGAACGCTTAACTCATTTTCTTGTAGACCATATTTTGCTAGGGGGAGAGTTGACAAAATTCTATTTATTAGAGAAGCTGAGAATTCTATGTTGATTGCCCAGATTTATGTGGATGACATTGTGTTTGGATCCACATGTGAGAAAATGTCCATCTCCTTTGCTAAATTAATGACATCTGAATTTGAGATGGGTATGGTAGGAGAACTTAACATGTTTCTAAGGCTTCAAGTAAAACAACTTACATCAGGTATATTCATTACCCAAGCCAAATATGCTAAAGATCTTGTTAAGAGATTTGGCTTAGACTCTGGTCATTCCTACACTACACCTATGAGCACCACTGTTAAACTATCAAAAAACCTTGTAAGGAAAAGTGTAGATCAACATCTTTATAGAAGCATGATTGGTAGTCTTCTTTACCTCACTGCTAGTAGACCAGATATTGCTTTTAGTGTAGGTTCTTGTACGAGGTTTCAGGCTGATCCCAAAGAATCTCACCTTACCGCTGTTAAACGGATCATCCGGTTTGTTGGATGCACTACCGAATACGGTCTTTGGTACCCTTTTGATTCATTTACAGATATTGCAGGGTATTCAGATGCCGACTGGGCTGGTAACATGGATGATCTTAAATCAACCAGCGGTGGGTGTTTTTATGTTGGAAATTGCCTAGTGGCATGGCATAGTAAGAAACAAAACTCCATCTCTTTATCCACAGCCGAAGTAGAGTACATTGCTGCTGGAAGTTATTGTGCCCAATTATTATGGATGAAACAAACCTTGACCGATTATGGGATTAATCAAGGCACAATGACTCTATTTTGCGACAATACTAGTGCCATAAATATATCGAAAAATCCAGTTCAGCACTCGCGCACTAAGCACATAGATATTAGGCACCATTTTATTCGAGAATTGGTTGAAGATCACATAATATCTCTCGAATATGTGCCTTACCGAGAATCAGCTAGCTGACATCCTAACGAAACCCTTGGACTCAGTTCGCTTTGCGAACCTCCAGAAGTCCATTGGTGTTGGATGTGTCTAGTTTATCTAACAAGTGTATGTTTTGCAGGAAAAATCTGAGGATTAAGCCTCTCTATCTGATCTTTATAGGTATATCTGAGGACCTTTGCCTCTTTTCATTGCTTTCTACGAAAATCCGGGATCATAGTCCCAATTCTTGTCCTCTATCGATAAATCTGGACCTTAAGGGTCCCTCATTTTATGTTGGGTTGTACCTTGGTACACCATGACCATGGATGTTGTATCCTTAGTAAGGGTACTTGGTTTTAAATGATAATGGTCTGTCCAAAGGACATACTTTCTATCCAGCAGATCCAGTGCAGGATTCCTCTGTCAAACTTGTGAAAATTTGCCTGCCGACCGGTCAAGACCGGTCGGGCGTCTCCAAGACCTGTCTGGACTCAAGTTATCTGCGCCTATCCGACCGGTCAAGACCGATCGGGCTGTGCATAAAATGCTGCTGGACTCCCATTTCTCTTCCCACGACCAGTCAAGACCGGTCGTGCAACAGCAGACCGATCTGCCTGTGTGTCAGCCGTCCGTAGGGGGGGTCTTTAAATACAGTTGGAGCTCATTTAGGTCACCCATTTCACGTTTTCTCACCTCCACTTGCTGTTCCAGCTCCCCCTCTTGCTCTCCAAGGTGATTCCAAGGTGATTCTTTGCAAGATTAGAGGTTCTAACCTCCTCTACTTTGCTCCTCTCCATTCTCATTCCTTTGGTAAGGGATTCACTCTCACTCTTCTTTGTTTCATCCCTTCATATCTAGGAGTGGTTTAGAGTATCTTCTTGCTTCTTCTATGTCTTCCCAAGAGAGTGAAGATGAGCTCCCCTTGAGGCGGAGTTATCGACCCAACGTAAAACCTAAGCCTCTTCCTCGCCCTTTAAAAACCAAGAAAATCGCTTCAAAAGGGAAAGGGGCTGCCTCATCTTCTGTTCCCCCTGTTCAATCTCCATCCTGGGTAAAAATGTTTCATCCTATTCCACCCATTAGGATGATTTCAAGGACAAAGAGGTAGTTTGTGAAAAATCCGTCAAATTGGTTAACTTGGCCGACTATAATGTTCTTTCCATATTGAACGCCATAAATTGGGGTCCCGTACTCCACATGGGGGGCCCGGTCCAGTTTGACGTGGTTCGCAAAATATTATGCCTCTTGTGTCCATGTCACCGCCTGTCCCCCCCTCTTTTAATGTCGAGGTTGGTGATCGGCTATGCCTTTTTACTTTGAAATCCATCTCGGAATTTGTTGGCGTTCCTATTGTTCAGGAGTCTACTTTCAATTTTGCCTCGCTGGGTCCCAAACCTAACCTCGTTATTGCCCAATTCCTATGTGGTGATGGGACACCCAAATGGGTTGGAGGTGCGCTTCGAGCGTCCTCTATGTCATGGGATTTCTGCATTCTGCACAACCTTTTCTTCCGCAATGTATACCCGCGGATGAGTAACAAGGCGGATGTCACCGAATCCATGTTTCGGTTGCTCTATCATGTAGGTCAGGGTCATCCGCTTTGCCTCCCAACCCGGATCATGTCCATCATTCACCAGGTTATCTTGCGAGACGATGGAAACTCCTTCAGTCTTCCTTTTGGGCATCTCATATGCAAATTAGCTAATGAGATTGACATTGTCGGTACTGATAAAGTTCACAAGCCTTTCATTATCAACCATACCCTCATTGCTCGTATGAAGCTTACCAAAGAAGTCATCCAGAGTCGTCTTTTGCAGGAGCAGCAGCAGGATCCGGCCGAGCCGTCCCAGCCTGAGGCTCCACCTGCCTCCACTGGCCCTTCCTACAGTTCACCTTCAGCTCCTTCCTCTGATCCATCCCTCGATCCTCGAGCTGCTCCTGGTCGATTCAGTACGCCTCCTAAAGCCTTCTCTCGACGACGATCCCCTTCCGTGGATGCACCTGTTGAACCTCCAATTTATACATTGCATTGCCCATTACACAACAAGGTTTGCATGATTTACATGGTTTAAAGGCCCACCTAACACATGTTTTTGTGATTATAGGGATGAGAGCAGACTGCATTCAAATACGAGACAAAAGAATGCATTTGAAGCTATTGCATGAAGTCCTAAGATGACCAAAGAAAGAAGAAGAAAGAGAACAAAAAAAAAGAAAGAAAGAAGAACAATTTGAAGAGGGCCGACCGGTCAGCCATGGTTGCTGATCAAAGAGGAGAACAGGCCGACCGGTCTTGACCGGTCAGCCACGCATACTGGAAGGTGGACAGAGGAGCCCGACCGGTCATGACCGGTCGGCTGTATACACTGGAATAAGATGGGAAAATTGGTCCGACCGGTCATGACCGGTCGGCCACAGTTGCTGGAACAATGGACAGCCAGTCCGACCGGTCATGACAGGTCGGCTGTGCTCCCTGGAGTGCTTAAAAAAATCAGTCCGACCGGTCGGCTCTGCGTAACATGATTCCTTTCTAAATCAGGACTCCAGAAATTGCTGCGCAATGCGTAATCTTTCACAGAATACGACGCAAGGGAGGTTGCTTGCTATAAAAGGACACCTAGGAGCTCTTCCTAGGGTATCGGGGAGGCTAAGGAACGTGAGTTTGGAGAGTGAAGGCGATTGTGGAGCGGCTGCAACTCTCCTATTCGGGTTTTTCTGTTTTTATGCTTTATTTCAGAGTTTTTAGTTGTAGCATGACTATGCTCGGCTAAAACCTCTCAGCTAAGGCTGAGAGGTGAAGCCTGTAGCTAATTCTATGTTGGTTTCAGTTTAATTCAAGTAATTTACATTCAAGTTTAGATTTTTACATGATTTAGTTCCAAAAAGTGGTAGTTTGAGATGTCTTATCTGAGTTTATGTGCTCCGGACATGAATTCCTTTTAATTCTCTGAGATTATCATGTTTGTTTATTTAAATTCGGATTATAGTAATCCTTGAGCAGGCCATAGTCCAGAGGCATGGCTGTTACTCCGCAGGCTATGGTTTGAGTTTAGTATTGATTTTATTGGACTAGAACTTGGAAGTTCAACTTGAATGTGATGGAATGTGTGTGAATGCTTTATTCTCCAACTAGATGAGAGATAGGACTTCAAATCTAGTTTTGTTATCTACTTGGATTGACTGAATTGACATAGGATTGCTACAAGTGGATCCTTGAAAGCCTTAGTACTTTATATCTCTGATTTTTCATTAAATTCCTGAATTAAGTAATCACTTAATTAAATCTAATTTCTTTTAAAAAAACTGAGTTGCTGGAGTGATTTGGGGGTTGTTACTATTTCCCTGTGGATCGACCTCGGTCTTACCGAGATTTATTACTACATCGCAGCCTTACACTTGAGGCGAGCGAACACCACCTTCATACACTGCTGAGCTTCGCCAGCTTAAGGAGAGTCTATTTCAGCAGCTAGACAGGATCGAGCAGAGTGGAGACCAGATTTTGCAGGGTCAGGCCACCATACTTGTACAGCAGGAGGCACTTGTCACTCGCCTCGCACAGTTGGAGAGGTGGATAGAGATATGGGAGCTTGCGGCGCGTGGGGACGTTCCACCCCCTGATCTGGGAGATGGAACAGATTACTAGTCTCATGTCTTGGTCACAGTTACTTTTTGTATGACCAACGACATTGTCTGGATTTCATGCATTATCTTTCTATGGGTTGTCTGTATATTTTGCACGGATTGATACATATTTACATTGGGCTGCTTGCCCATTTTGGTATATATATGGATGCTATAGTTATATCTTTTTATATGAGCTTTTGATCTTTTATTGAATATCTGTGGGAGGTTGGATGGTTTGGGCACATTTGCCCTTTTTAGCTCATGCTCTATGTTTTGTGTTTGTCTAGATATACATCTGGAGGGGTGGTTGGTTGATTGGGCTATAAGCCCTCTATGCTTTCATGATTACTTGTATATCTGGCATGATTTGTTCTTTAAATCTCCTCAGGGCTTACATTTCTATATCTCTTCCCTGTTTTATGTGATTGACATATTTTCGACGCTAGCCTTGCAGCTTTCTTAGGCATATCTTTTTTACTGGCTAACCCTTGTCAATTACTAACAAAATGGGGGAGAATCATCCCACCTAGAAGGTCCTGATTATATCTTTTTGCAGGACTTTGTAGGTGCAAGCATTGAGGGGGAGATTTTAAAGAAAATCGAGTCTGTACATGTCCTTTTGTAAAGATTATTTTGTATATCTGTATAGACATGTAAGTGGGTGTATATTTCTTTCTGTTTAAGGGTCAATCATGATAAGGAGTCATGATTTGTCTAGGTTAGATGTTTTGTCACGCAATTGACAAAGGGGGAGATTGTTAGTACACCTTTTGTTGTCAATTGGCGTGTTGGTTGGTCGCGTCTTGTCGCGTGAGCCCCGGTCAAAGAATTGAAGATCAAGACTTGAAGATTATGCTTTTTCCATTGCTCAAGCTCATGCTGAAACAAGATCTCAGGTAAGTTGCATATAGATTGACCATAGGAAACCCAAAACATCAAAGAATGGCGTAATGACTCACATATCCTATCCCATTCCCTCACGACCCTTGCACAAGTTGATTAGACTTATGGTCCATGGCTGGTGCGAATTGTAATTGAAGATATGTCCAAACATTAGACCCCATGCACCATATCACTTCATGCCTCACCTTGGAAGTGATCCTCAGCTGTGTTGTAGGACCTTATCTAGCAAAACCTACTAAGACAAGTTCATCTAGACAGCCGACCGGTCTTGACCGGTCGGCCTAAACCATCAAGATTTATTCAGCAAACCTGTTGTAATATCACTGTCTAGACAGCCGACCGGTCTTGACCGGTAGGCCAGGCTCCTCAACACACAACAGAGAGCTTGTTGTGATGAATGCAGCTAGGCAGCCGACCGGTCAAGACCGGTCGGCCAGGAACATCAACACACAGTCAGAGACCTGCTGGATGAAGTTCAGCTGGACTGCCGACCGGTCTACCGATCGGCCAGTTATTCAAAATCACTCCAGCAGCTTTGCTGCATTATTCAGATAGGCAGCCGACCGGTCTTGACCGGTCAGCCTTCTCATTCCAGTTTGTCCAGCAAGCACAGCCGATCAGGTCTTGACCGGTCGGCTTGTATTTTTGAATTCAGTCCAGCGAGGTAATCCGACCGGTCTTGACCGGTCGGGCAGACTCAAATATGGCCTAGTGTTTTGAATTCTGACCAGTCCGTCCGACCGGTTGAGACCCCTCTCTGACAGGTCGGACGTGACCTGTTTTAGATCCGTTGGGGCCATCATTTGGGGCTCTATATAGCCATGACTTGTGGTCTTTCATGGCATGCATTCAACACCCTTCAAGAGCTAAGAGAGAGAGCTTTTACTCACATCCTCCTACCCTCTTTGCTCTTAACTCCCTTGAGTTCATCATTCAAACCTAGCCATTATTGGCTTATCAATGAGTATTCAAAGCTCGATTTGAAGTATGAACTCAAGACCTTCATTCATGGCTGACCTACCTTCGGAATATCTTTATGAGGTCATTTATAGCCATTGAATGTTTGAAGTTTGGCAGTTCCCTCATTACCATTGCATTGAATAGGCAAGAGGAACTTGACCAACTCTCTCCCAACTACCCGGCATCAACATAACCTCATCATTTGCATCGGTAGCTGATCTTGGGAGCACAAAGAGAAGCTGAAGCACGTGGAGCTGAAGCTACTCATCAAAGGCATCGAATCGGGGCTCAATCGTCTAGGTATGTCTAGTATTTGAGAGTCCATTTATTAAATCACTATTACCTGGATTGGAAAACTCCAGCAGGAGTGTACGTGACCGTCCTTGGATTAAGATTGGTGAGAGTTTGAGATCCAAACTCGTCAAGTCCCTGGATTGGGCCATCGACGGATGGTAAACGCGGTCCTAGATCAAAGGATGTCAAGGTTGATGGTTAACCTGATTTAAAACCAAGACTATAGTGAAATCCGGTGGTCTCATAGGTTGAGATCGTGAACCGGGAGTGGAGTAGGGAAACCGAACCACTATAAATCGCTGTCCATTGTGAGTTTGAATGATTGCTATGTGTAAAATGGCTTAGTCAATCATGAATGCTAACTGTTTGATGAAATGCTTATGATAGTCCTTGCTTACAAATTCATCACATCATTGCCTTGAATGTTATTGTGATAATCTTGGTTGTTAAGATTAACTTGATTAGTTTTAATTGTAATTGGAAAATAAAAAAAGTCCTATTTACCCCCCTCTAGGACATTAGGCATATCTCCGAGTATCTCCTCAAGCGGTAAAACCGCAATTTCAGGTTGTTCATTAATTTTGGTTCCCTCAATGAAGCTCAAGCCTTGAGCACACTCAATCGTATAGGCCAATCCTTTATCCAATCTAGTTGAGATCATAACCAAAGCCTTTGTAAAATCCTGTCACTAGACTTAATTTGAGCTATTGATTTGAATTCTAATTAAACCAATCTCAACAAGCAAAAAACATCTATCTCCAATTCATACAAAAGATACATGAAGTCTTCATTAAATAGTTCTAACAGAAATCCAATTGTTTTAATCTTTGGAGAAATCGACGCGTTCACCGTATCCAGAAATCACAACGAATCAAAGGCTTCCACAAATTAAAATCCCATATACCAATCTGATTAATATCATAAATCCAACAAGAACTTATGTACATGGCACACAAGATCCTTGAATTATCTAAAACTATCAACTTTATTCAAATAATTAATGAGTTATTCAATAATTTAACCATAATTCAAAATCAAAGAATGAAAGCATGAATAATAAACTAGAAGTTTCACCTCTCAGCTTTAGATCAGAGTTAGCCTATGAAGAACATAAGAAAATTAGAACTAGAACTAGAAAAGAAAGACAAATGAGTTGTAGAAGGCTAGGAAGTCTCCTAAGACTTGATCTCCTTGCTCCCCACGTCCTATAATGCCTTAGGAAGAGAGTGGAGGTGGCTTTTATAGAAGAAATCCCGCAACGACTTGGAATTTTTTGAGAATCCGTATAACAATTTCGCAATTTGAGGCGGTGGCCAACCGATCGCAACCCATGGTTGACCGGTCGTGGCCCACAAACCAACGAACAAAATTGAAAATCGGAGTTGCTGAAGCACCGACGACTGGTCTGGTGGCTGGTCTTGGCCTCTGACGACTGGTCTGAAACATCCAAAATTAGTCCAGCGAGTTCAGCGCACAGTCCGTAATTTTTTGAATTAATTCCATCGGTCTAGCAACCAGTCTTGGGCATTGGGCGACCGATCGTCTGATCGGTCGGGGGGACAATTTCTTTAAGTTTTCTTCTTTTCTCATTTCCTTCTTCTTTCCTCCAATTCTTGGCCTTTCTTCTATTGATCTTTAATTTGTTCCAAAGTGGGTCTTTTAACATCAAATTGATGAGATCTCTCTTATCTTTCTGCAATTATAAATACACATATAAGATGAATCTTTTAACACTATAAACCATTCATAATGTGTGATGAATTAGGGTTAGAATATGAACAATTCAAGCTCAACACACCCCTAACCAGCATTTTGTTAGTCTCAAGTAAAACATGCGTGAAACAAATTCAATTTCCCAATCTCAAACCACTTTCAGAAAACTAACTTCTACAAAATTTAAGATATGTGAAAGTGAAATTCGAAAATACTGAGTGATGAATTATGAAACCTTAATCTTCCAAAGACATAATGAGTGTTTTAAATAGAGTCCTCACTGATTAATTGGTGTTCACTCCCCAAGTGTAGGGTTGCGATGTAGTAATAATTCGAAAAGACCGAGTATCGTTCCCACAGAGATTTATGAATGGGTATTCTTAGAATTTAACTAAAACAACTAATAATTAAGATTTTATTAAGAACTAAAGCTGAAAAATAATGATTTGGGTTTAAATAGTGAATGTGTAAGGTAATATCAATCTAAAAAGGCACTAGAGCGCCAAGGATCCACTTTTGATAAGTTTCAATGCATCAACACAACTAGATCTCACAGAACTCAATCGGAATCGAATTCATATCTCTATCCGATCGGAATATAGAGCGGTTCAATCAACAATTATCTAAAATAGTTGCTCATTCATTATTCGATTCCCACAATAATACTCAGGCCTTGGGCACACTCAATTGTGTAGGCCAAGCCTCTTTCCAATCTAGTTGAGATTCACAACCATAGCTTTCATCAAATCCTGTCACTAGACTTGATTACAACTAATGATTAGAACTCTAATTAAATCAAAATCAATCAGCAAACAGCTATTTCAGATTATAATAAAAAGATAAGAACTTTAGTTGAATAAGTTCCCACAAGAAGATCGGGCCATTGTACACAAGGCAATCAAAGGGTCTACCATGCCCGGAGTCGATGATAGATCAATGAACTACACAAGCATAAACAATGCTCAGAAGGTAAGCTACCAAGCGTAGAATCACTAAGAATCACATGAGCCCGGAGTCATCAAGAGATCAAAGTAAAACCAAACTAGTACTTGATTCAAACTCATATTGAACTAAAATTCTTCAATTAAAACATAAAAGGAAACCTAGGTTGCATCAATCCATCAAAAACAAATCAAAAACTTCACCTCTTACCCTAGCTAAGAGGTTTTAGTTCATCTCTAACATCCTTGAACTAGAAGCCTCAAAAACATAAAAACTACTAAAACAGGAAGAAAACTAAGAAAACTTGAAGTAGAATCCGTCTCCCAAGCAATCCCCACGTCCTAGCATGCCTTGGTATGAAGAGGAGAAGTTCCTTTTATAGTTTTCACACCCCACAAACGAAGAATCTTCGAGAATTTGCGTAGAATTTATGCACTGCGCAGAGAAAATCGGAGCCAGACTTGGAAATTTCTAAACTGGGCGCATTGTCGATTGATCGCTCAGACTGGGCGATCAATCGCTAGTTCAAATAACTGTAAAAACTGTCTTTTTCAGATCTAGGCAATTAATCGACTGGCTGAGAGATCAATCGGTCACTTCTGGAGATCAATCGATCAGTGTCCAGCGATCAATCAGAGGGTGCAAAAAGTGTCCAGAGAGTTTTTTTCAAATTTCTTAAAAATCTGCCTTCTGGCGATTGATCTATGGGATGGGCGATCAATCGCTCAGGCTGGGCCATCAATCGCAATTCTGCACTTCAGTCCAGCAACAATTTTGTCAATTTCTGCTGTGAGCGATCAATCGCTCAAGTCTGTCGATCAATCGCTCAGGCTGAGCAATTAATCGACGGATCAATATCTGGATCAATCTTCAGAAACTGCAACTTTCTGCATTTTACTTTAATGGCCCTGCAGCTCTGTACTTTGGTTTTTCTAGCCCTGCCAGGTCTTTTAACATGATTTCTTCAGTGTTTTTCTTTGTTTCTCAACTCCATCTTCCATAGCTTCTTTCTTTCATTCTTGGGCTTTCTTCCTTTGATCCTCAAGGTGTCCTAAAGCGGTCTTTTAGCATTAGATTCAAAAGGTCTCTCTCTCATTCCTACAATCACAAATCATGCATTAGAATAGTCTTTAAACATAAAATCCATGCATAATGAGTGATGAATTGAGGTTAGAATATGCACAATTAAGAGCTCAACAATTGGTAAATAGAATGGTTCAATCAATTGTAGTCTAGTATGCTTAATGAATAACCAACTCTTCTTTTAGGAATACCCTTCTTTACATTAATAAATTAGACTACAATTGTAAAAGTATACAAATGAAACACAAGCCTATGACAAGAGTTTGCCTTATCATTTTATCGACTGCTTTCACAGTACTTCCCATTGTCATCTTAGGTGATCATCCCTCCCCTAGATGGTGATAGGTAGCCCTTTTCGATTTTCTTTCCCAACTGATTTTCAATTTTACTCTTTTTTTTTCCTTTTATATTAAAGATATCAGATAGGATTTTTTATAAATCCGTATCTTAAACTATTTTCCATTCTTTTGAGCGTGATGGGCAATACTCCCTGGCTTGATTCTTCAACACTTTAAATCATAATCTAATCAATCTAATTATCCTTCCAAGATGATATTTGTGTAATGTGAACTAGATTTCTATAGTGTTAAAAACTTTCTATCAGCCATATAAAGAGGGGACTCACATAGAAAACCTACTAAATCAAAATAATTTTAATTTTTTCAAAACAAATCACTTCGTGTCGCATTATCTCATATTCACATAGACTCGATTTTATAGAATAAGACTTTCCAAAAGAGTTTGAAAATCGAAAAAATAAAAAAAATTTCTGCAAAAATTGCTCAAATGTTTCAAAATACTAGTAGATTCAATAGGAATCTCACCCCCAACCTAAAGTTTACATTGTCCTCAATGTAAGAAACATATGCAATATGCGAGCAATTACAAAATAAAGGAGAGTGAGTAAGAGAAGTTACTTGAGGTAGCAAGTTAATCAAGTCTAGCTTTTTTCATGTCTTCATGAGACTTATTAAATCCTAAATGCAAAAAAAGTAAACCTAAACTACCTACTCTACCTAACCTTTGTTAGTCAAATCGACTACATGATCAAATTTGAGTAGGATCTTCATGAATTTCAAAAGATTTCTCATGAGGACCATCCAAAGTCCTCCTCAACAAAATACATGAGTGTTATTCATCATTGAAGTCCAAGAGTAATGTGCACCACATGTATGGGAAAAGGAGATATGGTTAGTGAAAAGATATTTCCTCAAATTCTGAACTGGGTGATGATTGTACAAATAAGGGTCCTCCAAGTCAGAATTTTCAATGGGTATAAAAACCCAAGGTGGTGGAGAGACATTCATCAAGTTTTCTTCAATTAAAGTTATCTCTTCCACAATTTCAGAATTATACGGCGCTTTCACAATTAATGGTGATAAGGGTAAAACGGTGGAAGAGGGCTCTTTAAGCACTAACACCGTGTCTAACAAAATATCAAACTCCGTAATCATCTCATCATCAAGATCATTGGAGTGGGCCAAGCAGTCCTCTAGAAAATTGAGATATTCGGATGAGGGCTTGTTGTCCTCTCTTAGTGATTGCAAAAATTCTGTTTGAATGGCAAGAAATTCCTCCTCAATGAAGAGGAGGACCTCTGAAAAGAGTTCTTCGGAGTTGGTGTGAGGCACGATCTCTTGAATTGATTGATTGTTTAAAGTTTTAGATTGTGCCAAATCGTCTTTCAAACAAACAGAATTCTCAATCGGGTAGTCTTCCATAATAGGATTTGGCATGTTATGTTGGTGGAAGGACTCGAAAGGATCGATTTCGACTAGCTCTCTAGCAAGAATATCATTTAGAGACTCATACACATTTTTCTCTTAGGAAGAAGAAACGATATGCTAAAAAACAATCTTTGAACCCTTATTGTAGTAAATCACACTATCAATTTTAGATTTAGTGGATTCCTCGGGTTCGTCAACTTTCATTGGAATCTCTTCATCATAAGGCCAGGACATCTAAAAGAGATAGTGGATTCACCATAGTTGATAGTGATATTGGGGTCACCGAGATCAACATCCTCTAGAAGTTTAGTCATTAATTCCAGAGAAGGTTGGGCTTGGATAGCCCCATCCTCGTCATTAGTGAGGGTTGATTCGGTGTTCCCAATGTCAAGCTCAATGTCTTCAAGAGATGGCAAATGGTTTTAATTTGATTGCTCATCTTTATACTCGTTCATAAACCCTTAAGGATTTT
The DNA here is from genome assembly GCA_003013855.2 of Liriodendron chinense. Classification (NCBI taxonomy): domain Eukaryota; kingdom Viridiplantae; phylum Streptophyta; class Magnoliopsida; order Magnoliales; family Magnoliaceae; genus Liriodendron; species Liriodendron chinense. The sequence goes on along the minus strand of PVNU02000767.1, from coordinate 956,908 downwards.
TATATATGCTAGCTCATAGGAGGAAGGAGAAGTTTTAGGATGATTGCCACTTAGTTATAGTTGGTTCTTCCCTTGAACGAGGGGAATGATGGTTTTCCCAATTAAGATCGTTCGTGTTGTATGATGGTTGATAAGCATATCCATATAAGTGTTCACGCAACGTCTTAACCGGTTGACCATCACACACCCATTCCTTTTGTTGATGCATAGCTCCTACCGTACCCGGTGAAACACAATGTATGTTATATTCACATAGTATTTTACCCGGTTGATCATTATGTGTTTTAACTTTATTCTGATACTCACCCAATGTCTTACACGATGTCTTATTATATATATTTTTTTCATGATAGTAATCACATAGCATCTTACATGGGGGAGTAGTGGAGGTTGATTGAGTCTCATACTTGAAGGAGTTTCGATCAAAATGATTTTGGATCCCATGATCTGATATCTCATCTTCCAAAAGATACTTATAAGTTCCACTTGTCCAATCTGTCATAATGAAATTTTTAAGAAGTAAAGGCCTAACTGAATCTAGAAAAAGTAAATAAAAGAAAAATGTGAGAGATGGGGTGATGTTATTGTTGAGGCATGAAAAATGAAGAAATGAAGAAGGGAAGAAGAATCAAGAGAAATCAAGAAGAAAACAAGGATGAAATTGAAGAACAGTGCAAAAAATGTGCACTTACCATGGACTGCGGCAAGTAGATGAGCTTGCCGCAGGTCGTGTAAAGTGTCCATTTCATGATTCATTCTTTCCGTGAAATATACCACTTTTTTCCTATGAATACCCCCTCAAGGGTCCTCATTTTGTACTTGCTTCCAAAGTTCAGAGCTCCAGAAGATTTTAAAGGTACGGGGCGGACCTCGAGTTCTTTCTTCTCCTTGGATTAAACGCACAATGTTTGGACTCTGAGGATTGAAGAAGAATGAGAGGGAGATGCTATCGAAGTGAAGAAAGATAATTGAAGAAACGAAGTTGCTTGGGAGGTGCTTTATGCGACCCGCGGCAAGGTTCTGAACTTTCCTCGACCCGCGTAAAGCTGCTCCAAAGATACATGTTCTCTCCTTTTATACAGGATGTCAGGGTGTTTTTTTAGCCTCCATTTCCCTTTTGATTGTGAAGAATATTGAAGGTTGAGATCGTGGCAAGGATGGACGATACAAAGAGAGCAACCCAAACTAGAGAGTTTGTTTCTTTATAAGCAGAAGACCTATCTTTCTCACACCGGGTCGAGCGTACTTTATACAATCTCGGTGAGTGGTTGACTGTATAGATGATTTAGAAGACCTATCTTTCTCCCTTCGGGTCGAGCGTACTTTGTACAATCCCCGTTGTTAAAACTAGAAAATGCTCAAGGCAGTTTTGCTTGTGTTTTGTTGTTCTGAGGGAATTCTGAGTATTGGAGACATTCATAGACAATCACAAGCATCTACAAAGTACACAAGAGAAGAGATATCGCAAGGCGAATTTTATTCCAGAGATTCTATGATCTTGTACATTCCGGGTCGTGAACTGGTCACACGAACCCTTAATTACATCAACGATTGATCACCCTTGATTGAAAGGCAAAAAACTAAGCCGTCAGGGGCCATGGTCTTAGAGTTCACGGTCATAGAGACCGGATTGTAGTTTTGTTATGGACTGTGCCATCATTTGTATGAGTCAGATGGCTATGTCTCATGTTCTTTCGGGTGTTCTGAGTTAAGAGATAGTCGGGGTTTTTTAGTCGAGTCGTGCAGCTCTGGGCCCACGCCTGTTGTTATAAACAGGTGACACATCGACTAGCTTTGAAATAGTAGTTCATAGCAAATGTTTCAAATGTCATTGGAACTCTTTGATTATGGTTTCTCATAATAACCATAGCCCCTTTTGGTTTAATCTCTAACCTCAATCTGGGCTGATATAGAGTCTATACAGTGAATATGAGAAATACAAAGTACTTATAAGTAATGCTAGAGTAGAGCGACTCACCTTCGGAAGCATCTTTGCCTTTGTGCATTTGCTTTGAGATTCAATGCGTAGCTGAGATCTTTTGAGAAATTCATCGGTGTATGTATGCAATATGAGATATGATGAAAGTAACAAAGATGATCATCATATAACAAATTTAACAAAGAATGATCTTGCCCTCAGATGTTCAAGTGTAAAGTGAAAATCGCAGCATGCTGAATCATATGACATTGGGTGCGATGAATGATTAGTTAAGTGAAGACATAGTTCGACTGTCGATATTCATATTTAGATAGTTAGAAATTAAGTGTTTCGATGTTGAATTATGTTCTTTTGATGATGTGAGGTTGGATATTTCTAATTATACATTTTGGACATGAAAATGGCTAAGTATCGGAGTCCTAATACATGTATTTATGTGATCGAAATGCAAATGGAGGAACTTGAAGCTATACTAGTGCTCCATTTACATGCTTTGGGTTATAAGAATGCCAAATCCACTTAGGCAACAATCTAATTGCACTTAATTTTGGTAGGTGTAGTTAATCTTCGAACCAATAGGGTATTTCCCAGGGCTGAAAATGACTAAGTATTGGAGTCCTGATACATGTATTTATGCCGTCAAAATGTAAATAACGAAGTTTAAAGCTGTGATAGTGCCTCATTTAGATGCTTTGGGTTATGAGGATGCTAAATCCACTTAGGCGACAGTCTAATTGCACTTAATTTTGGTAAGCGACAATCAATCTTCAAACTAACAATGCATTTTCCAGGGCTAAAAATGACTAAGTATCGAAGTTCTGATACATTTATTTATGCTGTCGAAACATAAATAACGAAGTTTAAATCTGTGATGGTGCCTCATTTAGATGCTTTGTTATTGATCTCTGAATTGTGTATATTCTAACCCTAATTCATCACTCATTATGTATGTTTATTATGATTTAAAGACTAATCTAATACATGGTTTTGTGTTTGTAGGAATGCAAGAGAGATTTCAATTATATGATGCTTAGAGACCCTTCCTACACACCTTGAAGATTAATGGAAGAAAGAACAAAAGAAGGAAGAAAGATGCAATGGAGATGGAGAAAGAGAAGAGTAAAAAATCACATTTTACAGCTTGATCGATTGGCCGGCCAACCAAACCCTCCAAAAACAGCATTTTCACTAGAGTATTTTTAGGAAGGCCAACCTATGGTCCTGCCAGCCAGATGGACTGATCAGCCGGCCGGCTGGCAGGTCAGTCAGTGTAAATAAACTTCTAGGGATTTCTGTACTTTGCAGTCCCACCTCCTGCCGGTCGGCCGGCCAGGGGGATCCAGCCGGCCGACCAACGTCCTGATTGCACTAGGAAGTTTCTAAATCCGATTTTTGCTACGCAAGTCTAGAAGATTCTTCATCGGTGGATGGTTTGTGCTATAAAAGGACTCATCCTCAGGGCATGTTAGGACATGGGGAAGACAAGGAAGCTTGGGAGAAGGATTTCTTTCTAGTTTTCTTATTTCTTAGTTGTTTTTATGTTTTTGAGGCTTCTAGTTCAAGGATGTTAGAGATGAACTAAAACCTCTTAGCTAAGGCTAAGAGGTGAAGCTTTTGATTCATTTTTTTATGGATTGATGCTTTGATTGAATAATTTGGTTTAATATGAGTTTGAATAAAGTACTAGTTCAGTTTTTTACTTTGATCTCTTGATGACTCTGGGCTCATGTGCTTCTTAGCGAATCTAAACCTAGTAGCTTGCCTTTTTGGCATTGTTTATATTTGTGTAGTTCATTGATCTATCATCGACTCCGGGCATGATAGACTCTTTGATTGCTTGTGTACAATGGCACGATCGTTATGTGGGAACTCATTCAAACTAAAGTTCTAATCTTTTGTGATGATTTGAGATAGATGTTTGCTGATTAATTTTGATTTAATTAGAGTTCTAATCATTGGTCGTAATCAAGTCTAGTGACAAGATTTGATGAAAGCTATGGTTGTGAATCTCAACTAGATTGGAAAGAGGCTTGGCCTATACAATTGAGTGTGCCCAAGGCCTGAGCATTATTGTGGGAATCGAATCAATGAACAAGCAATTATTTTAGATAAGTGTTTATTGAACCGCTCCATATTTTGATCGGATAGAGATAGAAATTCGATTCTGATTGAGTTGTGAGAGACCTAGTTGTGTTGATGCATTGAAAACCATCAAAAGTGGATCCTTGGCGCTCTAGTGCCTTTTTAGATTATTATTACCTCTCATAATCACTGTTTAATTCCGAATCATTATTTTCCAGATTTAGATCTTAATGCAATTTCAATTATAGGTTATTTTAGATAAAGTTTAAAAATATCCACATACAAATCTCTGTGGGACAATACTCGATCTTTCCGAATTTATTACTACATCACAACCCTACACTTGGGGAGCGAACATTTAGGTTATAAGGATGCTAAATCCAATCAGGCGACAGTCTAATTGTGCCTAATTTTGGTAGGCTATAGTCAATCTTCGAGCCAACAGGGCACTTCCCATGGCTGAAAATGACTAAGTACTAGAGTTTTAACAATAATTGGTGATTTTTGGAATCAAATATCATTCGTTGATTGAATGGGACCGAGGAATACGTTGGGGATGTCGGTGTGTCTAGAACCACCCAGGCGACAATTAAAGCCACCTGTCAAAAGTGGGCCACATCATCAAAGTTGGGGGGAACCAAGGACACCCCAGGCGCATACAAGCATAGTGGAGAGAGAGGACTTCCCGGAGTTTGTCACGCCCCAAATTCGGTTCTCGACGTCCATTCGCTGTAACTCGAATTCAGAGGTGGCAGCCTCCGTAGTACCCCGATCTCGGATCCTAACCCTACACGTCAGGTTCCGATCCTGGGATACCACAAGGAGGATTTTAGGGTCCGAATTTTTTTTTAAACATGAGCATCACAATATGAGTACCATCAAAGACAAACACAATATTTCCACTAAATCATATCGTTTATATACAGTACTGAAAAGTAAATACACAATGCGTAAATATAAAAACTGTGCACAATCCGGCACCTCTGGCTATTGCACTCTTAACTCCAACTCAACGTTGCTGATATACTCTGGTAGAACCTGCAGCGTAACAAACGCGCATAAGCTTCGAGCGAAGCTTTGTGAGTGCGTGTGTGCGTGCACAATGCATATAACAAGCATGATAAATATTAGAGTAAGCAGTAAAGCATGATGAGAAATCTAAACCAAAACTTAGCCTAATTAGGCTACACGATCATATGATATGAATAACCAGCCTACAACGGCTATGCAAGCATGCAATACAGATAACCAGCCTACCAAGGCTATATACTCATACTATGCAATGGCCTACAGGGCCTAATGTCACATATAATGATCCAATGTATGTATGCAAATCACCACCTCTAAGTATAGTGGTCCAGATACGAACAGTCATAACGTGATCGCTTAGGCAATGCAGGACTCGGAACTGGTAGCTCACCCAGTATGGTAGCTCGCCCAGGCTTACAGCCCCGCCCACATCACACCCGCCCACATCAGGACCGTCCAACACCATACAGTGATACCAATACCATCTCTGAAACAGAACATCACCGGGGTCTCACAGACCTCACTACTCACCAGTAGAATGCCAAAGCCTATCTGGTGCAATAGCGGACCTACTCACAGCTGGTCAAACTCAACCCCCTTTGCCAACACTCTTCTGGCAGGTTAGGTCAGACCTCCTTCCAAACTGACCACGTGCAGTGGAAAACACCGTCGTTTGGTATTCGGCATACTGGTGTATGATTAAACCACCCGGTCCTTGAATGGAGCACCCACCTTGGTACCAACGGGTTCAGGGACTTTCACCCAGGGACATCTTTGGCATCCTGTTTAAAGATCACATATTTCCGGTGTTCTGCAAACCACGATGGAGCTGTGGTTGCAACGTAGTAACCATGCTATATGCGGCACAAGCAGACGGTGTGAAATGCAACCATGCATACAAACGTGGGACGACATGCCCGTGCAAGTCTCCAAAGAGCACCATAAAACTATAAGGTCTCAAACACAATGTCACCGTCAGCTGGTAATGAACTGCACGACAATCACGACCGATATGGCCAGTTGATACAAGACAATCAGATGAGCCAAGCATTCATGATGCATGAGTCAAGTATACAGTATGAGTGCCAACAAGTAGCCCATCTACCACGATGGCAATAAATCAATCTAGTCCAACCTATTTGAGATATGATTAAGATGAGGGGACACATATGAATGATCGAGTCATAGTGCGGGATGTCGCTAACCAGGGAATCTCGCACCAAGGGCTACAAGGTATGTTAAGCTATTCCTACCATACAGTGTAAGTCAAGATGATAGATTCCTGTCCTCGAATAGTCCCATACCTATTGGAGGGTTTGCGATAGAGAGCACGTGAATTACATTTGCGCGACTACATCTCGAATGCTTTATGAATGCATTTATGCCCTAATGGTCCCCAACTAACAATGGTGATTCGGGATGCATACTCATTACACATGCATGGTGGTCGTCGAAGCATATACTATATAGATCGCATAAGAGTATTCCAAATAACACTACGTGTGGCAACAGACATACTAAAAATAGCGTACAAAGATAACTCACTTATAATACAAACAAACATAAAGAGATAAGACTCTAAATGGATGGTATACAACAACACAGACGGTCCAACAACTGAACGGTGTGGATTAACCTTCAATATTCAAATAACCCAAATGGAAAGAAAATGATTGAAAACACTACCGACATATCAAAGGTAGAACCTACTTGAGCGGCAAGAGTAGAATACCCAAAATCATGCTGAGACCCATAATCCTGTAGTACAGTTGAGATAAACACAATAATGGTTCGTAAAAGGAATGTCATAGAACGGGTTGCAAGATAGACAGGTCATGACAGAGAATCATACATGGTAGGGTAATCTGAGATAGATGGTCAATACAATGAGGTCCAAAAAGGGACGACAGGTCTAACCTCATACTACAAGAGAGGCTCCATATAATGGATGGCCTAGATGACATACGAACGTCGAGGATGAGCCCCACACTCGTCCTAAAGGTAAACGGACGGTGTGGATGGGATATACACGATATGGTGGTCTTTAATAATTGGGTACAAGGGTAGGAGGGGTGAGTCATATGAGTATACAAGCTGAGTTACCAAGATCAATCAACATGGTGAGTAAACAAGGTGGGTCAATAAGGCAGGTTGACAAGGCGGGTCAACATGGTGAGTTAACAAGGTGAATTGACAAGACGGTTCAACAGGGTGAGTTTAAGAAGGTAGCCCTGTGACTTGGATCGAGCAAACTCTAAGGATGACCTTTCAATAAGGGTTTACAAAACTAATCATCAAGGTGGATCCACGGGATGGACAATACGGTCATTCGAACATGTACACTGAGGTGGTTCTAAGGCCATCCTATACATAACATGCTAGGGTCCATTCATTTGGATGGTTTGGATCAAGCACAAAATTAAGGCGGTCCTAATGGATGGCCAACATACATATCGCACCATAGTTAGCCAATGGCTGACGTGGATAGAACACATGCATAACAAGGTGGACCCGTGGTTGGGTATAACCGCACAAAGGAGTGGGGAGGCCACATACATCAATGGGCCCCAACAGTTTGGGATCAACCCGATATTCGTGCTTTCCCACTAATCAAGTAAGATAGCAACCAAACACCATGGTGGGGCCCGCACTCCACATGTGTGGAACCCTACCCATGGTTGAGTGATTTAAGAACAAGGAGAATGGCAAATAAACATAACAGATGGGTCCTGCAAAGTTTCCAATGGTAGGCATTCAATCACCCTTACTTTCTACGTGTGGCCCACCCAAAACTGGGCCCACACCCCTGCCAAGAAGAATGACAAAGTATACCCAACATTCATCAAGGTGGGACCCAAAGTTGGGCCCCATCACCTTTGGTTAGATGGATAAATAAACATTACAATGGCCCTAAGGAAGGTTTAAAAGGTGGGCATCAATGACCACTGTTTCCTACAATGTGGTCCACTTGAGGTTTGGATTGCCTCATCTTTTCTTGGAGGGCCCATGGACTAAAATAATATGGAAAACAGATGGGCGGCATAGATAAAACAGATACATCTTGGTGGGACCCACAGGGTAGGCCACTTGCTGGGCAGCGTGCCAAAGCACGCTACTTGAAGCATGGCACCCAAATGGGCCCCAAGAGTTTTAAATCAAACTGATATTTTATTTTCTCCTTCATCCATATACATGTGATCTTACGATCAGGTTGAATGACAAATAAACGTCACTGTAGGGCCTAGGAAGGTCTCAACGGTGGCAATCATTATTCCCACTGTTTCCTGTGACATGGCCCACTTGAAGTTTGGATATGCTTAAATTTTGGGCCCAGCCACTAAAATGAGCCGGAAAAACATATGGACGGAATTGATAAAGCGCATACATTCTAGGTGGGTCCCATGAGTGGCCAACCGGCTTGGCAGACACCCCATATATATATATATATATATATATATATATATATATATATATATATATATATATATATATATATATATATATATTATTTTTACCAAGTGGGGCCCACAGAAGCTTTGGATCACGCTGATATTGTTGTTTTCCCTTCTTCATACGCATGCTTGAACTTATGAACAGGTTGGATCTCAAATAAACATCATGGTGGGCCATTGGAAGGTTTCAATGGTAGGGCCACTGTCCCTACTGTTCCCTCTCAAGTGGGGTCCACTGGGGATTTGGATCTGTCTCATTCTTATGGTCGTGCCCTAAAATGATCTTCCCAGATGGATGGACGGTGCGGATATGACACATACAACACGGTGGGACCCACAGGGTGGCCCAACTGCTCGCACCCCCACGAGCCCAGCGTCCACGGACGCTGGGTACTTCCAGCGCGTCAGACCCCTCCTCCTTTCTTTCTTTTTTTTTTTTTTTTTTTTCAATGGTTTTGATCGAGTGGGGCCCACATAAGGGTGATCCACTCCGTACGTCATATTCCCCAGCTCGTGGGGGATCCGTAGAGCCCCATATTGGGTGGTTGAATTAGTTTACAAACATAAATGTGGGCCGAGGAAGTTTTGACAGTGGACATCATTCACCCCACTGTTTCATGTGGTGCGGCCCACTTAAGAATCGAATCTGCTTCATATTTGGGCCTTAGCCCTAAAATGATATGGGAAAACAGATATACGGTGTGGATACAACGGAAACATCAAGGTGGGTCCCACGAGTAGGGTCCCCATTCCAGCCATCCTGACGCTGGACGGTTCCAGCGTCCCAGACCCTGTGAACGTCCAGCGTCTGGACGTTATGTTTTTTTTTTTTCTAAGTTTATTTCAGGTGGGGCCCACTTAGGGAATATTCAATCCATTCATCATATTCTTCAGCTCCTTGGGGACCTAATAAGCCCAATATTGGGCAGGTGATTCCGTCTACAAATATCACGGTGGGCCAGGGTAGTTTCAATAGTGGACATTGTTTTCCCCCACTGTTTTCGATGGTGTGGTCCACCTGCGATCTGGATCTGCTTCATTGTTGGTTTCCGGCCCTAAAATGGGCTGGAGAAACGGATGGACGGCGGGATCAACTACATGCATCAAGGTGGGTCCCACGAGTGGGGACCCACGGTCAACCCCCAAAGTAGCTAGGCGCTGCTGGGCAGCAGCGTCCCCTGGACGCTGACTGTCCAGGGGGCCGATTCTTGCTCTCTTTATTTTTATTTTTTTGTTGTTGTTGTATTAGTCGTCGTCGTCGTGACTAGTGGGGTCCATACGTGCAGGATCCACTCCATTCATCAGCTTGGCCATCCCATGGTGGACAGCGTGGATGAACTACATACATCATGGTGGGCTGTTGGCCACACTAAATATGCCACAAAATGGGCCCCCAAGTGGGATCCACACCATCAAAAGGTGGGACCCATTCATGGACGATCCAGCCCATCCATCTCATTGCCCATCACAAGGTGGGCCCAAGGGAAGAAAATGAAAGTAAACGAGAAAAAGGGGGAAAGGTGTGCACTCACAATGATGGTTGGACGGTTGGATTGCCGATCGGACGGTCCGGATGATGATCGGGGTCCTCCAAGCTTGATCTTCACCTTCAATTCCACTAACTCTCTCTTTCTCTCTCTTGATCTCCCTCTAAATCTCTCTACTTCTCTCTTCTTTCTCTTCTCTCTCTCTCTCAAATCTCTCTCTCTCTCTCTCTCTCTCTCTCTCTCAAACCTTGGAATGTAATGGACGAGTGGTGCTTGGGAAATTGGGGGGGGGGGGGGGGGGGTTTCTTGGAATAGCATGGGAGGTATGGGTTATGATGATGGCTAGATAATGATGATGATGATGGGAGAGAGCATGAGAGGTATGGGTTGTGTTGACTTTGGTGAGAGAGGTATGGGTTGGAGTTGGTGTGTGTAGGTTAGGGTAATGATAGGGGTATAGGTGAGGGTGATGGTGATTGATTTGACATGTTGTTGGGATTTGTGCAAGTGGGACCCACGCCACACCCGCGTTGTGCGGCCCACCTCGAATTGCGTAAAAGTACGCATCTTACACACCGGGTATCGCAATGGGGCGTGACGCGCGGCGTTGGAGTCGTGGCGCCCGCGCGGTCGTAAGGGTATAGGTCTTGGGTCGTTGCGGTACTAAATCAGGGTCGCGATCAAGGCTCGCTAATCTGGTCCGTCCGGGACGTACCGGTACTGGAAACTAAACGTACGGAGGGCAATTCAGGGTACGGGTCTTACAGAGTTAGTTTTTGGGAGGCTTGAGTTGGGTCAAGCGCATGTAAGGAGAGGGGTAGGCGCATTTAAATTTAGTACTTAACCAATTCGGCCTACCACAAGGGGCAGGCGCATGCAAGTAGCCTTAGGCGCATGCAACATGCCTTAGGCGCATGTGATTTCCAAACTTAATGATTTGTTTCTCTCTCCTTCTCCGGTGAGGAAATTCCTTTCATGTGAGGGATTTTGACCTACCGGGAATGGTTTTTGGCGAGAAAAAGGGTTAGGCGCATGTGAGTTTTGGGGTTAGGCACATGCATGTTTGGGGTTAGGGGCATGTCACCTTGGGTCAGGATGACGTCGTCAATGCTTGTGTCGTCTGCTCTCAGAAATTTCTCTCTCTTGTGTCATGAGATTTTTGGACTATTCATAGTCAAGGCAGGGTATACGGAACCAATCAGAAATTACCCAAAAGGGGAGCTAGGCGCATGTAACATGGAGCTAGGCGCATGTAACATGGAGCTAGGCGCATGTAACGTGGATGCTGTAGGCGCATGTGACTCAAAATAGTCTTAGGAGCATGCAAGATGTGCCTCAGGCGCATGCATCTTTTTCTATGGGTTAGGAGCATGTAACAATGCCCTAGGCACATGTGTTAAGAGGATGCCGAAAACAGTTTTCAGACTTAGCCAAATTTCTGGGATTTCTACTCCTAGACTTAGAAAATTCAGCATGTGCACCTACGCTCAATGGACAGCTACCTTTTTAGGGATGAACTTAACTGTCGCTTGAGCACTTTTAGGTGTTATTTATGATGCTGAATGCACGGGCGGTCAGGCGACGGTGTAATTGATAGCCATTTGGTGGATATTGCTTGATCTTGGGTCCTTCTGGACTACTCTAACAATGTAAGGATATGAATTAGATGTTGCTCAAACTTGTTGGTTAAGGGTTTTGGGCCTTCCGGATCATTTGGTCGCGAAGTGCACATCTAAATCCACTGCCAAAATGGTAGGTGTCAATAGAGGTGGGTAACGATCTGGGCCTGGCTGAGTTAGCCCTAGTTTGATTTGGCTTGTTTTTATGCCACCTTGGTTTGTGGATTGGCCCAGTTTGAGTCTCGGGCCGACCCATGCGGCCCGAGTTTAGTTTGCTCTAGAAAAATCTAGTTCGAGCCTAGGATCAGTTTGGTCGAAAATTTCGATCCGGGCTAGGCTGATTTTGAACAGGTGACAACTCTTTTTTTTATTTGTTTGTTTAAATAAAAAAGAACTTAAAAAGTTTGAAAAAATACAAAAGGATCTTACTACATGATGTTTAACATCCTCCAAAGGAGGAGTGCAACTTCAAAATAGACATGTAAGATCCTTTTACAAACAAAAGTACACAAGCATAATTTTACAAGTGCAAGGAAACAGCATGCATCCATGTATATGTATTATGTATTATTCATGTCATCATGTATGTGTATTATCCATACCATCCATCCATTTTTACATATCATTTTAGGACATGATCCTAAAATGGAATCATATCCAAAGCTCAAGTGGATCACACCACAGGAAAAAATCTACTTACAATCTACAAGCCGAATCAAATCGAGTTGAATCAAACCGAGCTTTGAGCCAAACCGAGTCGGTATTTGTTCACTCCCCAAGTGTAGGGTTGCGAAGTAGTAATAATTCGGAAAGACCGAGTATCGTTCCCACAGAGATTTATGAATGGGTATTCTCAGATTTTGTCTAAAACAACTAGTAATTAAGATCCTATTAAGAACTAAAGCTGGAAAATAGCAATTTGAGTTTAAACAGTCAATGTGTAAGGTAATTTCAATCTAAAAAGGCACTAGAGCGCCAAGGATCCACTTTTGATAAGTTTTAATGCATCAACACAACTAGGTCTCTCATAACTCAATCGAAATCGAATTCATATCTCTATCCGACCGGAATATAGAGCGGTTCAATCAACAATTATCCAAAACAAGTGCTTATTCATTGATTTGATTCCCACAATAATACTCAGGCCTTGGGCACACTCAATTGTGTAGGCCAAGCCTCTTTCCAATCTAGTTGAGATTCACAACTATAGCTTTCATCAAATCCTGTCACTAGACTTGATTACAACTAATGATTAGAACTCTAATTAAATCAAAATCAATGAACAAACAACTATTTCAGATCATAACAGAAAAATAAGAACTTTAGTTGAATGAGTTCCCACATGAAAATCAGGTCATTGTACATAAGGCAATCAAAGCGTCTACCATGCCTGGAGTCGATGATAGATCAATGAACTACACAAGCATAAACAATGCTCATAAAGTAAGCTACCAAGCTTAGAATCACTAAGAATCACATGAGCCCGGAGTCATCAAGAGATCAAAGTAAAGCCAAACTAGTACTTGATTCAAACTCATATTGAACTAAAATTCATCAATTAAAACATAAAAGGAAACCTAGGTTGCATCAATCCATCAAAAACGAATCGAAAGCTTCCCCTCTTAGCCCTAGCTAAGAGGTTTTAGTTCATCTCTAACATCCTTGAACTAGAAGCCTCTAAAAGCATAAAAAACTACTAAAACAGGAAGAAAACTAGAAACTCGAAGTAGAATCCATCTCCTAAGCAATCCCCACATCCTAGCATGCCTTGGTATGAAGGGAAGAAGTCCTTTTATAGCTTGGAGGTGTCCATTACGCAAGAAACTTCCAGATTGCGTGTAAACTTATGCACTTGCGCAGAGAATTTCAGAGCTCGATTTAGAAACTGCTGTTTACGCATGGACGACCGATCGCACGACCGGTCTGAGCTTGTGGACGACCGGTCGCACGACAGGTCGTAAAACGGCCAAAATCGTCCAGCGAGTTTTAAGAATTTTTCATCCTGCGATTTTAATTCAATGACCGGTCGCACGACCGGTCTGAGATGTGGATGACCGGTCGTACGACCAGTCGCAGATGGTCCAGTGACTTTGGGCACACAGGCTTCTTCTGTTGAGTAGCCAGACCGATCGGACGACCTGTCCTAAGCTTTGGACGACCGGTCGTACGACCGGTCGTGGATGGCTTTTCTCTGTCTTCTTTTCTTCTCTCCTTTGCTTCTTTCTTCTACCCTTTCATGCTTGATCTTGTGGTCTTTAATGCTTGTAAAGTAGCTCTATTTAGCCTTGAATCAGTGAAATCTCCATCTTGTCCCTACAATCACAAATCATGCATTAAAGTAGTCCTTTAAACATATAAATCGTGCATAATGAGTGATGAATTGGGGTTAGAATATGCACAATTAAGAGCTCAACACACCCCCCAACCAGCATTTTGCTAGTCTCGAGCAAAACATGCGTGAAACAAGTTTCATTCTCCAAAACCCAACGCTCCTCTAGAAACTATTCTTCTATACATTCCAAGACACATAAGCATAAAATCAGAGAAATTAGGTGATAAAGGTTGAAACCTTAAACTCTCAGAACATAATAAGTGTTTATATGAAATTCCCGCTGATTGATTGATAAATAGAAGAATTTGAACAAATTCAACCTAGTGTGCATAGTGAAAGTTCATCTCATGAGTTTTCGGGATTATCTTCTTCATAGATCAACTAAACTATAGATCTCAAGGTGTATAGAGCAACAACAAGCCTATGACAAGAATTTGCCTTACCGTCCTTCCGACGGCTTTCACACTACGTCCCATTTCTAGCTTTGGTTACGGGTAGACCATCCCCCGGTTGGTAGTAGGTAGCCTTAATCGGAAATTTCCACCATTTTTCCATCATTCCCAATTTCATCCTTCCTTTCCTTTTTCTTTTACATTAGATAGGATTTTTAGAAATTCATATCTTTCGTTATTTTCCCATGGACAAGGATGGACAAAGTACCCCGGCTTGGTTTCTCAATACCTTAAATCAAGGTCTAGTTAATCTACAAATCACATAATCCTTTCAAATCATGAAAATCATGTAATGTGAACTAGGTGCAAAAGGTGTTCAAATTTTCTATCAATCATAAAAATAGGTGAATTCACATATAAAACCATTATATTAAGAGAAATTCAAAGCTTGCAACATCCCTCACTTCATATCTCCTCTTCTTATACTTATGCCATCTCGAATGTATAGAATCAAAGTTTTCCAAAAGAGTTTTGAATTTTAGAAAAATCGAAAAATTTCTACATCATTGCTCGAAATGTCACAAAAGTTAGCAGATTCATCATCTAAGGAATCTCTCACCCCCCAACCAAAACTTTACATTGTCCTCAATGTAAGAATGTATACAATGAGTGCAACACATGAGAGCAATGCCAAAAGAAAAAGAGAGTGAGAAAGAGAGATATCACCTGAAGCATATATTTCATGGCAAGATTAGCTTTTGGAGATGGATTACTTCACAAATAAATCAACTAATCAAAGCAAATCCTAATGGGAAGGCATTCTAGAAAACTATTTAAAATCATCCTCCGTCAGACTAGGAGGTTAGTCCCAACAACTCATCCAAAAGCATAAAGTCAAGCAGAATCATTAGATAGATCAAAAGGTTTCGTAGTAAAGTCATCCAATATCCTGCTTTACAATATACATGTGTGTAATTGATCCAGATAACCCAATGAAAATCCCAAAAAGGAATTTCAGCGGGTTCCTTAATATTTTCATCACATGTATAAGAGGAGACATCATCATATTTATCAGAAAAAATATGTCTCCATTCAGATTTTCCTGGGCTTTGGTATTGCAAATATGGATCATCCAAGGGTTGGTGGAGTTCGGTATGCATGATCCACAAAGGTGTGAAAATATGAATTGATTTCTCAGCACAACAAGGTATTGTTTCCACATCCTTCTCTCGGCTAGCACCATATGACGATACCGCCTCAAAAAGTGTGACCATATCCCTTATCATATCACCGTCTCATCAAGGGAGTAAGTACATCTTCATCTAAGTAACCGGAGTAAAAAGGTGAGAGGGACTCATTTTCCACAATAGAATTGATCATGTTTATTTCGTGGACCTCCTCATCCTCATCCTCTTGTTGGTTGTCAATATTGAAAGCATTCAACTCAATCGTCATATTGCCAAAAGACATTTGTATGACCCCACTCCTACAATTGATGATAGCGTTTGATGTAGCTAGGAATGGATGGCCAAGTATGACAGGAATTTGGGGGCCAATATTAACCATGGGTCTCGTGTCCAAGACAATAAAGTCCACCGGGTAGTAAACTTTGTCAACTTGGACAAGAACGTCCTCAATCACCCCTCTCGGAATACGAATCGATCGGTCAGCAAGTTGTAATGTGGTTTTGATGGGTTTTAATTCACCTAAACCCAATTGTTCATAGACCGAAAAGGGGATTAAGTTCACACTTGCCCCTAGATCAAGTAGAGCATGTTTCACCCGGTAGTCTCCAATCACACATGATATTGTTGGACAACCGGGATCTTTGTATTTCTTAGGCATCCCGTGGTTGATAATGGCACTTACATTCTCTGTCAAAAATGCCTTCTTTTGCACATGTATTTTTCTTTTGACCGTGCAAAGGTCTTTTAAAAATTTTGCATATGACGGTATTTGTTTAATGGCATCCAACAATGGGATGTTGATTTTGACTTGCTTGAAAACCTCAAAAAATTTCTGATATTTATCTTGAGGTTTGGCTGGAATCAAGCGTTGGGGGAATGGAGCAACGGGCCTATATTCTTTCAATGGCTCTTTTTCATTCATGGCGGTGCTAGATCCATCATCCTTTTTGAAAGATACCGATCATTAGGCGTTGAAACCTTCACCGGATCAGATTTTTCAATAATTTTACCACTTCTAAGAGTGGTGATGGCCTTAGCATGTTCCATATGTTGGTTAGAAGAACTAGGCACGCTTATTTCGCATTGTGGTTTTGGATTTGGTATGGTTTGGGTTGGAAGAATCCCTTCCTTTGCGTTTAAGCGAGCCTTGATTTCCTCCGCCGAATTTTTAAGCTCAAGCATTATCGTATGGTTGGTTTGATTTATTTGAGCTTGTCCTTCCATGAATGCTTTCAAAGTATCCTCTATAGGCATTTGAGGTGGGGCCATAGGAATTTGCATTGGGGGCCCCCTTTGAGGATTATTTTGATTAGCCGTGTTTCCATTCGTCCAATGGAAGTTTGGGTTGTTTCTCCAACTAGAATTGTTCGTGTTTGAATTTGGAGTACTAAAAGGTCGTTGATAACTATTCAAGGCATTCGATTGTTCGAATAAAAGTTCTCGAAACGCATAGATTGTTGGACAATCCGGCGTTTGATGTACATTGGAAGCACAAATACCACAAATAGTCTCAACAGCCCCCCTTTGTTGGGTTGTGTCCACTTTCTTTAGTTCCATCTCATCGACGTTTCGTGTGAGTTTAGCCACTCTAGAACCTAGATCATCTTGCTCATCTAAAACATAAATTTCTCCATTTTCCTTGGCTTGGGGTTGTTTTGAATTTGTTGGCTTAGATGTATCCCATGCTTGTGTATTTTCAGCCAACATGTCGAAATAATACCAAGCTTCCTCCGTTTCCTTGTTCATGAACTCCTCATTGCACATCATCTTCACAAATTGGCGCATGGTTGAGTTCAATCCATCATAGAAGAAACTAATCAACCTCCACCGTTCATAGCCATGATGTGGACATGCGTTTAATAGCTCATTATACCTTTCCCAACATTGGAAAAAGGTTTCTTCTTCTTTTTGGGCGAAGTTCGTTATGGCCCTTCTTAGTGCATTGGTTCGATAAGTAAGGAAGAATTTTTTCAGAAATTCCCTAGTCATCTCAGCCTATGTCCCAATAGACCTTGGCCTTAAGGAATGTAGCCATGATTTGGCCTTCTCTTTCAAGGAAAAAGGGAACAATTTAAGTTTTATTGTATCCTTGGTCACATTGTCATAGTTTATTGTGGTAATAACCTCTTCAAATTCCTTAATATGTAGATACGCGCTCTCAGAGTCGAGTCCACTGGAATCTAGGAAGAAGTTGGATCAACCCCGGTTTGAAATCAATATTTCCCACATTGTGAGGGAAAATTATGCAAGAGGGAATACTCGTCCTAGCTGGTTGTAAATAGTCACGTAAAGTTCTAGGTTGCGATACATCCCCCACTTCATTCTCATCCAATTCAGTAAGGTTTGGGGCTGGATTTTGATTAGCCCCTTGATTTGGTTGATTTTCAGCCATCTCTCTAGTAATTTCAGGAAAATTTTGACGTTTCCTAGCACGAGGCTCTCTATCAATCCCTTCAACAATTACTCCATCACGATTGAGTCGGTTATTAGATCCCCGAGCCCAATTTGGCATGCAAAACCTAAAAGAATGAACAAAAAGGAAAAAGAATTCTTCCTTCCTTCCTTTACTCCTCTCTAAGACTTAAGCACAAGGTGTCTTGCAATGGCTGAGCCAGAAGCAAGGATAGATACTGATTTCTCCTGGTCAATAGGGGTTCAGAGAACTCCCCACCCACTCTTTGAGTCTTTTGAGAAAAGTGCAGAAAAAGATGAAAGAGGAATAGGATTGAGAAGAGAAATCTCTGAGCACAAGGTGATCCAAGACGGCAGAGCCGACCAATAGGAATCAAGGTGGCACAAGGCCAACCTATTAGAGATCCAAAAGGAGTCTCCACCCACTCTACAAGAGATGAATATGGTAGGAATGAGTAGGAGAAGAAGAAGAGTAAGGTTAGAACGATAAAACCTGATTTGTGACTTAAGATGCCTATTTCTTCTTCAACTTCTTAAAAATCCCTGAATTAGACCTATGTTAGAATCCCGCAAAAATCAAAACAAAGTAAGTTAGTATTTAGAAGAAAACCTACCCTTGAAAGTAGAACAATTCCTAAAACTATCTTAACACAATCTCAACTAAAAGTTAATTCAGAAAATTCTAAAAATACCGCATAGAAATCCCCGGCAGCGGCGCCAAAAACTTGTTCACTCCCCAAGTGTAGGGTTGCGAAGTAGTAATAATTCGGAAAGACCGAGTATCGTTCCCACAAAGATTTATGAATGGGTATTCTCAGATTTTGTCTAAAACAACTAGTAATTAAGATCCCATTAAGAACCAAAGCTGGAAAATAGCAATTTGAGTTTAAACAGTCAATGTGTAAGGTAATTTCAATCTAAAAAGGCACTAGAGCGCCAAGGATCCACTTTTGATAAGTTTCAATGCATCAACACAACTAGGTCTCTCATAACTCAATCGGAATCGAATTCATATCTCTATCCGACCGAATATAGAGCGGTTCAATCAACAATTATCTAAAACAAGTGCTTATTCATTGATTTGATTCCCACAATAATACTCAGGCCTTGGGCACACTCAATTGTGTAGGCCAAACCTCTTTCCAATCTAGTTGAGATTCACAACCATAGCTTTCATCAAATCCTGTCACTAGACTTGATTACAACTAATGATTAGAACTCTAATTAAATCAAAATCAATGAACAAACAACTATTTCAGATCATAGCAGAAAAATAAGAACTTTAGTTGAATGAGTTCCCACATGAAAATCAGGTCATTGTACACAAGGCAATCAAAGGGTCTACCATGCCCGGAGTCGATGATAGATCAATGAACTACACAAGCATAAACAATGCTCATAAAGTAAGCTACCAAGCTTAGAATCACTAAGAATCACATGAGCCCGGAGTCATCAAGAGATCAAAGTAAAGCCAAACTAGTACTTGATTCAAACTCATATTGAACTAAAATTCATCAATTAAAACATAAAAGGAAACCTAGGTTGCATCAATCCATCAAAAACGAATCAAAAGCTTCCCCTCTTAGCCCTAGCTAAGAGGTTTTAGTTCATCTCTAACATCCTTGAACTAGAAGCCTCTAAAAACATAAAAAACTACTAAAACAGGAAGAAAACTAGAAACTCGAAGTAGAATCCGTCTCCTAAGCAATCCCCACGTCCTAGCATGCCTTGGTAAGAAGGGAAGAAGTCCTTTTATAGCTTGGAGGTGTCCATTACGCAAGAAACTTCCAGATTGCGTGTAAACTTATGCACTTGCGCAGAGAATTTTGGAGCCCGATTTAGAAACTGCTGTTTACACTATGGACGACCGGTCACACGACCGGTCTGAGCTTGTGGACGACCGGTCTTAAAACGGCCAAAATCGTCCAGCGAGTCTTAAGAAATTTTCATCCTGCGATTTTAATTCAATGATGGGTCGCACGACTGGTCTGAGATGTGGACGACCGGTCGTACGACCGGTCGCAGATGGTCCAGTGACTTTGGGCACACAGGCTTCTTCTGTTGAGTAGCCAGACCGGTCGGATGACCGGTCCTAAGCTTTGGACGACCGGTCGCACGACCGGTCGTGGATGGCTTTTCTCTGTCTTCTTTTGTTCTCTCCTTTGATTCTTTCTTCTACCCTTTCATGCTTGATCTTGTGGTCTTCAATGCTTGTAAAGTAGCTCTATTTAGCCTTGAATCAATGAAATCTCCATCTTGTCCCTACAATCACAAATCATGCATTAAAGTAGTCCTTTAAACATGTAAACCGTGCATAATGAGTGATGAATTGGGGTTAGAATATGCACAATTAAGAGCTCAACAGTATTGCCCTAGTTTGAGCTAGGTTTGTTTTTTTAAACGAGCTTGACTCCGAGGCTTGGTTTGGTTTGAACTTCAATTCGAACCAATCCAAGCAGAGCTTTTCAAACCAATCTGAGCAGAGCTTTCGAGCTGGCTTGGTTTGTTCCCACCTTTAGGCGTCAGTCCCGAATATGATTGCGCAACTACCCGGGTTAAGGCTACATTGGCGCTTTATCGGTGTTGGGGTCCCAAAAGTCAGTACTCTCAAAAAAGAAATCAATTGGGCACGTGCTTCGAGGAGATCCCACAAAATACCATCCGACGCACCCAAATATCCGGACTTGCAAAAGATCCAGTACTTAGCCATTTTCTCCGACGGGCCCCACGAATCACCGTGATCAAAACAGTCCAGAATCAAGCAGACACCTTCTTTATGAATTATGATAAGCAGTGCATGGCAATTCACCAAGAAGTAGGCCCCGCAAGCCCTTCGTTTCGTAAAACCCAATTTTGCAAAACACGAGTACGTCAAGCGCACCCATTTATTCAGCCCAACGCACCCTTAAATTCATGAAAATTCAAGAAGTGTTTCAGGATGTATTTCACCTCTGACGCACCAAAAAATAGTTTGATGCATCCGAAAAACACCTTCGACGCGTCCATAAATTCAGAAAATACGGAACTGCAATTTAAGGGTGCATTGGACCTTGACACATCCAAAAATCGTCCAGCGCGTCCATAAAATACCTCGACGCACCCATTAAAACACCAAGAACCAGCATAGCACTTTTTGGATGCATTGGACCCCAACGCACCCAAAAAATAGCTCGACGCACCTAGAAAATCAGCACATTTCAGAACATCATTTTGAGGTGCGTCGGAGCTCCCACGCACCTATTTGAGGGTGCGTCGAAGGCTTTTGGGGGTGCGTCATACGTGGCAGCCCCTCATTGGTCCCTGTTCGGTATTTTCGGGTATAAATACCCCCTTCCACTATTCATTTGTACAAATTAAGAGAGAGAGAGAGAGCCATTATCCCCTAAGTATTTGGGATTTACCGCCGAAAACCCTCGGCGGAACCCTTTTTCAATCGCCGAAAAACTTTTCCGGTCACCGGAATCCCTTTCCGATCACCGTTATCATTCTCTGGAAGATCACTTCGACCAATACCACCGCAGGTCCGGATTATAAAAAATCGTAAGTGTTGGCGCGCACCCGAAAATAGTTCGACGCACCAGAAAATTCAACATAATTCGGACTTGTATTTTCAGGGTGCATTAGACTCCCACACACCCGAAAATAGCTTGACGCACCCGAAAATTCAACATAATTCAGGACTTGTATTTTCAGGGTGCATTGGATCCCAACGCACCCGAAAATTGCCCCACGCATCCATAAATTCAACAAAAATCAGGCATTTAATTTAAATGTGCGTTGGAGCCAACGCATCCATAAATTAAGTCCCAAGCACCCAAAAATCAGCCAATTATATAACATGTTCATGGGTGCACCAGACTCAATTTTAAGTGTGTTCAAGTTCGCTTGAGCTTATTTTGGGTATTTCAAGCGTTCCGGACGCAATAGAATGGTCAAATGGACTGTTCTGGGATCTCGAACAATGAGCAGAACTGCGCATCTTTGAGGTTCGACCTGGTCAGACGCATTGAATGAATGACTTCTTGAAAAGGAGCTGCCAGCATCCAGAACTATGCAAATATGTCATCATTTATATCTATTGTAAAGATGTGATCCGATTTGGGTCGAAAGCTAGGCAAATGGGACTATGGTTATCACAATAAACCATATTAAAAGAATTTCAATTCTTTACAAAGCAATTGTTATGAACTGCCACAACACAACAGTCGATGCCCTACCCATTCAAACGGTATCCGTCGGTTGGGCTACGCAGGTACACACAACTGTAGTGGAGGTCACCTGTCCATACATTGACAGGCGCGGGCCCAGAGTCGTCCTTCTCAATTATAAGCCCTGATAGTCTCCGCCCAGATCTCCAGTCAAAACATGGGACATAGACATCTGGCTATAACAAAGATGGTTCAGTATATAACAAAACAAATACAGGTCTCTACGACCACAAACTCTAAGACCATAGTCCCTGCTGACTAGTCTTTTGCCTTTTAACCAAGGGTCATCGATCATTCGATGTAATTAAAGGCTCGTGCCAGATCACGGCCTAGAATGTACAAGATCTCAGGATCTCTGGAATAAAATTCGCCTTGCGATATCTCTTCTTGTTTACCTTTTATGAATGCTTGTGATTGTCTATGAATGTTTCTATTACTCAGAACCCAAGAGCAACAAAACATCATTTTCAGAAAAATGTCCTCGTGATCCATTTTCTAGTTCTAACAAACTGGCGACTCTGCTGGGGATCGAACCATACCAGAATCTCTGGTTAGCTCTGAGTATAGAAACGCTCTAAGATCAATCGTTCACAAACGTGAATGTATACGTAAGAGGTCTATCGTGAGGCATAATGTTTCGGCGCCCTCGGGCGCCAAACTGGCGACTCTCAACGGGAACGTTCTTCCCTTCATCTATAAGGCAATAGACGGTAAATTAAAGGTTTTCAAAACCACGAACTCCCACAACTACACGTATTTGTCCTCTTGCTTATTCCTATTAGTTTATACACTGCGATTGATGGGTTCACGCTCCCGGCCGCATTTATGAACTGTTCTAATGATTTCCTGACACCGCAGAATTAGCAAGATAGTAACGCAGACAGAAGAAATGGCATGCTCAATGACGAGTTCGTGCACCTTCCTTGCTGCCGGAGGTTTCAGCTTTCCCCGTTTCACCGCAATTGCAAAACCAAACTCAGAGTGGCAGTTGGTTGAGACCCGAAAATAGAAGAAAGCTGCCATCGTAGCAGCATATAGGAAGGCGAACGTTGCAAGACCTCGCCCCGTGATCAGGAAACAGTGGCAGCCGAATCAGGGGCAGAAGATCCCTATCAACGGCCAGGTCATATCAGCCAAACCCGTGGTGCCTAAAATGACAGCCGAGCAGTTTTTGCCATTGTCCAAGGTCGCCCACACCTCTCAGAAACCTACCAGGCCCGAACATGTAAAGAAAGCCGAGCCCATGACAACCCTTGAGCCTAAGCGGAGATCAGCTCAGAAAATCTCGTTAGCTAAGTGGTGATGGTCCAGGTGGCCGAAGGAGAAGAAGAAGGACCGCATGAGGCAGAAGAATTGCCTCCATTCCAAGATCAGATCGACAAATTGGTCGAGGCTAACCGCGAGATGAACGATCGGATGAGGGCTATTCAAGAAGCCTTAACCACCCTGATAGCGCAAAATGCCACCAGAAGTATCGCGTCGCTCACCCGTCAGTCGGCAGAGGAATCCCAAGGGGTAACAGAAGGTCCGGCTGAGCCTGAACAGCCTGTCCAACTCAGGGTCACACCAATAGAATGCGCACCGCTTTCCACATCTCACGTATCGCGAGAAGAGTTGTCCCAGACGATAGCCCACATGATGCAGCAAGAAAAAGAGAAAGAGAAGAGTTGTAGCTATAAATATCGGGTCCCGTACCCGCCAGAGGTGGAAGAGGTATCGTTCTCAGCCAATTTTAGATGCCCAGACTTCGAAAAGTTCGACGGCAGAGGATTGCCAGAAGAGCACATCACCCACTTCTTGACTACGTTAGGAAATTGGTCCGTGGTCCGGCAGTATTGCATGCAGCTATTCGGATCTACCCTGACAGGCCTTTCAATAGTACATGTCGTTACCGGCCGACTCTATAAGGACATGGGAGCAAATGCAGGATGCTTTCATCTCAAAATTCTTTGCGAAAAAAAGGGAGATCTCATTAACAGACCTAGCATTGGTCAGACAGAGGAATGGTGAACCGGTCGAGAAGTTCATCGACCGATGGGGAACTACAGCGGCTCAATGTCGTGAATTACCCAGTGAAGGCGAGCAGATGAAGATGTCCTTAAGGGCTCTAGACCCTATGATCTCGTACGGACTGTCAGGCTAACACCTTCAACTCCTTTCGCGAGCTAGTGACGAAAGCCCATCTAGTGGAAGAAGCAGCCTCCCGGGTAAACTTCAGACCCGAGAGACAGAAGAGAGAAACAAGAAGAGTGGTAGAAACCCACCAGGTCGACAAGAGCAGGGAACAGAAAGATCGAAAATGTCCCGCTACCGATCATAGGCCAGAGATGAAGACAACAGTCATACAAGACAAGGGTAAGAGACCCTATGTACCTAAACGCGTATCAATAGCCAAAAGAGAAAGGGCTAATGGCCCATACACATTCGATATGGCCGATCTGGTTCCGATCATGGAACAATTGATCGAGGAAGGCTTAATGCGTCTACCAGAGCCCGTCCGTCCCCATGAAGTTAGACGGGTAAACGATCCCAAATATTACAAATATCACCAATGTGTTAGCCACAAGACAGAAGATTGCTTCTCCTTGAAAGGAAGAATATAAGGGTTGATTAATCAAGGGGTCATCAGCATGAAGGTACCTGAAACGGCAAGAGAGACAGTTGGGGCAATTTCAACAATCCCAATAGAAGGTGGCACCCACCGAACGACTTCATTCCCTGAGCCGAAGGAACCATGGACTCTTGTTACTAGCAAGAAAAGACTCGAGAACAGACAGAAGCTCATTAGCCAAGGAAGGAACAGAGGGAGAGGAAGGAGAAAAATATTACAGAAACGACTCATGACGAGCGTGGCATATTGCGAAATGGTGTCATTCGCCGAACAAGCACTATCCGAAGCTACCCTACAAGCGGCTAAGGGAGAAGTTAACGCGGTCATCTTATGATCAGGAAAGCAAATGCCTGACCGTACCCCTCCAAGACCAAACGACCCGATGCAAGAAGACAATGTCCCTGACAGGCCGCAAGAGTGACCTCGCATATAAAAGTCGAAAGGGAAGGTTGGTGAAGCCACGACTAGTCAGCCAACCCCTAGACCAGTAACGTATGATGTTGTGTCGCACTTACGGAAGGTTCCCGCCTGGCTAAGTATATACGATGTTTTATGTCTCTCAAAAGTGTAAAGAGAAATGTTAATCAATGCCTTACTCGACAGTGAAGTCAGGGAGGTCATGATGATAGAGATAGAAGAAGAAATGAATAATACAGACAAATTTTGGGAGGGGTATATGCCAGTGTCACAAGTCATGCATGTCAACCATCCTTCAACAATCACTTTCTCAGAAGAAGACCGCACGATTGAATTAATAGACCACAATCGCCTGTTGATGGTCACAGGAACAATCAGGGACACCGAGGTTAAAAGGTGCATGTTAGATGATGGGTCTGCCATAAATATTATGCCATTGAAGACATTAAAGAAGCTGGGTTATAGGCAATCGGCACTACGCCCGAGTCTCATGATGATTCAAGGGTTCAATCAAGACAGTCAACGCACACTCGAATCAATTACGATGATGTTAGAGATCGAAAAAACTGACGACGAAAGTAACGTGTCAGGTGATCGACACGGTAACAACCTACAACCTCCTTTTAGGAAGGCCCTGGCTCCATCAGAATCGCATAATCCCTTCGACGTACCACCAGTGTTTCAAATATAACAGAGATGGTGTCTAATACAAGATAGCAGCAGATCCGAAGCCATACACGATAGCTGAGTCATTTTTGGCCGATGCGAAATATTACAACCCGTCCGAAAGCAATAAAACTAGCAAAAAGCCCAACGTAATGAAGAAAGGGCAAGGGGCAAAACCTCGAGTTGAGAAGTTCGTGCAGAAAAGTAAACCTCAACCCATCACTCAGGGAAGATCCCAATGTCGGCAAGAAAACCAACCTTAGCCGATCACGAAGAAATTTTATGTGGTACCACAACATCTGCGTCAGCCGGGGCAGTCTGTGTTGAGACTAATCTCAGATCAACACATGAGTGTACTCAAGTCCAGCTTCAATATGCCGATACCCAAGATAGAAAGAACCAAGCCATTTATGAAATCTCCAAGCCAATTCATCGTGCCATTAAGAGATATCACCCATAAAGATATCAAGTTTCATTCAGGACCAAGTCAACCAGTACCATTAGAAGAGAGAAAAGAGGGAAGAGGATCCGCCCAACCCCGACCGATAGAAGAAAAGAGATATAGTAGAACCAGCTAGAAGATTATGAGGAATATGGGATTCTTTGGTCAAGGCTCAGATACTAAGAAGAGATTGCTAGCTGTTCACTCCCCAAGTGTAGGGTTGCGAAGTAGTAATAATTCGGAAAAGACCGAGTATCGTTCCCACAGAGATTTATGTATGGGTATCTTCAGAATTTAACTAAAACAACTAGTAATTAAAACTATATTAAGAACTAAAGCTAAACAAATAGTGATTTGAGTTTAAACAGTGAATGGTTAAGGTAAATTCAATCTAAAAAGTCACTAGAGCGCTAAGGATCCACTCTTGATACGTTTCAATGCATCAACACAACTAGGTCTCATATAACTCAATCAGAATCAGATTTCCATCTCTATCTGATCGGAATATAGAGCAATTAATCACAATTATCTGAAATAGGTGCTTATTAACTGATTTAATTCCCACTTCCAAGCTCAGGCCTTGGGCACACTCAATTGTATAGGCCAAGCCTCTTTCCAACCTAGTTGAGATTCATAACCATAGCCTACACCAAGTCCTGTCACTAGACTTGATTACAACTCATGATTTGAACTCTAATTAAATCAAAATCAATCAATGAACAGCAATTCCAGATTACTACAAAAGATAAGAATTTCAGTTACATGAGTTCCCACATGAAGAACAGGCCATTGCATACAAGGCAATCAAAGCGTCTACCATGCCCGGAGTCGATGGTAGATCAATGCATTACACAAGCATAAACAATGCTCAAAAGTTAAGATACTATGCTGGAATCACTAAGAATCACATGAGCCCGGAGTCATCAAGAGATCAAAGTAAAACCAAAACTAGTACTTGAATCAAACTCAAATTTAACTAAAATTCATTCATTAAAGCATAAAAGGAAACCTAGGTTGCATTAATCCATCAAACACGAATCAAAAGCTTTCCCTCTTAGCTCTAGCTAAGAGGGTTTAGTTCATCTCTAACATCCTTGAACTAAAAGCCTCTAAAAACATAGAAAAACTACTAAAACAGGAAATCTGAAGTAGAATCCGTCTCCTCAGCAATCCCCACGTCGTAGCCCTCTTTTGGTATAAAGATATGAAGTCCTTTTATAGCTTGGAGAAGTCCAATACGCAAGAAGGATCCAGAAATTGCGTAAGCTTTCGCAATTGCGCAGAGATTTCCGGAGTTTCTGAAATAGAAAGTGATTGTTACGCATGGCCGACCGGTCTGGACCGGTCGGCCTTGAAAGTTCCCTTGTCTAGCAACCTTGTCCGACCGGTCATGACCGGTCGGACATCTTCAGCAAGTCTCCAGCAGCTATGCCCGACCGATCATGACCGGTCGGGCTTAGGCAGTCCGTCTGTTCTTTTGGTACAGCAGCAATGGCCGACCGGTCTTGACCGGTCGGCTGCCCTCCTTGATCAAATCAGCACTATGGCCGACCGGTCATGACCGGTCGGCGTGGGCATTCCATCAGCATGTGTGTGGCTGACCGGTCTTGACCGGTCAGCTTCCTTGGCCGACCGGTCAGCCGACCGGTCTGGCTCTCTTTCTTCTCTATTTCTTTCTTTCTTTCTTTCTTTTCTCTTCTCTCCTTGCCTTGGCTTTCTTTTGTCTTCCTTCATGCTTGATCTTATGGTCTTCAATGCTTGAAAGAAGCCTCATTTAGCTTTCAAATGATGAACTCTCCATCTTGTTCCTACAATCACACATCATGTATTAAGTTGGTCCTTTAAACATGTATATCATGCATAATGAGTGATGAATTGGGGTTAGAATATGCACAATTATGAGCTCAACACTAGCTCCATTTGAAGAACATAAACAAGTATATAGAAATGGAGAAGGTCTAGGAGCCAAGGCAAGCGTAAACATGGTAACCATTGGCCCGGTAGAAGAAATTCAGTTGCAAGATTCTATCGATGTTATCCAGCCAGGTGTCATACTCGTGCAACTAGAAGACGACGGACAACCGACGATTGATGAACTTGAAGAGGTGAATCTAGGCACCCTGGAAGAACCTAGGAACACATATTTGAGCAGAAATGTTTCGAAAAATGAAAGGGAGAGATACATACAATTGTTAAAGGAGAATAAGGACATCTTCGCATGGACATATTCGGAAATGCCCGGGCTCAGTCCGACAATCGCCATGCATAAGCTAAGCATCATGAAGGAAAGGAGGCCAGTGAAGTAACCTTAACGACGATTTCATCCCGATGTTGTACCCAAGATCGAGGAAGAAATCAAGAAGCTGATTCAAGCCAGGTTCGTTTGAGAGGTAAAGTACCCCCGCTGGATTTCAAACATCGTGCCTATCAAGAAGAAGAGTGGACAGATCCGAGTTTGTGTTGGCTTTCAGAATTTTAACGAAGCTTGCCCGAAGGACAATTTTCCTTTGTCGATTCCAGAATTATTGATTGACAGTACAACAGGATATGCAGTAATGTCCTTCATAGACGGGTATTCGGGATATAATCAGATCCGCATGGCCCAGGAGGATGAAGAAACTACAGCCTTCCATACAACTCTCGGCATCTACTGTTACCGCGTGATGCCCTTTGGGCTAAAGAATGCAAGGGCAACGTATCAGCGCGCAATGCATGTTATATTTCAAGATATGATGCACAAGCACGTTAAGTGCTATGTAGATGATTTGGTCGTAAGGTCAGCCGATCATGAACAGCACAGAGAACACTTAAGGCAAGTGTTCCAACAGTTGCGAAAGAAGAGTCTCCGTATGAACCCACTAAAATGCGCGTTCGGAGTTGCGTCTGGCAAATTTTTAGGCTTTGTTGTCAGACACAGGGGCATAGAAATCGATCCCGCGAAGATCAAGGCCATCATAAAAATGCTGCCTCCGAAGAACCTACAGCAGTTGAAGAGTTTTCAAGGCCGCGTAGCATATCTGAGGAGATTCATCTCGAACCTGGCTGGTCGTTGTCAACCGTTCTCCTGCCTCAACAAGAAAGATGTTAAGTTTGAATGGGATGTCGCCTGTCAGAAAGCTTTCGATTCATTAAAAGAGATGCTTGTTGAGCTCATAATTGTGCATATTCTAACCCCAATTCATCACTCATTATGCATGATATACATGTTTAAAGGACCAACTTAATACATGATTTGTGATTGTAGGAACAAGATGGAGAGTTCACCATTTGAAAGCTAAGTGGAGCTCTTTATGAGCATTGAGGATCAATAGATGAAGTAATGAAGGAAGATCAAAGAAAGACAAGCAAGGAGAGAAGAGAAAAGAAGAAAGAAAGAAAGAATGAATGAAGAAAGAGAGCCAGACCGGTCGGCCAAGCCAGCCCGACCGGTCATGACCGGTCGGCCATTCATCTACATGCCAAGAAGGATGCTTGGACAGTTGGACTGCCAGCCCGACCGGTCATGACCGGTCGGGCATAGTTACTGGAATCATCAGGAACGCAGCCGACCGGTCATGACCGGTCGGCCATTGTTGCTGGACAAAGGGTCAGGCCACTCCGACCGGTCATGACCGGTCGGCCATGCGAAACTGCCACTTTCTATTCTTGGAACTCCGGATTTTCTGTGCAATAGCGTAAGATTACGCAATTTCTGGAACTTTCCTTCGTATGGACTCTTCCAAGCTATAAAAGGACTTCATCCCTTCATACCAATAGGAGGCTACGACGTGGGGATTGCTCAGGAGACGGATTCTACTTCGGATTTCTAGTTTTCTTCCTGTTTTAGTAGTTTTTCATGTTTTTAGAGGCTTTTAGTTCAAGGATGTTAGAGATGAACTAAAACGTCTTAGCTAGAGCTAAGAGGTGAAGCTTTTGATTTGTTTTTGATGGATTGATGCAACCTAGGTTTCCTTTTATGTTTTAATTGATGAATTTTAGTTCAATTTGAGTTTGAATGAAGTACTATTTTGGTTTTCACTTTGATCTCTTGATGACTCCGGGCTCATGTGATTCTTAGTAATTCCAGCATAGTATCTTAGCTTTTGAGCATTGTTTATGCTTGTGTAATGCATTGATCTACCATCGACTCCGGGCATGGTAGACGCTTTGATTGCCTCGTATGCAATGGCTTGATTTTCATGTGGGAACTCATGCAACTGAAATTCTTATCTTTTGTGTATAATCTGGAATAGTTGTTTAGTGATTGATTTTGATTTAAATAGAGTTTAAATCATGAGTTGTAATCAGGACTAGTGACAGGACTTGGTGAAGGCTATGGTTATGAATCTCAACTAGATCGGAAAGAGGCTTGGCCTATACAATTGAGTGTGCCCAAGGCCTGAGCTTGGAAGTGGGAATCAAATCAGTTAATAAGCACTTATTTCAGATAACTGTAATTAATTGCTCTATATTCCGATCGGATAGAGATGGAAATCTGATTCTGATTGAGTTATATGAGACCTAGTTGTGTTGATGCATTGAAACGTATCAAGA
Source organism: Liriodendron chinense (assembly GCA_003013855.2). NCBI lineage: Eukaryota > Viridiplantae > Streptophyta > Magnoliopsida > Magnoliales > Magnoliaceae > Liriodendron > Liriodendron chinense. The sequence continues at coordinate 926,100 of PVNU02000767.1, read as the reverse complement.
GTGGATCCTTGGCGCTCTAGTGACTTTTTAGATTGAATTTACCTTACCTATTCACTGTTTAAACCCAATTTCCTATTTTTCAGCTTTAGTTCTTAATAGGGTCTTAATTACTAGTTGTTTTAGTTAAATTCTGAAGATACCCATACATAAATCTCTGTGGGAACGATACTCGGTCTTTCCGAATTATTACTACTTCGCAACCCTACACTTGGGGAGTGAACAATGCTCGGGAATTCGTCAGTCCTTGCCGCCCCAATTAAGGGAAAGCCACTGATTTTATACATCGCAGTAGGTGATAACTCACTGGGGGCACTCCTGGCACAGAGGAACGAAGAAGAGAAGGAGAACGCACTATATTATTTGAGTCGCACGCTGGTGGGGGCCGAATTCAACTATTCAGAAATTGAAAGGATATGTCTCGCTCTCATTTTTGCCGTAAAGAAGCTTAGGCATTACTACCTCTCGCACCAAATAACATTGATATCCAAGGCGGACCCGATCAAATTCCTTATGAACCAGCCTATGTTATCCGGACGCTTAGCAAAATGGGCCCTTCTCCTCTCTGAATTCGATATTACATACGTCCCAGCCCGAGCTATTAAAGGACAGGCAATTGCAGATTTTCTCGCTGCACATCCGGTCCCGAGCAGCGAAGAAATGGAATGTGATCTCCCAGATGATCAGGTTATGATGGTCGGAGAACCACGACTCTGGCAGATGTACTTTGACGGAGCCTCCAGATCGACAGGGGCAGGAGCGGGGGTTATATTTTTCAGTCCACAAGGAGATTTGCTACCCTACTCGTTTACAATCGTACCAGCTTGCACCAACAATGAAACAGAATATCAAGCCCTCATCATTGGGCTACAGCTCGCATTGGAGATGCGAATCAAGGCAATACAGATCTATGGTGACTCCAGGCTAGTCATCAGACAATTGACGACAAAATATGAGGTCCGCAAACCTGAGATGTCACCTTTCTACCAACTAGCGCAGTCACTATTCGACCAGTTTTGTAACAGCAACATTTCACACATACCAAGGCAGGAGAACGTACAGGTCGACGCATTGGCCAGCTTGGTCGCTGCTTTGGCTAACCCTGGAGGCAGCCCACTTCAAGTAACAATCGAAGAAAGGAGGATCCTACCGACAGCCATACTGCGTGGTGGTGAAGCAAGCATAAACCCCATCTATTACTTCAAAATCACAGAAGATAATGACTGGAAGAGGCCGTTCATCGACTACTTGAAATATGGATTCTTACCAGAAGAGCCCAAGATGCGCACGCAGGTCAGGAGGCGCGCTGGGTCATTTATACTACAGAACGACGTCCTTTACAAGTGCTCGTATGACGGAGTATTGTTACAGCTGCTTAGACCAGAATGAAGCATATACTACATTGAAGGAAGCCCATGGAGGAGAATGCGGTGACCACCAAGGAGGCAGGAACCTACATCACCATGTCTGACACATGGGATATTATTGGTCCCACGATGACGAAAGATGCGATAGAATTTGTCAAGAAATGTCATTAGTGCCAAATCCATGCAGATATCATACACTTACCACCGGAAGAGTTGCATCAATCAGTGATGTCCTGGTCTTTTGTAGCCTGGGGACATGGACGTGATTGGACCGATTAGCTCGCCCTCTTCCCAGGGGCACTAATACATCTTGGCTGCGACGGATTACTTTTCCAAGTGGGCCAAGGCAGTCGCGCTTAGGAGCGTGAAGGCTAAACATGTCGAAAGTTTCATCCGCCACACCATACTATACCGACATGGTATTCCCGAGAAAATCACCACCGACAACGGAACACCCTTCAAGAAAGCTACCATTGACAAGTTGTGCACAAAGTTCAAGATCAAGCACTACTATTCAACACCTTACTATCCTCCTGCAAACGGACTGGCTGAAGCTTTTAACAAGACTATTGTGAAGATTTTAAAGAAGACAGTAGCGGAGAGTAAGAAAGATTGGGACAAGCGTCTGCCCGAAGCATTATGGGCATATCGAACCACACACCACACAGCCACGCGAGCCACACCCTACTTGTTGGTGTACGGCACGGAGGTGGTGGTCCCGATGGAGATACAGGTTGAGTCATTACGGGTCGCACTTCGCCATTCCCTAACAATCGAGAGCAATGCCGAGATCAGAATGACCGAGCTAGATGATCTAGATGAAAAGAGACTGGTCGCTTAGCAAAGGCTCGAAATGTATCAGAAACAAATCTCAGCCTCATACAACAAACGAGTTCACGGTAGGTCAGTTCAAAAGAGGCGACCTGGTGCTAATGATGAAACGCCCGGTGCTAGCTCAAGGCCCGAAAAGTGAATTCGACCCGAAGTGGGATCCAGTGTGCATCGTCGATGAAGTATACTCCAATGGAGCTTATCGAGTGATCGATTGCAAGGGGCAAGGCATCAACTTGTTGGTGAATGGCTGATTTTTGAAAAGATATTATACTTGACATAGAATACTACTGTGATTTATAAACACCCGGTTAAAGGGAAAGTGTAATAGACAAACATCAAAAGAAATGATACCATGCGGTAATCAATGCTTACAATTACAGATACTAATCATTTATTCCATGTGTTTACACAGGCATCAGGAAAGTCATTGAAACCCAAGACGTATTAGGTGTCGCCACCCCGCCCGATCTGAGGTTATCAAGAATCGGAATGAAAAGATGAACCTTAAGATCAAGGCTCGGTCACACCCATTCCGCATAAATATAGGTTTGAGTCCTGACAGGGGGACATTCCTTCCAAAATAATCTACGTTATATCCGAATCCAAACTCAAACGAAAGAAATATCAAGTAGATAAAACACATAGCACGATCACATGAATAGTATACATATCATTACAACATTACTGTTACAACGTATCTCCACAAATTACAGAATGAAACATTCACAAAGCTTAACCGTTCAAATTTCTTAAACATTCTTCTAGCAAACGAATTGCAGACTCCTGGGTTGCCCTTTGTGTTGCCTTCACCGCGGCTAAGACCTGTGCAGGATCAGGGACGCTTTGAAGGAACTCTCTCAGTTCTGCAACCTGATTTCGTACAGTGTTACGTTCGGCCTCGCGCTTTTTCGACAGATAATTGCAGATGAGCCTTCTGATTGCCAAATTTTGAGAGATTGAGGTGAACAACGGAGTGTTCAGCTTGCAACCGTGCTATCTCATTGTCTATCTCTGCCAGCCGATTTGTGGCTCCCTGATGCCCGACAGTGGCAGCTTGCCAGTAGCGCCTCATCGCAGTTATATCTGCCTCGAACAACTTGAGCTTCGGCAGGAGAGATTGCAAATAAACGCGCCTCTCCTCAACAGAAGGATCGACTCTGAAGTGTCTTGCCTTGCTGAGTTGTGCCATGCCTTCCCTAAACAAGACTACATGCTTGATCATCAAGGAGACGTCAATCTCGAGCCAGGCAGCGTTGCATTCAAGCGCCTGCAGCCCTTCATCCAAAATAGACCATTCTTCCATATTCCTCAGAGAGGCGGCGATGTTCGTTAGAAGACTCTTCAAAAGGTCCGCCTTCACCCTCGACAATCCTCAGAGAGAAGAAATGAATGCCTCGGGCAGGGCAATAGGGGATGAAGCATGAACAGGAATGGTTGCTGATAGAAGAAATGGTAAAGTCAGTATAAAAAGGCCTCAGTAAGGAAAAAGATAGTCGAAATGATAAAGACAAGTAATATACCAATGGCTTCAGGAATGTCAACAGCAGGCGCGTTAGTCGAGGCAGTAGGTGTAGGCAATACTGGGGTAGGTTCAGCAATCCCCTCGGTCGACGGCTCAGGTAGTTCTGGAGAAGATAACACTACGACCTCAGGAATGTTGATGTCAGATGTTGGCATGGTAACAGGAAGGGGTTCTGCAATGGGTTCAACTGACGACGGTGCAACAGTAAGAGGAGTTTTCGTGGCACGTTCCGATGCACTTATTCCTATACCAGAAACTTCAACCCCATGTGAAGCCTCCCCGATAGGTTCAGCTAATGACGGTCCAACACTGGGAACAATTTCCACAATAGGCTCAGCTGATGGAGGTTCGACAGTCGGAGATGCTTCCAAGGTAAGTTCAGGTACACTCGATTCATCGACAGAAACCGGAGCGCCCCGAGAAGCTAAATCAACATCCCCGACCCCAATATCTCCAGCACAGGAAAGGGTCGGGAAAGGCACAACCTCCACTGTGGCAGTGGTCGTCATTTCATGAACAGGACCCTGGTCATTTGCAGCTTCAGCCATGGGGATATCAGAGATAAGAACAGTATCAGTGGGCACCTCGTCATCCAAGTCCATGAAAATCGCTCCAACATCCGCCTCAGGGACAAACTTGTCATATATCGATCCATCATCATTGCCTTCTCCAGTATGACGATCCCCGCTCAAATTCTCCTGAAGGCTCAGCTCACCCTCTTCCCTGACTGCACCCGCGTCACCGATCGGAGTGCCACCAACAGCCTCTGAAAGTCATTTCTGTAATCTCTCTTCATCATACCTCTTATGCATCTCGACAATGTTCTTCCCTCCATCAACTACCGAAGTGTGATGAGCAGTCTTCACCCGAGGACCAGTCCGCTCAAGTGGCGTCTCATCATCACCACCATCATCATCACCACCATCGCCATCGTCTCCACCACCAGCACCACCATCATCACCACCCTCACTGCCATTGTTATCATCACCGTCCCCATCATTTTGATCGTGGTTACCCCTGGGAGCATCACCACCCTGATGCGCCTCATCAATAGGCCCAAGAGATGGGAACTCTGGCCCCTCCTGCACAATACTCCTTTCCCCGTAAGCAACCCAACCTTCCATGGTATGCTCAGGCTTCTCATGATCAATTATCACATTCATCGAAGTCATTAGCCTCTGAGTACCTGTTGAGCCTCTAATTTATACATTTGCTGTTGAGCTCTTAATTGTGCATATTCTAACCCCAATTCATCACTCATTATGCACGGTTTTCATGATCTAAAGACTAATCTAATGCATGGATTTGTGATTGTAGGAATAAGAGAGATGATCTATCAGTTGAAGGCTAAATAGAGCGTTTTATAAGCATTGAAGACCACTGGACCAAGCATGAAAGGGTAGAAGAAAGAAGCAAAGGAGAGAAGAAAAGAAGATTGAGAAAAGTTACTCAAGACCGGTAGTCCGACCGGTCGTCCGAAGCCTAGGACCGGTCGTCCGACCGGTCTGGCCACTTTACAGAAGAAGCCGTATGCACATATGCCTCTGGACCATCTGCGACCGGTCGTACGACCTGTCATCCACACCTCAGACCGGTCAAGACCGGTCATGCATCACCTAGACCGGTCGTGCGTTCAACAGGAAATTACAGAACTCGCTGGACTGATCTAATCAACAGGTCTGACCGGTCATGATCGGTCGGCCAGGCCAGTCCGACCGGTCGTGTGTTGAGCTCTTAATTGTGCATATTCTAACCCCAATTCATCACTAATTGTGCAAGGTTTGTATGGTTTGTAAGCTAATTCAATGCACGTTTTGTGATTACAGGATTGAGGGTGGACTCTACTCAATTGAAGACATAAAGAGCTCATTTGGCATCATTCTAATGAATAATATTTGATGATCGAAGAAGAAAAGAAGAGAGAAAGTGAAAGTAAGAAGCAAGGAAAGAAAAGAGAAAGAAGAAAAGAAGCTTAAAGGACTGCCGACCGGTCATGACCGGTCGGCTAAGGAAGCCAGACCGGTCAGCGACCGGTCAGCCATGACACTAAAGGACGCACAAAGGTGACCGACCGGTCTTGACCGGTCGGCTACAACTGCTGGAGATCTTTTGAAGATGTCCGACCGGTCATGACCGGTCGGACTGGGTTGCTGGACCAAGGATGAATAGCTCCGACCGGTCATGACCGGTCGGAGGTACTTGCTGGATCGAACGTGTATTGAGGCCGACCGGTCGTGACCGGTCGGCCAGGTGTACTGACTTAGAAACTCCTAAGTAACGTCCGATTTTCTCTGCGCTGCGTAAGTGCTACGCACTTTCTCGATTCTTCCGGAGTTGGGGAACCTCCAAACTATAAAAAATCCACCTAGGGATTGTTCCTGGGGTATCCGAGAAGGGCTCAAGCGAGGTTGGAGGCTGTGGAAGTGAAGATTGGAGTTTCACAACTCCTTTTGGTTTGCTTTGCTGTTTTCATGCTTTTTGTAGTTGTTTCATGTTTCCTTGGATCATGAGCAGCTAAACCTCTTAGCTAGGGCTAAGAGGTGAAGCTTGTAGTGAATCCAAGATGTTTTAATTCGTAGTTAAGTGGTTTTCAGTTTGGAATTCATGATTATGAACTAAGGTTTGAAGTTTATACAAGTTTTTAAGTAATTTCTCTTAGTCTTGTGATGACTCATGGATGTTTGGATGAATTACTTATCTTCTTAATTTGTTTGCAATGGTCTAGACCTGTATGATCCGAGGAATTGGAGTGCGCTCTAGTACCAAGCTCTTCATAAAGGGGCTTCATGCCAAAGTTCTAGTTTTGGTTGATTATCTGGAATATGTATGGACTGTGCATATAATTTGAATCCAGTTCAAATCATGATCTAGCCTTGTCTTGTGAGAAGACTTGAGGATGGTTATGATTGGGAATTGGACCTATAGAAAAGGTGAATGACCTATGCAATGAGCATGCTCAGATCAGCCTAGAGTTGAGTGAACTTTATGCATAGAACTTACATATTACAGACTTCTGGTTTAACAGTTCTATCATCCGACTAGATAGACCTGACTGGTGATTCTAGTTGAGAGAATGGGAAACCACAGCGGATTGAACATCAAGGATTGCTACAAGTGGATCCTCGAACCCCTAGTGCCTTCTTATAATTGTTTATATTCAATTTAGCTTAAACTGTTAATCACACACATTTTATTCAAACGTTGATTGTTAGCTTCAATAGAAACTTGTGGATGAGTTTGTGACATCCTACATAAGTCCCTGTGGATCGACCTCGGTATTACCGAGTTTATTACTACATCGCAACCCTACACTTGGGGAAGTGAACAAGTTTTTGGCGCCGTTGCCGGGGATTTTTGACGGTTTTCACAAATTTCTGAAATTAGTATCTATTTAGGATTTTTTTTATTTTTAGACTAACTTAGTTTATTTATTTGATTTTTCTTTTCAGGGATTTTTAGGAAGCCGAAGAAGAGTCAAGGATTTCAAGTGCAATTCAGGTGCTATCCTTCTAAAACCTTACTCTTCTCCTTCTCCTAGTCATTCTTATTTTATTCATCTCTCGTAGAGTGGGTGGAGACTCCTTTTGGATCTCTGAAAGGTCGGCCTTTTTGCCACCTGGATTCCTAGGATCACCTTGTGCTCAGGGATTTCTTTCTCATCTCTACTCCTCTTTCTCCTTTTTCTGCACCTTTTCTCAAAAGATTCAAAGAGTGGGTGGGGTGTTCTCTGAACCCCTATTGACCACGAGAAATCGGTCTCTATCTTTGTTTCTGGCCTAGCCATTGCAAGACACCTTGTGCTTCGGTCTTAGAGAAGAGTAAAGAAAAAGAAGGAAGAATTCTTTTTCCTTTTTGTTTCTTATTTTTGATTTTGCATGCCACATTGGGCTCGGGATTCCAATGACCGACTCATAAGTGAAGGGGGGATAGTAGAAGGCATTGATAGAGAGCCACGTGTTAGGAGACATCTAGATTCTCCAATTTTATATGAAAGTATGGCTACAAATCAACCTAACCCGGTTCAAAATCAAACTGAAACAGGGGAGAATGTGGTTGAGAATGTTCCCCGACCTAGGACTTTACGTGATTTCTTGCAACCTGCAAGAACGAGCACTCCCTCATGCATAGTATTTCCACCAAATGCAGGGAATGTGGATTTGAAACCGGGAGTGATCAATCTTCTCCCTAAATTCCATGGTTTAGACAGTGAAAGTGCCTATCAACACCTTAGGGAGTTTGATGAGGTAATCACCACCATGCACTTTGCAAATGTGACTGAAGATGTAGTAAGACTTAAATTCTTCCCTTTTACTCTTAAGGATAAAGCCAAGGGTTGGCTTTATGCATTGAGGCCAAGATCAATTGGGTCATGGAATGATATGCACAGAGAATTTATAAAAAAATTCTTCCCTACTCACAAAACAAACATGCTTAAGCGCCTTATCATGAACTTTGCCCAAAAGGAGGATGAAACCTTTTCCCAATGTTGGGAGAGATTCAAGGACCTATTAAACGCATGCCCACATCATGGCTATGAAAATTGGCGGATTATAAGTTTTTTCTATGAAGGACTGATTCCATCCATGCGCCAATTTATAGAGATGATGTGTAATGGGGAGTTCATGAATAAGGAAGCTGATGAAGCATGGGATTATCTGGAAGAATTGGCTGAAAGTGCACAATCTTGGGACACATCTAAACCAACAAATTCCAAGATTGGCCAACAAAAGGAAAAGGGAGGAATGTATGTCTTATCAGAAGAAGATAGCATAAGTGCACGGTTGGCTAGCCTTACAAGAAAGGTCGAAGCCATGGAATTAAGGAAAGGGGAAACAATCAACTCCACTGAGGTTGAAACTGTTTGTGGAATTTGTGCTGGAAATCAACATGCTACACCAGATTGTCCCACAATTTCAGCAGTCCAAAGCATCTTACAAGAACAAACAAATGCCATAAACAGTTATCAGCAGCAATATGGTGCTCCAAACCCAAACACGTATAATCCTAATTGGAAGAACCATCCTAACTTCAGTTGGAGGAATGGACCCACTGCAAATGCAAACAACACTCCAAAAGTATCACTAGAAGAGATGTTGGGTGCACTTGTATCGGTCCAGAATGAGTATAACAAGACAAATTCTCTAAAAATAGATGGGTTCATGCAAGAGCAATTGAAATTCAATCAAAATTCAAACCAAGCCATTAATGAATTGAAAACATCTCTGGCTAGAGTTGAAGCTCACCTGAGTGGTAGAGAGAAGGGCACACTTCCTGCTCAAACTCTTCCTAACCCAAGGACCCAGTATGAGATACAAGATGCAAGCTCATCCTCTCACCATACGGAACATGTCCAAGCTATCACCACTTTGAGAAGTGGGAAAGAAATTGATAAATCCAATCCGGTGAAGGCTCCCAAGCCTAAGGATCCGAAAATTCCCAAAGAGGATGATAGCCCAAACAATATTCCACAAGAGAAAGAACCGGAAAGACAATACAAGCCGGTTGCCCCATTTCCACAAAGGTTAATTTCACCTAAACCTTTAGATAAAAATCTGGAAATTCTGGAAGTTTTCAAGCAGGTGAAGATCAACATTCCGCTGTTGGATGCAATAAAACAAATACCATCTTATGCCAAATTTTTAAAGGAATTGTGTACAATCAAAAGGAAACATAACGTTCACAACAAAGTGCTTTTGGCTGAGAATTTGAGTGCCATCATCAAACAAGAGGTGCCCCAAAAATACAAAGATCCGGGTAGTCCAACCATATCATGCGTCATAGGAGACTACCAGATTAAACAAGCCCTACTCGACTTGGGGGCAAGTGTGAATCTCATTCCATACTCGGTCTATGAACAACTTGGGTTAGGTGAATTGAAACCCACCAAAACCACACTCCAACTTGCTGATAGATCCATCCGGATACCGAGAGGAATGGTAGAGGATGTTCTAGTCCAAGTTGATAAATTCTACTACCCAGTAGATTTTATTGTCTTGGACACACATCCTGTGATAGGCACCGGTACTCAAATTCCCGTCATACTTGGACGACCGTTTCTAGCTACCTCAAACGCCATTATCAATTGTAGAAACGGACTTGTACAAATGTCCTTCGGAAATATGACCCTTGAGCTTAACATATTTGAGTTATGCAAACAACCGCGGGAAGTTGATGATGATATCCACGAATTAAACATGATCGAATCATTCGTGGAAGATTCAATCCCCTTGTCACTACTTTCCGACCCTTTGGAGGCATGTGTGGCCCATCTCCATGATATGACTGATGATACAACACAAGAGATGGATGCCATTCTAGATGTGATGATGATGCGTGAAAATAAAAGATGGAGGACCCCAATTGAACCTTTGCCTATAAATGAGAACAAGGCCCTCCCATCCAACATTAAGGCACCAAAACTCGATCTAAAACCATTGCCAAGTGAGCTAAAATATGTTTATTTAGGTCGAGATGAGACATATCCAGTGGTGATTTCTTCCCACTTGGATGAGGAACAAGAGAGTAGGCTAATAGCCACTCTATTAGAGCACAAGAGTGCCATCGGATGGACAATTGCGGATCTCAAAGGCATAGACCCACTGATTTGCACTCACCGCATACACCTTGAGGAAAATGCAAAGACATCCCGGCAACCACAAAGACGACTAAATCCAAACATGAAGGATGTGGTTAAGGCCGAAGTGGTGAAACTATTAGATGTAGGTATCATTTACCCAATATCTGATAGCCAATGGGTGAGCCCAACTCAAGTGGTGCCTAAGAAATCCGGAATAACCATCGTAGCCAATGCCAATAATGAACTCGTACCAACTAGAGTCACTACCGGTTGGAGAATGTGCATTGACTACAGGAAGCTAAACACTATCACAAGGAAAGACCACTTCCCCCTACCGTTTGTTGATCAGATTTTAGAACGGTTGGCGGGTCATTCCCACTTTTGCTTCCTTGATGGCTATTCAGGGTACAACCAAATAGAAATTGCCCGTGAAGACCAAGAAAAGACTACATTCACATGTCCATTCGGCACTTTCGCCTATCGACGGATGCCGTTTGGACTATGTAATGCCCCTGCCACCTTTCAGCGTTGTATGATGAGCATCTTTTCTGACATGGTGGGGACAATTCTCGAAGTCTTCATGGATGATTTTTCCGTATTCGGTTGTAGCTTTGATGAGTGCCTTGAGCACTTGAAATCTGTGCTAAAAAGATGTGAAGAGAAGAACCTTGTGCTCAATTGGGAAAAGTGTCACTTCATGGTTAAAAAGGGAATTGTACTTGGTCACATCGTTTCACAAAATGGAATTGAGGTGGACAAGGCGAAAATTGACCTTATCTCTAACCTTCCACCACCCAAAAGCATACGAGATATACGGTCCTTTTTAGGACACGCAGGATTTTATAGACGGTTCATAAAGGATTTCAGTTCACTTTCTCGTCCTTTATGTAACCTACTTCAAAAGGAAAATTCATTTGAGTGGAGTGAAGAATGTCAAAAGGCCTTTACCACCCTTAAAGGCATGTTGACATGCGCCCCAATAATGCAACCACCTGATTGGAGCCTTCCTTTTGAGATTATGTGCGATGCTAGCGACTATGCTATTGGGGCCGTGTTAGGCCAAAGAAAAGATAAAAAGCCATGTGTTATCTACTATGCAAGTAGAACCCTAAACTCAGCCCAGGCAAACTACACCACTACTGAAAAGGAACTTTTAGCCGTAGTTTTTGCCTTGGAGAAGTTCAGATCCTACTTGATTGGATCCAAGATCATTGTATTCACTGATCATGCCGCGCTTAAGTATCTTCTCTCTAAGAAGGATGCTAAACCACGGTTATTAAGATGGATCCTCCTACTCCAAGAATTCAACTTAGAAATACGTGATAAGAAAGGAGTAGAGAATGTAGTAGCTGACCACCTCTCTCGACTTGTCCTCACTGATTCCCCTGAAACGACTGCAATCAATGACATGTTCCCTGATGAACAACTTTTTGCTGTTTCCCAATTGCCATGGTATGCGGACATTGCTAATTATCTTGCTACAGGTACAATTCCTACATATTGGAAAAAGCAAGATAAGGATAGATTCTTCTCAGAGGTACGGAAATTTCTATGGGACGACCCATACCTGTTCAAGTATTGTCCCGATCAAATCATAAGGAGATGTGTCCCAAATGATGAGCAACAAAGTATCATCTCCTTCTGTCATTCTCAAGCATGTGGTGGCCATTTTTCGGCTAAAAAGACCACAGCGAAAATTCTGCAATGTGGGTTTTATTGGCCCACCATGTTCAAAGACACACATGAGTTTTGCAAAGCTTGCGAACCTTGTCAGAAATTAGGAGGAATCTCCCGTAGAAATATGATGCCACTCAATCCCATCTTAATTATCGAAATTTTTTATTGTTGGGGCATCGATTTCATGGGCCCATTCCCATCTTCTTTTGGAAACTTATACATCTTGCTTGCCGTTGATTATGTTTCCAAATGGGTCGAGGCCATCCCTTGCCGGAATAATGACCATAAAACGGTCATTCGATTCTTAAAAGAAAACATTCTTTCCCGGTTTGGAACGCCTCGAGTCATCATAAGTGATGGAGGGTCTCACTTTTGCAATCGCCCTTTTGAAGCATTAATGAAGAAATATGGCGTAACGCACAAAGTGAGCACTCCCTATCACCCACAAACTAGTGGACAAGCTGAGATATCCAATAGAGAGATTAAACACATTTTAGAGAAAACGGTGCATCCTGATCGCAAGGATTGGTCACTTCGACTTACCGATGCGCTTTGGGCTTACCGTACTGCCTTTAAAACTCCTATTGGAATGTCTCCCTATAGACTTGTCTATGGGAAGGCTTGTCACTTGCCTGTGGAGTTGGAACATAAGGCGTATTGGGCTATTAAGAAGATAAATTTCAATCCTGACAAGGCAAGCTCGTTACGCAAACTACAATTGAATGAACTTGCAGAAATCCGTAATGAAGCTTATGAGAATGCAAGAATTTACAGGGACAAGACGAAGATATTCCATGATAAGAATATTCTTCGCAAGACATTCACGATAAATCAAAAAGTCCTCATGTATAATTCTCGCTTACATCTATTTTCGGAAAAATTGAGATCTCGGTGGACCGGTCCCTACATTGTGCAAACTGTCTATCCATATGGGACTGTTGAGCTATTAAATCCAAGGAACGACAACATTTTTAAAGCAAATGGGCAGCGATTAAAGCCGTTCTTTGAGAACTTCCCTTCAGAAGGTATGTCCATACCTCTGAATGATCCTGTGTATCAGGATGATTGATCTCCTAGTCTGATGGAGGTATAGAGTAGTTAGGATTAGGATTTTGCTGCTTTTGTTTTCGTTTTCATAGGTTTGTTAGAAGGAGGAAGATCTTCACTTTTCACTCTCTCAGGTACTATCATTCCTCACTCCCTTTTATTTTCAAATTGCTCTCATGTTTTGCTCATTGCACATCTTTTACATTGAGGACAATGCAAGATTTGGTTGGGGGGTGTAGGATCTCTTGGATGAATTCAGCGATTTGCAACATTTCAAGCAATCATGTGGAAATTTTTTTCGATTTTTCAAAAATTTGAAACCTTTTTGGAAAACACCGGTTTTATGCATTCGAGTTGATATGAGCATAAGAGGAGGAGATATGAAGTGTATGGGGCTGGATGTCTGCAATCTCTCATAGCATAATGGTTTTATATGTGAACTCCCCTATTTTTGTGATTGATAGCAAATTTGAACACTTTTACACCTAGTTCACATTACACGATTTTCATGAGTTGAAGGGATTATGTGACTTATGGATTAGCTAGACTTTGAATTAAGGTATTGAGAAATCAGGCCGGGGTACTTTGTCCATCCTTGTCCATGGGAAAATAATGAAAGATATGGATTTTTAAAAAATCCCATCTAATTTAAAAGATAAAGGAAAAGGAAGGATGAAATTGGGAATGTGAAAAACGGTGGAAATTCCGATTAGGGCTACCTACTACCAACCGGGGGATGGTCTACCCGTAACCAAAGCCGGAAATGGGACGTAGTGTGAAAGTCGTCGGAAGGACGGTAAGGCAAATTCCTATCATGGACCTGATGTGGCTCTATGTACCTTGAGTTCTATAGTCTACCTGATCTATGAAGAAGATAATCCTAGAAACTCGTGAGATGAATTTTCACTACCCACACTAGGTTAAACTTGTTCAAATCTTTCTATTTATCAACCAATCAGCGGGAATTTCATATGAATGCTTATTATGTTTTGAGAGTTTACGGTTTCAACCTCTGTTGCCTAATGTTTCTGAATCTTAAGCTTATGAACCTTGGAATGTATAGAAGGATGGTTTCTGAAAGAGAGTTGAGTTTTAAAGGATGGAATTAGTTTCACGCATGTTTTGCTCGGGACTAGCAAAATGCTGGTTGGGGGGTGTGTTGAGCTCTTAATTGTGCATATTCTAACCCCAATTCATCACTAATTGTGCAAGGTTTGTATGGTTTGTAAGCTAATTCAATGCACGTTTTGTGATTACAGGATTGAGGGTGGACTCTACTCAATTGAAGACATAAAGAGCTCATTTGGCATCATTCTAATGAATAATATTTGATGATCGAAGAAGAAAAGAAGAGAGAAAGTGAAAGCAAGAAGCAAGGAAAGAAAAGAGAAAGAAGAAAAGAAGCTTAAAGGACTGCCGACCGGTCATGACCGGTCGGCTAAGGAAGCCAGACCGGTCAGCGACCGGTCAGCCATGACACTAAAGGACGCACAAAGGTGACCGACCGGTCTTGACCGGTCGGCTACAACTGCTGGAGATCTTTTGAAGATGTCCGACCGGTCATGACCGGTCGGACTGGGTTGCTGGACCAAGGATGAATAGCTCCGACCGGTCATGACCGGTCGGAGGTACTTGCTGGATCGAACGTGTATTGAGGCCGACCGGTCGTGACCGGTCGGCCAGGTGTACTGACTTAGAAACTCCTAAGTAACGTCCGATTTTCTCTGCGCTGCGTAAGTGCTACGCACTTTCTCGATTCTTCCGGAGTTGGGGAACCTCCAAACTATAAAAAAGCCACCTAGGGATTGTTCCTGGGGTATCCGAGAAGGGCTCAAGCGAGGTTGGAGGCTGTGGAAGTGAAGATTGGAGTTTCACAACTCCTTTTGGTTTGCTTTGCTGTTTTCATGCTTTTTGTAGTTGTTTCATATTTCCTTGGATCATGAGCAGCTAAACCTCTTAGCTAGGGCTAAGAGGTGAAGCTTGTAGTGAATCCAAGATGTTTTAATTCGTAGTTAAGTGGTTTTCAGTTTGGAATTCATGATTATGAACTAAGGTTTGAAGTTTATACAAGTTTTTAAGTAATTTCTCTTAGTCTTGTGATGACTCATGGATGTTTGGATGAATTACTTATCTTCTTAATTTGTTTGCAATGGTCTAGACCTGTATGATCCGAGGAATTGGAGTGCGCTCTAGTACCAAGCTCTTCATAAAGGGGCTTCATGCCAAAGTTCTAGTTTTGGTTGATTATCTGGAATATGTATGGACTGTGCATATAATTTGAATCCAGTTCAAATCATGATCTAGCCTTGTCTTGTGAGAAGACTTAAGGATGGTTATGATTGGGAATTGGACCTATAGAAAAGGTGAATGACCTATGCAATGAGCATGCTCAGATCAGCCTAGAGTTGAGTGAACTTTATGCACAGAACTTACATATTACAGACTTCTGGTTTAACAGTTCTATCATCCGACTAGATAGACCTGACTGGTGATTCTAGTTGAGAGAATGGGAAACCACAGCGGATTGAACATCAGGGATTGCTACAAGTGGATCCTCGAACCCCTAGTGCCTTCTTATAATTGTTTATATTCAATTTAGCTTAAACTGTTAATCACACACATTTTATTCAAACTTTGATTGTTAGCTTCAATAGAAACTTGTGGATGAGTTTGTGACATCCTACATAAGTCCCTGTGGATCGACCTCGGTATTACCGAGTTTATTACTACATCGCAACCCTACACTTGGGGAAGTGAACATCGTGCGACCGGTCGTACCTCCTTAAACAGCAGCTTCTAAATCAGGCGCCGAAATTCTCTGCGCAAGTGCGTGATTCCTTGCGCAATCTGGAAGTTTCTTATGCAATGGACACCTCCAAGCTATAAAAGGACTTCTTCTCTTTGTACCAAAGCATGCTAAGACGTGGGGATTGCTTGGGAGACGGATTCTACTTCAAGTTTCTTAGTTTTCTTCCTGTTTCAGTAGTTTTTTTATGTTTTTTTAGGCTTCTTGTTCAAGGATGTTAGAGATGAACTAAAACCTCTTAGCTAGGGCTAAGAGGTGAAGCTTTTGATTTGTTTTTGATGGATTGATGCAACCTATGTTTCCTTTTATGTTTTAATTGAAGAATTCTAGTTCAATATGAGTTTGAATCAAGTACTAGTTTGGTTTTACTTTGATCTCTTGATGACTCCGGGCTCATGTGATTCTTAGAGATTCTAAGCTTGGTAGCTTGTCTTCTGAGCATTGTTTATGCTTGTGTAGTTCATTGATCTATCATCGACTCCGGGCATGGTAGACCCTTTGATTGCCTTGTGTACAATGGCCCAATCTTCATGTGGGAACTTATTCAACTAAAGTTCTTATCTTTTTATTATAATCTGAAATAGCTGTTTGCTGATTGATTTTGATTTAATTAGAGTTCTAATCATTAGTTGTAATCAAGTCTAGTGACAGGATTTGATGAAAGCTATGGTTGTAAATCTCAACTAGATTGGAAAGAGGCTTGGCCTACACAATTGAGTGTGCCCAAGGCCTGAGCATTGTTGTGGGAATCGAATCAATGAATAAGCAACTGTTTTGGATAATTGTTGATTTAACCGCTCTATATTCCGATCGGATAGAGATATGAATTCGATTCTGATTGAGTTATGTGAGACCTAGTTGTGTTGATGCATTGAAACTTATCAAAAGTGGATCCTTGGCGCTCGAGTGCCTTTTTAGATTGATATTACCTTACACATTCACTATTTAAACCCAAATTATTATTTTTCAGCTTTAGTTTGTAATAAAATCTTAATTATTAGTTGTTTTACTTAAATTCTGAGAATACCCATTCACAAATCTCTGTGGGAACGATACTCGGTCTTTTCGAATTATTACTACTTTGCAACCCTACACTTGGGGAGTGAACAAGTTTTTGGCGCCGTTGCCGGGGATTTCTATGCGGTATTTTTAGAATTTTCTGAGATAGCTTTTAGTTAAGATTGTGATAAGATAGATTTAGGATTTGTTTTGCTTTCTAGGGTAGGTTTTCTTCTAAATACTAACTTACTTTGTTTTGATTTTGCAAGATTCTAATATAGATCTAATTCAGGGATTTTTAGGAAGTGGAAGAAGAAGGAGGTATCTTAAGTCACAAATCAGGTTCCATCATTCTAACCTTACCTTCTTCTTCTCCTACTCATTCCTACCATATTCATCTCTTGTAGAGTGGGCGGAGACTCCTTTTGGATCTCTGATAGGTTGGCCTTGAGCCGCCTGGATTCCTATTGGTCGGCTCTGCCGTCTTAGATCACCTTGTGCTAAGAGATTTCTCTTCTCAATCTTATTCCTCTTTCTTCTTTTTCTGCACTTTTCTCAAAAGACTCAAAGAGTGGGTGGGGAGTTCTCTGAACCCCTATTGACCAAGAGAAATCGGTCTCTATCCTTGCTTCTGGCTTAGCCATTGCAAGACACCTTGTGCTTCGGTCTTAAAGAAGAGTAAAGAAAGGAAGGAAGAATTCTTTTTTCCTTTTTGTTTCATTCTTTTTAGATTTGCATGCCACATTGGGCTCGGGATTCTAATAACCGACTCAATCGTGGCGGAGTAATTGTTGAAGGGATTGAAAGAGAACCTCGTGCTAGAAAACGTCAAAATATTCCTGAAATTACTAGAGAAATGGCTGAAAATCAACCAAATCAAGGGGTTAATCAACATCAAAATCCAGCCCCAAACCTTACTGAATTGGATGAGAATGAAGTGGGGGATGTACCTCAACCTAGAACTTTACGTGACTATTTACAACCAGCTAGGACGAGTACTCCCTCTTGCATAATTTTCCCTCACAATGTGGGAAACATTGATTTTAAACCGGGGTTGATCTAACTTCTTCCTAGATTCCATGGACTCGACTCTGAGAGCGCGTATCTACATATTAAGGAATTTGAAGAGGTTATTGCCACAATAAACTATGACAATGTGACCAAGGATACAATAAAACTTAAATTGTTCCCTTTTTCCTTAAAAGAGAAGGCCAAATCATGGCTACATTCCTTAAGGCCAAGGTCTATTGGGACATGGGCTGAGATGACTAGGGAATTTCTAAAAAAATTCTTCCCTACTCATCGAACCAATGCACTAAGAAGGGCCATAATGAACTTCGCCCAAAAAGAAGAAGAAACCTTTTTCCAATGTTGGGAAAGGTATAATGAGCTATTAAACGCATGCCCACATCATGGCTATGAACGATGGAGGTTGATTAGTTTCTTCTATGATGGATTAAACTCAACCATGCGCCAATTTGTGGAGATGATGTGCAATGGGGAGTTCATGAACAAGGAAACGGAGGAAGCTTGGGATTATTTTGACATGTTGGCTGAAAATACACAAGCATGGGATACATCTAAGCCAACAAGTTCAAAACAACCCCAAGCCAAGGAAAAGGGAGAAATTTATGTTTTGAATGAGCAAGATGATCTAGGTTCTAGAGTGGCTAAACTCACATGAAAGGTCTAGGAGATGGAACTAAAGAAAGTGGACACAACCCAACAAAGGGGGGCTGTTGAAACTATTTGTGGTATTTGTGCTTCCAATGTGCATCAAACGCCGGATTGTCCAACAATCTATGCGTTTCGAGAACTTTTATTTGAACAATCGAATGCTTTGAATAGTTATCAACGACCTTTTAGTACTCCAAATTCAAACACGAACAATTCTAGTTGGAGAAACAACCCTAACTTCAATTGGGTGAATGGAAACGCGGCTAATCAAAATAATCCTCAAAGGGGGCCCCCAATGCAAATTCCTATGGCCCCACCTCAAATGCCTATAGAGGATACATTGAAAGCATTCATGGAAGGTCAAGCTCAAATAAATCAATCCAACCATACGATAATGCTTGAGCTTAAAAAATCGGTGGAGAAAATCAAGGCTCGCTTAAACGCAAGGGAAGGGATTCTTCCAGCCCAAACCATACCAAATCTGAAACCACAATGCGAAATAAGCGTGCCTAGTTCCTCTAACCAGCACATGGAACATGCTAAGGCCATCACCACCCTTAGAAGTGGTAAAATTATTAAAAAATTTGATCCGGTGAAGGTTTCAACGCCTAATGATCCGGTATCTTCCAAAGAGGATGATGGACCTAGCACCGCCATGAATGAAAAAGAGCCATTGAAAGAATATAGGCCCGTTGCTCCATTCCCCCAACGCTTGATTGCAGCCAAACCTTAAGATAAATATCAGAAATTTTTGGAGGTTTTCAAGCAAGTCAAAATCAACATCCCATTGTTGGATGCCATTAAACAAATACCGTCACATGCTAAATTTTTAAAAGACCTTTGCACAGTTAAAAGAAAAATACATGTGCAAAAGAAGGCATTTTTGACAGAGAACGTAAGTGCCATTATCAACCACGGGATGCCCAAGAAATACAAAGATCCCGGTTGTCCGACAATATCATGCATAATTGGAGATTACCGGGTAAAACATGCTTTACTAGATCTAGGGGCAAGTGTGAACTTAATCCCCTTTTCGGTCTATGAACAATTGGGTTTAGGTGAATTAAAACCCACCAAAACCACATTACAACTTGCTGACCGATCGATTCGTATTCCGAGAGGGGTGATTGAGGACGTCCTTGTCCAAGTTGACAAAGTCTACTACCCGGTGGACTTTATTGTCTTGGACACACGACCCATGGTTAATATTGGCCCCCAAATTCCTATCATACTTGGCCGCCCATTCTTAGCTACATCAAACGCTATCATAAATTGTAGGAGTGGGGTCATACAAATGTCTTTTGGCAATATGACGATTGAGTTGAATACTTTCAATGTTGACAACCAACAAGAGGATGAAGATGAGGAGGTCCACGAAATAAACATGATCAATTCTATTGTGGAAGATGAATCCCTCTCACCTTTTTACTCCGGTCACTTAGACGAAGACGTGACTTGCTCCCTTGATAAGATCGATGATATGGTAAGGGATATGGTCACACTTTTGGAGTCGGAATCGGCATATGACGTTAGCCGAGAGAAGGATGTGAAAACAACACTTTGTTGTGCTGAGAAATCAATTCATATTTCCACACCTTTGTGGATCATGCATACCGAACTCCACCAACCCTGGGATGATCCATATTTGCAATACCAATGCCCAGGAAAATCTGAATGGAGACATATTTTTTCTGATAAATATGATGTTGTCTCCCCTTATACATGTGGTGCACACACTAAGGAACTTGCTGATATTCATTTTTGGAATTTTCAGTGGTTTATCTACACACATGTATATTGTAAAGCAGGATATTGGATGACGTTACTGCGAAACCTTTTGATCCATCTAATGATTCTGCTTGACTTTATGCTTTTGGATGAGTTGTTGGGATTAACCTCCTAGTCTGACGGAGGATGATTTTAGATAGTTTTTCTAGAATGCTTTCCCACTAGGATTTGCTTTGATAGTTGATTTAGTTGTGAAGTAATCCAAAAGCTAATCTTGCCATGAAATATATGCTTCAGGTGATATCTCTCTTTCTCTCTCTTTTTGTCTTGGCATTGCTCTCATGTGTTGCATTCATTGTATACATTCTTATATTGAGGACAATGTAAAGTTTTGGTTGGGGGATGAGAGATTCCTTAGATGATGAATCTGCTAGCTTTTGTGACATTTCGAGCAATGATGTAGAAATTTTTCGATTTTTTTAAAATTCGAAACTCTTTTGGAAAACTTTGATTCTATGCATTCGAGATGTCATAAGTATAAGAAGAGGAGATATGAAGTGAGGGATGTTGCAAGCTTTGAATTTCTCTTAATATAATGGTTTTATATGTGAATTCACCTATTTTTATGATTGATAGAAAATTTGAACACCTTTTGCACCTAGTTCACATTACACGATTTTCATGATTTAAAAGGATTATGTGATTTATGGATTAACTAGACCTTGATTTAAGGTATTGAGAAACCAAGCCGGGGTACTTTGTCCATCCTTGTCCATGGGAAAATAACGAAAGATATGGATTTCTAAAAATCCTATCTAATGTAAAAGAAAAAGGAAAGGAAGGATGAAATTGGGAATGATGGAAAAATGGTGGAAAATTCCGATTAGCGCTACCTACTACCAACCGGGGGATGGTCTACCCGTAACCAAAGCCGGAAATGGGACGTAGTGTGAAAGTCGTCGGAAGGATAGTAAGGCAAATTCCTGTCATTGGCTTGATATAGCTCTATATACCTTGAGATCTATAGTCTGGTTGATTTATGAAGAAGATAATCTTGAAAACTCATGAGATGAACTTTCACTATGCACACTAGGTTAAATTTGTTCAAGTTCTTCTATTTATCAATCAATCAATGGGAATTTCATATAAACACTTATTATGTTCTGAGAATTTAAGGTTTCAACCTCTATCACCTAATTTCTCTGAGTTTTACGCTTGTGTGTCTTGGAATGTATAGAAGAATAGTTTCAAAAGGAGAGTTGGGTTTTGGAGAATGAAACTTGTTTCACACATGTTTTGCTCGGGACTAGCAAAATGCTGGTTGGGGGGTGTGTTGAGCTCTTAATTGTGCATATTCTAACCCCAATTCATCACTCATTATGCACGATTTTCATGATCTAAAGACTAATCTAATGCATGGATTTGTGATTGTAGGAATAAGAGAGATGATCTATCAATTGAAGGCTAAATAGAGCGTTTTATAAGCATTGAAGACCACTGGACCAAGCATGAAAGGGTAGAAGAAAGAAGCAAAGGAGAGAAGAAAAGAAGACTGAGAAAAGTTACTCAAGACCGGTCGTCCGACCGGTCGTCCAAAGCCTAGGACCGGTCGTCCGACCGGTTCTAGCCACTTTACAGAAGAAGCTGCATGCACATATGCCTCTGGACCATTTGCGATCGGTCGTACGACCGGTCATCCACACCTCAGACCGGTCAAGACCGGTCGTGCATCACCCAGACCGGTTGTCCGACCGATCGTGCGTTCAATAGGAAATTGCAGAACTCGCTGGACTGATCTAATCAACAGGTCTGACCGGTCATGACTGGTCGGCCAGGCCAGGCCAGTCCGACCGGTCGTGCGACCGGTCGTACCTCCTTAAACAGCAGCTTCTAAATCAGGCGCCGAAATTCTCTGCGCAAGTGCGTGATTCCTTGCGCAATATGGAAGTTTCTTACGCAATGGACACCTCCAAGCTATAAAAGGACTTCTTCTCTTCATACCAAAGCATGCTAGGACGTGGGGATTGCTTGGGAGACGGATTCTACTTCAAGTTTTCTTCTTCCTGTTTTAGTAGTTTTTTTATGTTTTTTGAGGCTTCTAGTTCAAGGATGTTAGAGATGAACTAAAACCTCTTAGCTAGGGCTAAGAGGTGAAGCTTTTGATTTGTTTTTTATGGATTGATGCAACCTAGGTTTCCTTTTATATTTTAATTGAAGAATTCTAGTTCAATATGAGTTTGAATCAAGTACTAGTTTGGTTTTACTTTGATCTCTTGATGACTCCGGGCTCATGTGATTCTTAGTGATTCTAAGCTTGGTAGCTTGCCTTCTGAGCATTGTTTATGCTTGTGTAGTTCATTGATCTATCATCGACTCCGGGCATGGTAAACCCTTTGATTGCCTTGTGTACAATGGCCCAATCTTCATGTGGGAACTTATTCAACTAAAGTTCATATCTTTTTATTATAATCTGAAATAGTTGTTTGCGGATTAATTTTGATTTAATTAGAGTTCTAATTATTAGTTGTAATCAAGTCTAGTGACAAGATTTGATGAAAGCTATGGTTGTAAATCTCAACTAGATTGGAAAGAGGCATGGCCTACACAATTGAGTGTGCCCAAGGCCTGAGTATTGTTGTGGGAATCGAATCAATGAATAAGCAACTGTTTTGGATAATTGTCGATTTAACCGCTCTATATTCCGATCGGATAGAGATATGAATTCGATTCCGATTGAGTTATGTGAGACCTAGTTGTGTTGATGCATTGAAACTTATCAAAAGTGGATCCTTGGCGCTCTAGTGCCTTTTAGATTGATATTACCTTACACATTCACTATTTAAACCCAAATCATTATTTTCCAGCTTTAGTTCTTAATAAAATCTTAATTATTAGTTGTTTTAGTTAAATTCTGAGAATACCCATTCATAAATCTCTGTGGGAACAATACTCGGTCTTTCCGAATTATTACTACTTTGCAACCCTACACTTGGGGAGTGAACATTTGCCAACCCAGTACATCACATTATATGTATGGTTTTCATGTTTAAAAGACTCATCTAATACATGTTTTTGTGATTGTAGGAATGAGAGGGAAACTTCACCAATTCATGGTTAAAAGAGTCACTTTGGACACCTTGAGGATCAAAGGAAGAAAGCCCAATAATGAAAGAAAGAAGTTATGGAAGATGGAGTTGAAAGACAAAGAAAAACACAGAAGAAATCATGTTAAAAGACCTGGCAGGGCCAGAAAAACCAAAGTGCAGAGCTGTAGGGCCATAAAAGTTAAATGCAGAAAGTTGCAGTTTCTGAAGATTGATCCAGAGATTGATTCGTCGATTGATTGCTCAGCCTGAGCGATTGATCGACAGACTTGAGCGATTGATCGCTCACAACAGAAATTTAACAGAATTGTTGCTGGAGAGAAGTGAAGAATTGCGATTGATCGCCCAGCCTGAGCGATTGATCGCCCATCCCATAGATCAATCGCCAGAATGCAGATTTTTAAGAAATTTGGAGAAAAATCTCTGGACACTTTTTGCACCCTCCGATTGATCGCTGGACACTGATTGATTAGATTGCCAGAAGTGACCGATTGATCTCTCAGCCAACCGATTAATCGCCAGATCCGAAAAAGGCAGTTTTTACAGTTATTTGAACTAGCGATTGATCGCTCGGTCTGAGCGATCAATCGACAATGCGCCCAGTTTAGAAATTTTCAAGTCTGGCTCCGATTTTCTCTGCGCAGTGCGTAAATTCTACGTAAATTCTCGAAGATTCTTCGTTTGTGAGGTATGAAAGCTATAAAAGGAGACATCCACCTCATTCCTAGGGCATCTAGCAACGTGGGGAGCAAAGAGATCAAGACCTAGGAGGCTTCCTAGCCTTCTACAACTAGTTTTCTTTTTCTTTTAGTTCTAGTTTCTAGTTTTTAATGTTTTCTTCTAGTTAACTCTTAGCTAGAGCTAAGAGGTGAAGTTTGTAGTTTGTTTCAATGCTTTAATTCGTTCTTTAAGTACCCTTTACTTTAATTTTGGATTTTCAGGTTCTAGTTTGAATAAAGTTTGGTTTTTTAGAAGTTTTGTGAGAGTTCATGTGCTCTGGACATGAGTTTCTTACAATTCTCTGAGATTACCATGATTGGGTTGTTTGAATTCGAATTGTAGTAACCCTTGAGCATGCCATAGTCCATAGGCATGGTGTTACTCCAAAGGCTACAAGTTCAAGTTCTATGTGCTTCATTAGAACTAGAAATCTGATTTCCAGATTTAAGTGGGACTGTTTGTGCTTGAATGTTATATCTTCCAATTAGATGAGAGATAGGACTTTGATTCTAATTGTATTGTACTTGGATGAATGGATTGGCATTGGACTACTACAAGTGGATCCTTGATGCTCTAGTCCTTCTTAATTTCAGATTTTCCTATTTCATGTGAAAAATTATTCTCCTAAACTTCTTAGATTCTAGTTATTAGAGTAGTTAAAATTGTTTACCTCTTTCCCTATGGATCGACCTCGGTCTTATCGAGATTTATTACTACATCGCAGCCTTACACTTGAGGCGAGAGAACAGTACCCGGTACAGTAGGCTGATGAAGATGCTCCACCACGTACCCTAGTCCATCGGCAGGAGCTAGGGCTAACAATCGGAAGCGTAACAAAGACGGGATCAGTAACATGATGACCATTCCGGATCAACGTATACTGATGAGCCCACCATCTCATCCACCCGAAAGAGGCACCAGTGACTCTCTTCGTACCAGGGATGGCAAAAGAGCAACCGGTCCCAGTCAGCAAAAGCTGCCGCCACATCCATTTCCAATGGATAGGCCCAATACCATATGCTCGTTGCTCACGAGTCACCGGATCCAATGTTGCAAGTACTCCTTGATCATATCCAAATTGACGAGCGAAACGGTTGGGGTAGTACGGCTCTCTCCAGAACTCCAACCCCTCACATAAAGGAAGCGAGGACGGGTGGATGGCTATCAGGAACGAGCGTTCATTGTGGTCTATGTTGTCATCGTCTGTGCACAATATAGAATCTTTGCTCCGGGTGCCCGAAAAGTGGAAAAAGTGGACATCGTCGTATCTAGCAATTCTCTCCTTGACGGTGTTCAAGTTTTGCCCTACCATCTTCCGCTTTTGTAAAAAGTATAACGAGGACCACTCCTCGCTGAATATAATCCCTGGATTTGATACCATATACTCAGGGGAAATACACTCCGAGCCATCCGGATAGGAAATGCCATCCGTAGTAGGCCGAATTCATACCGAAGGTAGCACGGTCCTTATTACTGATAACGTAACGAAAAGCCAGATAAAGAGAACACAATACAGCAAGAGCTATTGCATAACGGTGGCCATTAGTCAAGGCGGGATGCTGCTGTTTTGTTCTATGGGAGTGTGACAGCCGGACAAAACTCGAGCCGTTCTGGTACGTTGAGTTGGTTATGCGGTTCTTCGGCCGGTCGAGTGTCCAGCCCCTATTGAACAATCCTGCCCCCTTCAAAAGGAAGTAAGCTAAGAGATTTTTCCGGAATAGGGGCGCCAGAAGTAGTATTCGGCGTATCAGATCTGACTTTACTTCTTTTGCTTCGTAATTACCTTCTCTTTCTGCCTTGTTTTATTACTGCATGTCGAGCGTCAATTCACGATTGAGATTCGGTACCGACTTTATTTGGTTGGTCAGAAGTTTTCCTTCAAATAGGAACTTTCGGGTCTTAACGCCTTCGAGGCGTTTATCGAGCATTGTTCGGCCCCTTTTCTTCGGGAGTAAGTGAGGAAAGAAAAAAAGCTCTGTCAAGAAGCAGCGAGCCTTGGGTAAGCAGTATATAAGAGGACGCTTAGCCCTCTGGCTGTTACGCTAAGTTCAGGCATAGTGAGATGCTCATCTCTCCATAGGGCAAGTGAAAGGTATTGGTGATAGAACACCAGTGGTTTAGAAACCCCTTGTAGACCCACGGTTCACGGCAAAAGTAACTCGAGGTCGCCGCAATGGCCTTAAAGAGGCCTACCGCTTTCAAGGCCTCCCTATGACGTTCCAGAATCCAGGTTCGCCCATGCTTCATATCCGAGATGAGCGATCAGATGACCTCGGGTCCGGAATGCACCAGATAACCATATTTCTGTATCTCCCAAGTGATGAAACCTTTGCCGAAGGGTCTTGAAGTAGTGCGTAGGGAAGGGCCGATGGGGGTCCTAGTTCGGCTCCAAAAATATCATAATCTTCGGGTCCAAAACGGCTTGACGCCTGCCATTCTTAGACAGGGAACAGTTGAGGAAAGGCCTAGGAGTAGATGTCCATGTTTCCACGCTAAAAAAAGAATTTGCGCGGCACACGTCTGAAGGCTCAACGCTGGGAAGAGAGCGGTGTCGTTGGAAACTTCTGGTGGACCTGATGTACCCTCGCGTATAAGGGTTCCGAATGGTAAGAGGAGAAGTGACTAGCTTCACAGTTGACCAAACGATCTTCATTTTATCGGACTTGGACCTTTTCTGCTTCTCCAGGTATACCTGCTTCGCGCCCTTGCCGGCCCTCTTTAGACGACCGCGCCTGGCAGATTGGGTAGGGGCCAACAGACTCGCCTCACCTTCTTCGGAACCTGTTGTCCCGCCGCTTCGGAAACCCCTCAAAGGAGCAAACCAGGCATCCCATTGTTCTTGAGTACCCCTGTCTGGAGGGGGTGGCACAACCCTGTCGCAGAGAATCTTCTTTTGCATGTCCTTGTACAGCGTCAGTATGCGTTCGTAGAAGTTGAAAGTTTCTTGAGGTAGGAACCACTGGGGGTTCTGATCAGACGGGTGAATAACGTTCTTCGAAGCAGCCCGTTTGTGCTTTGATGGAGTCAATGGAGGACTTAAAGGGCCAGCCTCAGAAGGGTCGCTAGCCATCATGATCTGCGACGGCACACGGAAAGCTTAGATATAGCTCAGAGCAAGAGAAAATGCACACAGAAGAAATCGACATTCTCAAAGTTCAAAAGGATGCAAAGCAGCAAGCAAGGGAGGCATAAGCACCAATAAACGAATCAAGGTCACAGTAAAATACGTCCGAACCAGCAAAGAAGGAAATAACACGACAGCATTCACAACCACGACATCATCATCACGTACAAACAAGAACGGATAGAAGAAAGAGAAAAACGATATAATCATCATTCATTAACTAAGACAGGCCCAAAATGTTCGGACTGTCATATCAAATGTTGAAATTAAAGTTTGTCACAAGATGACACAAAATTGCGGGGGTTCCTCCCCCATGGCCAGAGCAACATCTCAATTCTGCAGCAGCGGAAGAATTCGAGCCTTCAATTCATCCACTTTCGCCTGGACCCGGGCTTCCTTAAAGATCAGGTCCATTAAGTAGGAGATGCATTGTTGCACAAAATCGAAGTTCAGATATTCGGAGTTGGCCCAGTTCCTCACGATAGAGATGTCGATAGCGAGTCTATCATGTTCCCTCAAGGCCTCTCTGATCATTCTCCAGATTCTGGCGCGACGATCTGGAAACTCGGCCTCCGCCAGCGGGACCGCCCAAACAAGGAATCAACTATTCTTCCTCTTCTCCTTCTTTAAGGAGTGAAGTCAGCTCAGCAAAGCCAAGAAAGAATCAGCCAAGGGAGGCTCCGCCGCCTTGAGGAGCAGCCAGCTCTTCTGGGAAGGAGGAGTCGCCAATGAAATCAAGAATGGCTTCTCTGTGCTCATAAAAAATGGAGGCCATAAGTGAAACATTCCGGATAGCCTGTAGTATAGGACGAGAATCTGCGCCAAGTCTGGCTAAAGCCTCGGACACCTCATCATACTGAACATGGAGGGATGACCAAGCTTCCAGACGATTGAGGGAGTAAAAAAGCTGTTGTAAGCAGTCATGAGCTGCGCGTAGGGAGGCGCGGGTTACAACCATTGTCTGCTGAAAAAACAAGACCAATAACCCGATTTAAGAACCATGGCAATTCGATAAAAAGGAATAAAGAAAGGAAGCATATGAATACTATTTACATCAGATCCAAAGTCAACGGAGGCATGTGCAGGTACGTCTAAACTCTATCTAAATTAATCATTATAATTCCCAGAAAATGCCATTTTTTGGCCAGGCATAGCCCAAAATCTAAAGTATATGAGACCCGACACAGCTTCCGGACAACAATGGATACACATGAGAATTTATGACGGAAGTGCGGGGCCCCATATCCTTTAAAGTAACGGTCCCTGTCACCATGGAAATAGCTTTGCCCACCCAAAATGTGGATGTAACGGGCAGTGTTGGTCCAAATTTACACATGAAAGAGCCCCCAGAAATAAGAAAATTCCAAGTCCTGGAAACTGGGCGCGTCAAGACTTCATGCACCCCTAAAAACGATCCAAATTCTGCAAAAGATGCAAAGTTGCATATTTGGATGCGTCGGGCTCAACGCACCCCAAAAATGCCAAAAATGACAGAATTGAATATTTGGGTGCGTCGTCCCCAACGCACCCTGAAAATACCAAAATTGGCTCAAGTCCGATACATGGGTGCGTCACGCCCGACGCACCCCGAAATTCAGCAATTTTTTCCAAGTACAATAGTTTGGGTGCGTCAAGCGTACGCACCTTTAAAATCTAAGGGTTTTCCCTAACTTATGACGAGGGGTGCGTTAAGCCCAACGCACCCTTAAAATCCCGAAATTCAACCAAGTTCGAATACTTGGGTGCGTTGAGCGCAACGCACCCTTAAAATCGAAAATTTCACCAAGTCATTATTTGGGTGCGTCACGCTTGACGCACCACAAAAATCCAAATATTTGAAATAAAAGGGTGCGCTCGACCTTTTCTGGGTGCGTTGGCGACAATAAAAGGGTGCGTCAAAGGCAGAGCGAATGCACAGTAAAAAACTGAGAAATGAAAGGAAATCAGACTATCTTATCTATTTATAGTGTGGACCCAGAAATCTAATGCGTTGTGTTGGACTGTCGCGAGCCCATCACAATGCACCAGAGGGGCATCTGTTGGGGTCCCAAAAGTCAGTACTCTCAAAAAATAAATCAATTGGGCACGTGCTTCGAGGAGATCCCATAAAATACCATCCGACGCACCCAAATATCCAAACTTGCAAAAGATCCAGTACTTAGCCATTTTCTTCGGCGGGCCCCACGAATCACCGTGATTAAAACCGTCTAGAATCAGGCAGACACCTTCTTTATAAATTATGATAAGCAATGCATGATGATTCGCCAAGAAGCGGACCGCGCAAGCCCTTCGTTTCGCAAAATCCAATTTTGCAAAACACTGAGTACGTCAAGCGCACCCATTTATTCAGCCCAACGCACCCTTAAATTCATGAAAATTCAAGAAGTGTTTCAGGATGTATTTCACCTCTAACGCATCCAAAAAATAGCTTGATGCATTCGAAAAACACCTTCGACGCGTCCATAAATTCAAAAAATACGGAACTGTAATTTCAGGGTGCATTGGACCTTGACGCATCCAAAAATCGTCCAGCACGTCAATAAAATAGCTCGACGCACCCATAAAACACTAAGAACCAGCATAGCACTTTTTGGATGTATTGGACCCCAACACACCCAAAAAATAGCTCGACTGCACCCAGAAAATTAGCACATTTCAGAACATCATTTTGGGGTGCGTCGGAGCTCCCACGCACCTATTTGAGGGTGTGTCGAAGGCTTTTGGGGGTGCGTTATACGTGGCTGCCCCTCATTGGTCCCTGTCCGGTATTTTCGGGTATAAATACCCCCTTTCACTATTCATTTGTAAAAATTAAGAGAGAGAGAGCCATTATCCCCTGAGTATTTAGGATTTACCGCAAGAAACCCTCGCCGTAACCCTTTTTCCGGCCGCCGGAAAACTTTCCCGGTCACCGGAATCCCTTTCCGATCACCGTTATCATTCGTCGGAAGATCACTCCGACCAATACCACCGCAGGTCTGGATTATAAAAAATCATAAGTGTGGTTGCGCACCCGAAAATAGTTCGACGCACCCGAAAATTCAACATAATTCGGACTTGTATTTTTAGGGTGCATTGGACTCCCATGCACCCGAAAATAGCTCGACGCACCCGAAAATTCAACATAATTCGGACTTGTATTTTTAGGGTGCATTGGATCCCAACGCACCCGAAAATTACCCCACACATCCGTAAATTACCCACAAATCAGGCATTTAATTTAACGGTACGTTGGAGCCAACGCACCCATAAATTAAGTCCCACGCACCCAAAAATCAGCCAATTATAGAACATGTTCATGGGTGCACCGGACTCAATTTTAAGTGTTTTCAAGTTTCGCTTGAGCCTATTTTCGGTATTTCGAGCCTTCCGGACACAATGGAATGGTCAAATGGACATTCCAAGATCTCTAAAAATGAGAAGAACTGTGCATCTTCGAGGTTCGACCCGGTCCGAAGCATTGAATGAAATGACTTCTCAAAAAGGAGCTGCCAGCATCCAGAACTATGCAAATATGTCATCATCTATATCTATTGTAAAGATGTGATCTGATTTGGGTCGAAAGCTAGGCAAACGGGACTATGATTATCATAATAAACCATATTAAAAGAGTTTCAATTCTCTACAAAGCAATTGTTATAAATCGCCACAACACAACAGTCGATGCCCTACCCATTCAAACGGTATCCATTGGTTGGGCTACACAGGTACACACAACTGTAGAGTGGACTTCCCGAGGTCACATGTCCATACATTGACAGGTGCGGGCCCAGAGTCATCCTTCTCAGTCATAAGCCCTAATAGTCTCCGCCCGGATCTCCAGTCAAAACATGGGATATAGACATCTGGCTAATACAAAGATGGTTCAATATATAACAAAACAAATACAGGTCTCTACGACCACAAACTCTAAGACCATAGTCCCTGCTGACTAGTCTTTTGCCTTTTAACCAAGGGTTATCGATCATTCGATGTAATTAAGGGCTCGTGCCAGATCACGACCTGGAATGTACAAGATCTCAGGATCTCTGGAATAAAATTCGCCTTGCGATATCTCTTCTTGTGTACCTTTTGTGAATGCTTGTGATTGTCCATGAATGTTTCTATTACTCAGAACCCTAGAGCAACAAAACACCATTTTCAGGAAAATTTCTCGTGATCCATTTTCTAGTTCTAACAATCGGATCTTCTGGCTATTTTTGAACTTTTCTACTGATCTAGATTGATGTGTCATGTTCCTGGGTTGTTGTTGAACCTCTGGTGATAGCTTGATCCCCAACAAATGCCCCCCACGGTGTGCTGCGCTTGGCGTTCATGCGTAACCAGGGCAGTGCACTGGTCCTTGGGCTCAAGTATAAAAGAGTAACTCGACAAGTCATTTGACTCATTTTCGAGTTGAAGAATCAAGTTTTGGAGAGGTGTGCACCAGAATCCCTCTGGGGCTAGGTGCATGGAAGCTTGACAGAAGGAAGTATGCACATGTAAGATGTGTGGCAGGTGCATGCTAGTGCATCTCAGGCGCATGCAAGATGTGGGGGCAGGCGCATGTATGTTGCATGCGCCTGACACAAGTTTCTGAAGGGGCTCAGGTGCATGTGACTTTGTACATGTGCTTGGCACATTGGCTGGGCGCATGTAACATGTGACATGCTCCTGGCCCTTGGCCTTAGGCGTATCTAACATCCATACTTAGCCAATTTTGTAGATTTTCAGCATTTTCCCTCCTTCGAGTTGCATATGCATTCGCTAACTTTCTGTGATGCAATATGGAGTTATTTTAATTATAACCGTGTTCCGGGTTTCGCATATGAGGCTTTACCTCATCCGAGGCACATGAAATACTGCATATACAATCTTTTGAGACTTATGGTTGCCTGCTTTGAGTAGGCCGTATAGTATGCCCGATTGATTTCTGACTGAACTCTGTGAACTTGTTCGCTTGACTGCTAGACATGTGCTTGGCATATCTTTTGAATTCTTGCTTTCTCTATATAGTTGCGAGTCATGACTGTGTGTTCTTACTTCCCCTTATTTGTTTCAGTGCATCTTTCTGCTATGCTGCATATTGTATTTGTCTTGTGCTTTTTATGATGTTTTTGCGCTTCATGCTTTGAAGTGAGTTGAAGTGAGGATGACAAGAATCTCTGACAATGATTCGCTGCCTCAGGCTTCCAGTTCGTAGCCTACACAGCGAGGCAAGAAAAGAGCGACCACTGATGCTACGGACCCTCTTGTGGCACGTCATAATTCTCGTTTCTTCCATTCGGTGGAGCCGGAGGTAAAAGATTTTGCGAAATAGATAAAGGACCTCTCTCAGGAGGTGCTAGTGCGCATCGACATGGAGAAAATAGCACCTCCACCCTCGCAGTGAGGTATAGAGTTGGAGTGGGAGGCCTGGTATAGTCAATTTGCTGGTGCCAAATGTGGTATGGAGGCGGGTCCTAATCCTCCACCTCAAAATGAGGAGGATAACCAGGGTAAGAGGAAACGAAAGAGAAGGAGTTGGGTAGTGAGGGAAGAGAGCAGGCCCAATAAAGCTAAAGAGCTTAAGCAATTGGTCGACTCGAAGTATGACTGGATGAAGAGCGGCTAGGACAGTTGCAAGATTGCGTCGGGCGTGGTATTCTCATTAGGAATCCTCATAAGGATGAGGTAATGATCTAGAAATTGCCAACAAGGATGATAGTTCTAACAAAACTCCACATGAGAAAGAACCGGAAAAGCAATACAAGACAGTTGCTCCTTTTCCCCAAAGGTTGATTTCACCCAAACTTCTAGACAAAAATTTGAAAAGTTTAGAGGTTTTTAAGCAAGTGAAGATCAACATCCCGTTGTTGGATGCTATAAAACAAATACCATCATATGGCAAAAATTTGAAGAAACTTTATACGGTCAAAAGGAAACACAATGTACACAATAAAGTACTTTTGACTGAGAACTTGAGCACCATCATCAAACAAGAGGTGCCCCAAAAATACAAGGATCCGGGAAGTCCTACCATCTCATGCATTATAGGTGACTATCGGATCAAACAAGCCTTACTCGATTTGGGGGCAAGTGTTAATGTTGAGCACTTAAATGTGTATATTCTAACCCCATTTCATCACTAACTATGCATGGTTTTCAAGCTTAAAGACTATTCTAATGCATGGTTTTTTGTGGTTATAGGAATGAGAGAGAGTTTACTTAATTGATGATTACAAGAGCATATTTAGGAGCCTTGGATGAAGACCCAAGGTGGGCTAAAGAAAGAAGAAAGCAAGGAGATAAGAGAGAGGAAGGAAGAAAGAAAGAAAATCTAAGAAAAGAGAAGCTAGACTGGTCTTGACCAGTCGGCCACACAAGCTAGACCGGTCGGCCACCACAGGCAAGCCTCTCTACACTTGCTGGAACAATGTCCAGTTAGGTTCGACTGGTCAAGACTGGTCGGCCAACAGGTTGGGCACCCTTCTGGACTCTCTGGACCTCTACTAGACCGGTCAAGACCAATCGGCCAGCCATCTCGACCGGTCAAGACCAGTCGGCCAATAGGTAGCTAGTGTAATTTGCTGAAATTCAGTAACTTCTTCAGCAAGCTCCGAGTTTTGTGCGCAATTACGTAAGTATTGCATAATTCTGGAAGATTATAAGGTAGTGGGGCCTCTCTACTATAAAAAGAACACCTAGGGATCATTCCTAAGGCATCCTAGAAGAGATCTATGAAGGTGGGAGGTGGAGAAAGACAAAATCAGAGTTCTACAACTCCCTCTAGTTTGTTGCTTTCTAATTCATGTTTTTAGTTGTTTTTATGTTTCCTTGGATCATGAACGGATAAACCTCTTAGCTAGGGCTAAGAGGTGAAGCTTGTAATGAATTTAAGATGCTTTAATTCGTTTGTTTTGGTTTCAAGTTGAATTTTCATTGAAGAACAATGGTTTGAAGTTTGAATGAAGTTCTAAGTACTTTTCTTAATCTTATGATGGCTCAAGGATGTTTAGAAGAGTTGCTTAAGTTTTTAATTGTTTCGAATTAGTTTAGACCTGTACACTCCGAGGAATCGGATTCAAGACGCTCTAGACTTGGATTCTCATGTGGGAACTTCATGCCAAGAGTTCTACTTTTCTGGAATTTCTGCTTATGTGCGATTGTGTATCTTATTTGAATGAAGTTCAAATCATGATCTAGTTATGCTATGTGACAGAGTTTAATGATGATTATGATTGTGATCTTAATCTATTGGAGCTAGGATTGACCTATGCAATTGAGTGTGCTCAAGTCCTAACTTGAATTAAGGGAATCGTGTATATAAATCACACATATGACAGATTGTATGTTATAACCGCTCTATCATCCGACTAGATAGGATTTGATTTCAATTCTAGTTGTGTAATTTGGAAACCATAGTGAATTAAGCATCAAAGATTGCTACAAGTAGATCCTTGGACCCCTAGTGCTCTTTTAAATTGGTTTCATTCACATTTAGTTTAAGAATTCTATCTACATTCAATTCTAGAAATCTGTTTGGTTAGCTCTCAATTAGAGAATATTAGAAGTAATTTTGTGAATTCCTAACAGGTCCCTGAGAATGATCTTGGTCTCTACCGAATTATTACTATATTGCAAGCCTTGCACTTGAGGCGAGCGAACAAGTTTTTGGCGCCGTTGCTGTGGATTTTTTACGGTTTTGCATAATATTTCTGAAAATAGTTTCTATTTGAGATTTTTATGAGTCCTTACTAACTTAGTTTGCTTTGTTTTGATTTGTTTTTACAGGGATTCCAGGTGTCTAAGAAGTCACTTCAATCAGATTTTTCTAACCCTTTTTAATCTTTTACTTTTCTGAGATTTGCATGCCACGTTGGGTTCGGGATTCTAATAACGGACTGATTAGTGAAGGAGGGATTATTGAGGGGATTGATAAGGAATACCGTGCTAAGAAACGTTTAGATTCCCAATTTTTATCTTGAAATTATGGCTGAAAATCAACCTAATCCAAGGCCCAATCAAGGCCAAAACCAAATTGAAATGGGCGAGAATGAGGTTGAGAATGTTCCTCGACCTAGAACTTTACGTGATTACTTGCGACCTGCAAGAGTGAGTACTCCCTCGTGCATAATTTTTCCATATAATACAGGGAATATTGATCTAAAATCGAGAGTAATCTAACTCCTTCCCAAGTTCCTTGGTTTAGACAGTGAAAGCACATATCAACATCTTAAGGAATTTGATGAGGTGATAGCCACGTTGCACTTTGCAAACGTGTCTGATGATGTCGTGAGACTTAGGTTATTCCCTTTTTTTTTTATAAAAGAGAAGGTTAAGGCTTGGCTTCATGCATTGAGGCCAAGATCAATTGGCACATAGACTGAGATGACTAGGGAGTTCATTAAAAAGTTCTTCCTTATTCATAAAACAAACATGTTGAGGCGCCTAATCATGAATTTTTCTCAAAAAGAGGATGAGACCTTTTTCCAATGTTGGGAGAGGTTCAAAGACTTATTAAATAATATGCTCACATCATAGCTACGAAATTTGGTGGGTAATAAGCTTTTTCTATGAAGGACTGACTTTGCCCATGCGCTAATTCGTAGAGATGATGTGCAATGGAGAATTCATGAATAAGGAAGCCGAGGAAGCATGGGACTACTTTGATATCTTAGCCAAGAATGCACAATCTTGGGATACAACTAAACCAGTAAATCCTAAGATAAGCCAACAAAGAGAAAATGGAGGAATCTATGTCCTCTCCGAAGAAGACAACATAAGTGCACGTGTAGCAAGCCTCACAAGAAAAGTTGAGGCCATGGAATTAGGAAAGGGGGAAAAGACTAAGGAAGTTGAGAATATTTGTGGCATTTGTTCCGGTAACCAACATGCAACACAGGATTGTCCTACAATCTCTACGTTTCAAGAAGTTCTACAAGAACAATCAAATGCCATAAATAATTATCAACGACCATTTAGTAATCCAAACTCAAACACGTATAATTCTGGTTGGAGGAATCATTCCAACTTCAGTTGGAGGAATGGGCCATCAGAGAATACAAACAATAACCCAAAAGCTACGCTTGAGGAGATATTGGGTACATTCGTCTCGGCCCAAGCTGAGTATAACAAGAATAATTCTCACAAAATTGATGGGTTCATGCAAGAACAACTAAAATTCAACCAGAATTCATCTCAAGCCATCAATGATTTAAAAACTTTAATGGCTAGAGTTGAATCTCATCTTAGCGTTAGAGAGAAAGGCACACTTCCTGCCCAACCTCTCCCTAACCGAAGAACCCAATTTGAGATACAAGACCTCAGCCCATCCTCCCAAAATACGGAGCATATTTAAGCTATCATCACTTTGAGGAGTGACAAAACAATTGATAATTCCAATTAGGTGAAGGCCCCAAAGCCTAATGATCCGAAAATTGCCAATAAGGATGATATCTTGAACATCACTTCACATGAGAAAGAACCAGAAAAGTAATACAAGCCGGTTGCCCGTTTCCCCAAAGGTTGATTTCACCCAAACCTTTAGACAAAAACCTAAAAATTTGAGAGGTTTTTAAGCAAGTCAAGATCAGCATTCCGTTGTTGGATACTATAAAACAAATACCATCTTATACCAAATTTCTGAAGGAATTATGTACAGCTAAAAGGAAACATAATGTTCACAACAAAGTACTTTTGACTAAGAATTTGAGCAGCCATTATTAAGCAAGAGGTGCCCCAAAAATACAAGGATCCGGGTAGTCTTACCATCTCATGCATCATAGGTGACTACCGGATCAAACAAGCTTTACTCGATCTTGGGGTAAGTGTTAACTTCATCCCATACTCGGTCTACGAACAACTTGGGTTAGGTGAATTACAACCCACCAAAACCACACTTCAACTTGCTGATAGATTTATTCGTATACCGAGAGGGATGATTGAAGATGTACTTGTCCAAGTCGTTAAATTCTACTATCCAGTGGATTTTATTGTCTTGGATACACATCCTGTGATAGGAACTGGTGCACAAATTCCTGTCATATTTGGTTGCCCTTTCTTAGCGACATCAAATTTGATTATCAATTGTAGAAACGGGTTGGTACAAATGTCCTTCGAAAATATGACACTCGAACTGAATATTTTCGATTTATGCAAACAACTACGAGATGTTGATGATGAGGTCTACAAAATAAATCTTATTGAATCATTCGTGGAAGACACATCCCTCTTGACATTCTATTCCGATCCCTTGGAGGCATGCTTGGCCCACTCTCATGAGATTGATGATGACATGATAAGAGAGATGGATGCCATTTTGGATTCTATGTAGGTACTTGATAATAAAAGATGGAAGGCACCATTTGAGCCTTTGCCCTTAAGCGAGAACAAGCCTCTTCCATCCAAAATCAAAGTACCGAAGCTCGACCTAAAACCATTACCCACTGATTTGAAATATGTTTATTTAGGTCAAGATGAGACATATCCGATAGTGATTTCTTCCCACTTGAATGAGGAACAAGAGAGTAGGCTGATAGCCCCTCTAATAGAGCATAAGAGCGTCATTGGATGGTTAATTGCGGATCTCAAAGGCATAGACCCCCTGATTTGTACTCATCGCATACACCTTGAGGAGAATGCGAAGACATCTAGGCAACCACAAAGACGCCTCAATCCAAACATGAAAGAGGTGGTTAAGGCCGAGGTATTGAAACTATTGGATATAGGTATCATTTACCCAATATCCGATAGTCAATGGGTGAGTCCAACTCAAGTGGTGCCCAAGAAATCCGGAATAACCATTGTAGCCAATACCAACAATGAACTCATGCCAACCAGAGTCACTATCAGTTGGAGAATGTGCATTGACTATAGGAAGCTAAACACAGTTACGAGGAAAGATCACTTCCCCTTACCATTTGTTGATTAAATTTTAGAAAGGTTGGCGGGTCATTCCCACTTTTGCTTCCTTGATGAATATTCAGGGTATAACCAAATAGAGATCGCCCTAGAGGACCAAGAGAAGACAACATTCACATGTCCATTCGGCACTTTTGCCTATCAAAGGATGACGTTTAGACTATGTAATGCCCCAGTCGCTTTTCAGCGTTGTATTTGAGTTTTTTTTTTTTGATATGGTGGGGACGATTCTTGAAGTCTTCATGGAAGATTTCTCAGTATTTGGTTGTAACTTTGATGAGTGCCTTATGCACTTAAAAACTATTTTAAAAAGATGTGAAGAAAAGAACCTCGTGTTGAATTGGGAGATCATGGTTCAAAAGGGAATAGTCCTTAGTCACATCATCTCACAAAAAGGAATCAAGGTGGACAAGGCTAAAATTGATCTTATCTCTACCCTTCCACCACCCAAAAGCGTATGAGATGTGTGATCCTTTTTAGGACACGTCGGATTCTATAGACGGTTCATAAAGGACTTTAGTTCACTCTCTCGTCCTTTATGTAACCTCCTTCAAAAGAAAACTCATTCGAGTGGAATGAGGATTGTCAAAATGCCTTTGTAAAACTTAAAGGTATGTTGACAAGTGCTCCTATAATGCAACCACCTAAGTGGAGCCTTCCTTTTGAAATTATGTGCGATGCGAGCGACTACGCTATTGGGGCAGTGTTAGGCCAAAGAAAAAAGAAGAAGCCATACGTTATATACTATGCAAGTAGAACTCTAAACTCGGCTCAAGCAAATTATACCACTATAGAAAAGGAACTCTTAGTCGTAGTATTTTCTTTGGACAAGTTTCGGTCCTACTTGATCGGATCCAAGATCATCATATTCATCGACCATGCAGTGCTTAAGTACCTTCTCTCTAAGAAGGATGCTAAGCCACGTTTGCTAAGATGGATCCTCCTACTCTAAAAATTTGACCTAGAAATACGTGATAAGAAAGGAGTAGAAAACATAGTGGCTGACCAACTCTCTAGACTTGTTCTCACCGATTCCCCTGAGACAACCGCGATCAATGACATGTTCCCTGATGAATAACTTTTTAAAGTCTCCCAATTGCCATGATATGTGGACATTGCTAACTATTTTTCTATAGGTACAATTCCAACACATTGGAACAAGCAAGATAAGGATAAGTTTTTTAATGAGGTGAGAAAATTCTTGTGGAACGACCCGTACTTATTCAAGTATTATTCCGATCAAATTATAAGGAGATGTATGCTAGATGATGAGCAACACAGTATCATCTCCTTTTGTCATTCTCAGGTGTGTGGTGACCACTTTTCGGCTTAGAAGACCACAGCCAAAATTCTACAATGTGGGTTTTATTGGCCCACCATGTTCAAAGATACCCATGGGTTTTGTAAAACATGTGAGCCTTATCAGAAATTGGGGGGAATATCCCGTAGAAATATGATACCACTCAATTCCATCTTACCAATCAAAATTTTTTATTGTTGGAGCATCGATTTCATGAGTCCATTCCCATTTTCTTTTGAAATTTATATATTTTGCTTGCGGTCGATTATATTTCAAAATGGGTTGAGGCGATTCCATGCCGGAACAATGACCATAAAACAGTCATTCATTTCTTAAAAGAATATATCCTTTCCCAGTTTGGAACACCTCGAGTTATTATAAGCAATGGAGGATCTCATCTTTGTAACCGCCCGTTTGAAGCTTTAATGAAGAAATATGGCGTAAATCACAAGGTGAGCACTCCCTATCACCCACAAACAAGTGGACAAGTTGTGATATCCAACAGGGAAATTAAACATATTTTGGAGAAAACAGTGAACCCCGATCGTAAAGATTGGTCGCTTCAACTTATTGATGCACTCTGGGCTTACCGTACCGCTTTCAAGACCCCCATTGGAATGTCTCCCTATAAACCTGTCTATGGGAAAGCTTGTCACTTGCCTGTGGAGTTGGAACATAGGGCATATTGGGTGATAAAGAAGGTGAATTTTGATTCTGACAAAGAAAGCTCGTTGCACAAACTTCAATTGAATGAACTTGCGGAACTCCGGAACGAGACATATGAAAATGCGAGAATTTACAAAGAGAAGACGAAGGTGCTCTATGATAAGAACATCTTTCGTAAGACCTTCACGATTAATCAAAAGGTCCTTATGTATAATTCTCGGCTACATTTATTTTTGGAAAAATTGAAGTCTCGATGGACCAATCCTTTCATTGTGAAAACTGTTTATCCATATGGGACTGTCGAGTTGTTGAATCCAAGGAATGGTACTATCTTTAAAGTGAATGGTCAGCGATTAAAGCCGTTCTTTCAAAATTTTCCTTCAGAAGGTATGCCATACCTCTAACTGCTCTTGTGTATTAGGATATTTGATCTCCTAGTCTGATGGAGGTATAAAGTAGTTAGGAATAGGATTTTGTTGCTTTTAGTTTGCTTTTTCATAGATTTGTTAGAAGGAGGTAGAATTCCAGTTTTTGTACTCTCAGGTACTCTCATCCTCACTCCCTTTATTTTATAATTGCTCTCATGTTTTACTCATTGCATATCTTTTACATTGAGGACAATGCAAGATTTGGTTGGGGGGTGTGAGATCACTAGGATGAATCTAGTGTTTTGTAACATCTCGAGCAATATGAAGAACATTTTTCAGATTTTTTTCTAAAAATTCAAAACTCCATTGGAAAACTTTGTTTCTATGCATTCGGGACAGTGTAAGTACAAGAAAAAGAGAGGCGAAGTGAGTGATGTTGAATACTTTGAACAATCTTTAAGGTACTAGTCTTGTATGTGAATTCCCCTATTGATTTGATTGATAGAAAAATTGGAACACTTTTACACCTAGTTCACTTTACACGATTCTCATGTTTTGAAAGGATTTTGTAGATTTATGGATTCACTAGGCTTAGATTTGAGGTGTTGAGAAACCAAGCTGGGGTACTTTGTCCATCCTTGACCATGGGAAAAGAACGAAAGATATAGATTTCTAAAAATCCTATCTAATGTGTATGAAAAGGAAATGAAGGATGAAAATATGGGAATGATTGAAAATATGGTGGAAAATTCTGAAAAGGGCTACCTATTACCAACTAGAGGATGGTCTACCCGTAACCAAAGCCGGAAATGGGAAGTAGTGTGAAAGCCGTCGGAAGGACGGTGAGGCAAATTCCTGTCAAAGGCTTGTTGTTGATCTATACTCCTTGAATTCCATACCTTAAGCTAATTTATGAAGAAGATAATCTCGAATTTTCATGAGATGAGCATTCACTGAGCACCCTAGGTTAAATTGTTTAAATCCTTCTATTTATCAATCTATCAGCGGGAATTTCATATGAACACTTTTATGTTATGAGAGGCTTAAGGTTTCAACTTCTATCACCAAGTTTTTCTAATTTTTGCACTCGCATGTCATGGAGTGTATAGAAGCATAGTTTCTGTAGGAGAGTTGGGTTTTGGAGAAATGAATTGTTTCATGCATGTTTTGCTCAGGGACTAGCAAAATGTTGGTTGCGGGGGTGTGTTGAGCGCTTAAATGTGTATATTCTAACCCCATTTCATCACTAACTATGCATGATTTTCAAGCTTAAAGACTATTCTAATGCATGGTTTTTTAGTGGTTATAGAAATGAGAGAGAGTTCACTTAATTGATGACTACAAGAGCATATTTAGAAGCCTTGGATGAAGACCCAAGGTGGGCCAAAGAAAGAAGAAAGCAAGGAGAGAAGAGTGACGAAGGAAGAAAGAAAGAAAATCTAAGAAAAGAGAAGTTAGACCAGTCTTGACCGGTCGGCCACACAAGTTAGACCGGTCGGCCACCACAGGCAGGCCTCTCTACACTTGCTGGAACAATGTCCAGCTAGGTCTGACCGGTCAAGACTGGTCGGCCAACAAGTCGGGTACCCCTCTGGAATCTCTCGACCTCTGCTAGACCAGTCAAGACCGGTCGCCCATCCATCTCGATTGGTCAAGACCGGTCGGCCAAAAGGTAGCCAGTGTAATTTGCTGAAACTTAGCAAGCTCCGAGTTTTGTGACCAATTGCGTAAGTATTGCACAATTCTGGAAGATTCTAAGGTGATAGGGCCTCTCTACTATAAAAAGGACACCTAGGGATTGTTCCTAAGGCATCCTAGAAGGTGGAGAAAGAAAGAATCGGAGTTCTATAACTCCCTCTAGTTTGTTTCTTTCTTGTTCATGTTTTTAGTTGTTTTCATGTTTCCTTAGATCATGAACGGCTAAACCTCTTAGCTAGGGCTAAGAGGTGAAGCTTGTAGTGAATCTAAGATGCTTTAATTCGTTTGTTTTGGTTTCAAGTTAAATTTTCATTGAAGAACAATGGTTTGAAGTTTGAATGAAGTTCTAAGTACTTTTAATCTTATGATGGCTCATGGATGTTTAGAAGAGTTGCTTAAGTTCTTAATTATTTTGAATGAGTCTAGACCTGTACACTCCGAGGAATCGAATTCAAGACGCTCTAGACTTCAATTCTCATGTGGGAACTTCATGCCAAGAGTTTTACTTTTCTGGAATTTCTGCTTATGTGTGATTGTGTATGTGATTTGAATGAAGTTCAAATCATGATCTAGTTATACTATGTGACAGAGTTTAATGATTATGATTGTGATCTTAATTTATTGGAACTAGGATTGACCTATGCAATTGAGTGTGCTCAAGTCCTAACTTGAATTGAGGGAATCATGTATATAAATCACAATATGACAGATTGTATGTTATAACCGCTCTATCATCCGACTAGATAGGATTTGATTTCGATTCTAGTTGTGTAATTGGTAAACTACAGCGAATTAAGCATTAAGGATTGCTACAAGTGGATCCTTGAACCCCTAGTGCTCTTTTATATTGATTACATTCACTTTTAATTTAAGAATTCTATCTACATTCAATTCTAGAAATTTGTTTGGTTAGCTCTCAATTAGAGAATATTAGAAGTAATTTTGTGAATTCCTAACAAGTCCCTGAGAACAATCTCAGTCTCTACCGAATTATTACTACATCGCAAGCCTTGCACTTGAGACAAGCGATCAGTTAACCTCATCCCACACTCAGTCTACGAACAACTTGGTTTAGGTGAATTGAAACCCACCAAAACCACACTCCAACTTGCTAATCGATCTGTTCGTATACCAAGAGGAATGATTGAAGATGTACTTGTAGAAGTCGATAAATTCTACTATCCAGTGGATTTTATTGTCTTGGATACACATCCTGTGATTGTTAGTGGTGTTCAAATTCCTGTCATACTTGGTCGCCCTTTCTTAGCCACTTCAAATGCAATCATCAATTTTAGAAACAAGCTTGTACAAATGTCCTTCGAAAATATGACACGTGAGCTAAATATTTTTTATTTATACAAACAACCATGAGATGAAGATGATGAGGTCCACGAAATAAATTTAATTGACTCATTTGTGGAAGATACATCCCTCTTAACATTTTTCTCCGATCACTTAGAGGCATGTTTGGCTCACTCTCATGAGATTGATAATGACATGATACGAGAGATGGATGCCATTTTGGACTCTGTGTCGGTACTTGATACTAACCGATGGAAGAACCCGTTTGAGTATTTACCTTTAACTGAGAATAAGCCTCTTCCATCTAGTATCAAGGCTCCGAAGCTCGATTGAAAACCTTTGCCTACGGATCTCAAATACGTTTATTTAGGTCAAGATGGGACTTATTGTTGAGCTCTTAAATGTGCATATTCTAACCCCATTCCATCACAACTATGCTTAAAATACATGATTAAAGACCCAACTAATGCATGGTTTTATGGTTATAGGAATGAGAGAGAGGATTCATCAATTGAAGGCTTAAAGACACTATTTACAAGCATTGAAGATCAAAAGACTAAGCGTCAAATGGTGGAAGAAAGAAGCAAAGGAGAGAAGAAAGAAGGCAGAAGAATACACTGAAGACTGGTCGTCCGACCGGTCCAGACACTCAACAGAAGGGCCCCTGCTACA
Organism: Liriodendron chinense; assembly: GCA_003013855.2. NCBI lineage: Eukaryota > Viridiplantae > Streptophyta > Magnoliopsida > Magnoliales > Magnoliaceae > Liriodendron > Liriodendron chinense. The sequence goes on along the minus strand of PVNU02000767.1, from coordinate 882,034 downwards.
AACCTTGCTGGACCATCCACGACCAGTCGTCCGACCGGTCGTCCACTGCTCAGACCGGTCGTTCGACCGATCGTTGAATTAATTTTTGGGCAGAAAACTCTCTGGACGTTTTTTCTACTTTTGAGACCAGTCGTCTACTGCTCAGACCGGTCGTCCATAGGCTCAGACTGGTCGTCCGACCGGTCGGCTGCGTAACAGAGCTTCTTCTACAAGCTCCAAGTTTTGCTGCGCAAAGCGCTAATTCTGCAGGATTTCTCGAAGTTTCTTCGCACCTAGGGCCCTAAACCTATACAAGGACTCCTCTAGCTCGTTCCTAAGGCAACTTAGAAGAGAATTACTATGATGGGAGGCGGTGGAAGTCGGATCCGGAGTTCTACAACTCCTTCTAATTTGTTTTTTAGTTTTATGTTTTTTTAGTAGCTTTCATGTTTCCTTGGATCATGAACGGCTAAACCTCTTAGCTAGGGTTAAGAGGTGAAGCTTGTAGTAGATCTAAGATGTTTCAATTCATTTGATTTGGTTTCAAGTTGAATTATTAGTGAAGAACAATGGTTGAAGTTTGAATAAAGTTCTAAGTAGTTTTTCTTAATCTTATGATGGCTCATGAATGTTTAGAAGAATTGCTTGAGTTCTTAATTGTTTTGAATGATTCTAGACCTGTTGTTCGCTTCCTCAAGTGTAGGGTTGCGATGTAGTAATAAACTCGGTAAGACCGAGGTCGATCCACAGGGAAGGAAGTAAATAATTCAAATTATCCTAATAACTAGAATCTTAAGAGGTTTGTAAAATTGGTTTTGAACATAAAATAGAAAATCTAATAATGAAAAGATAACTAGAGCATCAAGGATCCACTTATAGCTCTCCTTAGATGCATAATTCGCTATGGTATCTCACTTTCTCAACTAGAATCGATATTAAGATCTATCTAGTCGGATGATAGAGCTGTTAAACTAAACAATCTGTCATATGTAAGTTCAATGCATAGGATTCACTCAATGTAGGCCGAGTTGAGCATGCTGTTAATGTCAGATTTTGTAACGAGATCCTCCGACTTTCCTCCTTCACTCCAGCAGGGATTTCCACCACCAGACCTGAAACAAGACAGCAAATAAGGGTGGCTGGGGACCAGCCGTTAGCCCTCCGATGCTTAAGTTAGGCCACAGTAAGAAGAGAAGCCAAGCAAAAACGGGACCAAGATTGAATGTTCTGTGCGTACCTGCTCTTAAATGGAGCCACCTATTTATATAGATCTGGAGACAATCCAATTTGTTACGTAAGATGTCGAAATCCCGTTGATGTCGCGTACGATACTGAGATCGTGCTGATTTCATGGGACAAGATCCTATCTTTTGAGTCAGATCCAACCCAATGATTTACTCCAACAATCACGCCCCTTGATGGCAATCCCTTGAGATCCGGATCCATTTAGAGAAGATAAACCCAAAAGCCGACCTATACAGGCTGCCAGTAAGCGTGGTAATAGCGCTGATATGTCATGATAAACTGGAAGCCGTAGTTGGAGTCATAGCCTCCGAAAAGGAAGGAGACGCCCGTAGTTGGAGTCATAGCCTCCGAAAAGGAAGGAGACGCCCGTATTTGGAGTCATAGCCTCCGAAAAGGAAGGAGACGCCCGTAGTTGGAGTCATAGCCTCCGAAAAGGAAGGAGACGCCAACAAGACGGAAACCACCGAACTGGATGTAGCCCTGCTTAGTGTCGCAGAGGGATTGGGGAAGCTGCTCGACGGGAATCGGGTGCTAGTACTGAAGGCTAAGAGATATTACCGCAGGAAAGCTGCTCGCATGTTAGAATGTGGTCGCGAGTCCAAGTACACACTTAGGTGTAACGTTTTTCAAACGACTTGTGAGAAGGTCTGCTCGCGGATCGAGCTTTACCGTATTTGACTATCGGTTATGAAGACTCGAGACTTGCGAATAGCTGCTCCGTATTTTTCAATCTATGACTCCTGATCAGGTGAGCTCGAGAGTCGAATGGACGTCCCACACTTATCCAATATTCGACTCTCGATCAGATGATCTCGAGAGTCGAATGGACGTCCCGCACTTATCCATTCTTTGACTCCCGAGCTTACGATATTGTGAGTCGAACCCGTACTCCACTTTTACCCGTTCTGCGACTCTTGATTAGATCATCTCGAGGGCCAAATGGGTATTTCCGCATGAAATCTTATCTCCGCCATTTTGCCTATAACAGATGCCCCCCAAGTCCTTGCCGCCAAGAATTCTTAAGGAAAGGACTTAGCTTACTATCGCACATAACCGCCCGCTGCTTTCATCGAGAACGGCACCTCACATGATGGGCAGGAATTAATGAGTGCCAGCTTTCCGCAGCCTTTTAGCTGATGGAAAATGAAGGGGCGCTCGCCACGTGTTTGAGGAGTTAATGGGCGTGCCTGCTCGAGCGCTGTGTCAAGAGAGGGACTGCCACGTGCCATCAGATACGGCGGAATGATTGCCTATAAATATACAGAGTCCGCCATTTCTTTGATTTTCTACAGAAGTTTTTTCGAAAGGAACCTGCAGTTCTCTTTCCATTCTTCTTCTTCCTCCGGTGTTCATTTTCCTTTCAGTTTTTGGTATTACTTTTTTTTTTCTTCTTTTATTTTTATCTCATGGCTGGGAACTCTGACGAGACCACTGTCCCTCTTGGTGATGCCACTCCGGAATCCTCTGCCTCCAGCAGTGCAAGGGTTCCGGCAGGGAGATACACAACAGCTGGATATCCTTCCGTTTTATCGGAGGACCGGCTGGCTGAGCTACGGGAGAGATACCTGATCCCCGACTCAGTAACCCTCCGCTTGCCCGGAGGTGGAGAAACACCCGACTCCCCCCCCCCCCCCCCCCCCCCCAAGGATGCGTAGCATTTTATGAGTACCAGCTTATCCTCGGGGTACGCCTTCCCCTTCATCCCTTCGTTCGCGATGTACTCCGGTGTTACAAGATTGCCCCTGGGCAACTCATTGTGAACGGGTGGAGGGTGGTTTTGGGCTCCTTTGCCCTTTGGGTTTAGGCTGGCAACGGGGAACTCACGGCGGAGGAGTTCCTCCGTATGTTTCGTCTGAAGAAAGCTCCCTCCAGCGAAGGCTGGTATTATTTGTGTTATTGGCACCGGGATAATTTCGTGTTGGGGAAGCCCTCCTCGAACTATCCCGGCTGGAGGAAGCGGTGGTTCTATGCTTCCGGGAGCTGGGAGTCTGCCTCCTCCAGGGGTCCAGGAGTGACCCGATTTTTCTGTGAAGGTAGACACAATCCCACATTGTGCAATTTCCTCAGAAAGGTTTTTTAGGGTTTTACTTCGTTTGACCCCCGTTTGTGCTCGCAGGTATCCCGGCCTTGAGAAAACCGAATCTGAAAGGAGGGATCAACGAGAAGATTGTCAAGGTGTACAAGGTGCCTGTCGGAGATAGGCATATCGAGGCTTGCTTGTCCCCTTCGCGACTTGCAGCAGCAGGCCTCATATCCAGAAGAGAAGTTGAAATGACAAAGGCTGGAGAGAAGAGAGGCCTACTGCCCCGACTGAAGGGCACAGGCTCCAAAAGGCAGAAGAGAACCCCTGCCGAACCTTCTCAATCTTCCATCCGCACGGGCAGCGATCAGCCTGCCCTTCCCGCGAGCATGGCGGGGGCCCCAGCTGGGCCCACTATTCCTTCACTGGTGGTCGCACCTGGGCCACCAGTGATTAACATTGCTGATAATTCCCCAGATGGGGTGGGGTCCGGCTGCCCCCCAGCTGAAGAGGCTCGAGAGCAGGTAGAGCCTCAAGAGCCGACTCCTGCTCGTGAACTGGTCCCTGCTGCCGAGCAGGGACCTGCTTGCGAGTCAATGCCTCCACCTCGCGAGCAGGCCGGTTTGGTCGTTGCCCAACCGTCTGGGAGCGGGACGTACTCTATTCCCCGCCACCTCCATCCAGTATGTAAATTTTTGTTCGAGAACGTCCCGCCTCACGCCTTCGGTTCTCTCCCCGAGCCAAGTCCTGAGAACCTTATCCTCGAAGCGGGGATGAGGATGGTTCAGGTAAGACTTCGTCAAGACCTGCTTCGACGTGTTGTTACGTTCCAGAACTCTTATATTTTTCATCTCTTTGCAGGGTTTAGATCTTATTCTGCGAACGAGGCGTGATATCGTTGCCGCCCGTCGCACGATAGAGGAGGCTGAGGGAAAGAGGACTGCCTTGGAAAAGGCAGTTCAAGGAAGAGATCAACTGCTCAAGGCTCATGAGGCAGTGATCTCGAAGAGAGATGAGGAGAAAAAGATCCTCATCGAGAAGATCCAAGTCCTGACCGACAGGTATCAGGCCTTGGACTCAGACTACGTGAAGCTCACGGGTCTGAAGGAGAAGGCTGAGAGAGAGAGGGAGATCTTCCGGCAGGACAAGATCTCGTTAGAGGAGCAATTCGCAGGGGCCAGGTCGCAGCTCAAGGAGGCCTACGACAACTTGACCAGGGAGCGCACCGCTCTTACGCAGCTAAAGGACGACTCGATCCACTGGGATGAGGAGAGAGTCGCCCTTGTAAAAATGCTCTCGGAGGAAGGTGCTCGGGCGATTTCCGAGTTCCGGACTTCGCAGCTGTATGACGATGAACGATATGAGTCATACGATGCTGGTGGAGACTTTGCACTGAGAGTAGTGCAACGAATGATCCCATCCGTCGATATGGGGGAATTCGGTCGAGTCGCGACCATCATAGCTGCAGAAGAGCAAGCTGCTGCCGAGAACGAGGTGACTGAAGCCACGCAGGCTGGAGGGGCTCCTAAAATGGGCCCTGAAGTAGAGAGCGTGGCTCCTCCAAGCGATTGATTTCCTTTTATTTTCTTCTCTCTTATATCTGCGATCATGTATCTGTATTCATCTAATCATCAATGAAAAGATATTTTTGGAAGTGTTACTGTTTTGTTCCCTCCTTTCATTTTTTGCTTTATGTTGATCTCGAATGGATTTATCAGAGATACGACCCCTAAATTCGAGCACGAGCTGCGCTGCTCGCATTTAGGGTGTATGACCACATATTCGGGCGCGAGCCATGGTGCTCGCATTTACGTTGATCCCTCCTCTCACCAATCGCGAATAACTAACTCATGAAAAAAAATGAATTAGACTCAATCCGGGGGTCGTGAGACCGTGTCCGCGTTGAGATAGACTGATCTATCGATTGAGATTCTGATTCTACCAAGGGCAGAAGGTTGGTCAAGAGATGGTATACATTCTCTTCAGGGCTATTCAGGTCCATATAAATGGAAAAGCAACCAACTAGCAATGGTTTCAGTCCTACCAAAGGTAGGCAATTGGCCAAGATGTGTAAGCATTCTCTTCAGGGCTATTCAGGTCCATATAAATGGAGTAGCGGCCAAAAGATCACTTTATTCATAAAACGTTATAATAAGCTACATCGAATCTAGGGGTAGTATCGTAGCAAATGCTCCACGTGCCAAGGGCGACGTACAGGCTTCCCTTGCATGTCTTCAAGATAATAAGTACCGGGTCGCACAACCCTGATAACCCGATACGGGCCTTCCCAATTCGGATCCAATGAATGAGCAGGAACTCCAAGATTTTGCCTTAGGACCAAATCTCCGAATTGGAAGGATCTAGACCGAACCTTCGCATTCCGATAACGGGCAATACGTTGTTGATATGCTGCCACTCGTACTTGGGAAGCATTTCTTCGCTCTTCCAAGAGATCGAGGTGAAGTCGGAGGTTTTCATGATTGCTCGCGGGATCATACTGCTCGATTCGATATGAGGGCACTTGAATTTCCACTGGTACTACTGCGTCAACACCAAATGCTAAGGAGAAAGGAGTTTCACCTGTCGATGTACAAGCCGTGGTTCTATAGGCCCATAACACCTCTGGCAGAAGTTCTGGCCACACCCCTTTACATTCACCTAGCTTGGTCTTCAAATGATGCTTTATGATCTTATTAACTGCCTCGACCTGCCCATTCGCCTGAGGATGATATGGAGAAGTGCGGAGATTACGTATCTTCCATTTGTCGCAAAATTCATTAAAGGCTGCGTTGTCGAACTGCGTTCCGTTATCGGTAATTATAGTATGAGGGAGTCCGAAGAGACATATGATATTTCTCCACATAAACTTAGTAGTTTGTTTTTCAGTAATTTTGGCTAATGGTTCTGCCTCGGCCCATTTGGTGAAATAATCAACCGCCACGATCGCGAACCTATTCTGTCCCTTTCCCATAGGTAAGGGCCCGATGATATCGATCCCCCACTGAGCAAAAGGCCAAGGGCTGACGACTGGGGTCATCCGCTCAGACGATACGCGAGGTATAAGTAGATATCGTTGACACTTGTCGCATTTTTTAGAAAATTCGATGGCGTCTGCTTTCATAGTAGGCCAATAATATCCTTGCCTCATCTCTTTATATGCTAGGGATCGCCCCCTGGGATGATTACCACATGCCCCCTGGTGTACTTCATCTAGAACACGATGTGCTTCTTCTGGATGAAGACACCTTAGATAAGGCAAGGAGAAGCTTTTTCGCAACAATATTCCATCTTGTAAGGTGTACCTGGCAGCTCAAAGCCGAATTTATCTCGCAGCTTTTTTGTCTTCTGGTAGGTATCCATCTCTGAGATAAAGGATGATAGGATCCATCCAGCATGGAGACGATTGTACCGATAGAACTTGCTCTAGAGTCACTTGGTCGATACTCAAGTTCTGACGATGCTCGATGGGGATCGAATGTGATAACTCCGATTCTGGTGCAGAAGCGAGTTTTGCCAAGGAATCGGCAAGTTGGTTCTGCTCGCGAGGGATATGAATTATTTTATAAGTTTTCAATTTTGCGAGCAGGATGAGGACACGAGACTTGTATAAGGCCATTCTTTCTTCTTTGGCTTCGAATTCACCAAGAACTTGATTGACAATGAGTTGGGAGTCGCTATGAATTATCAAATTCTGGACTGCGAGGACAATGGCCAGTTCGAGGCCAACAATTAGGGCCTCATATTCTGCTTCATTATTGGAGACGCGTGATTCAAATCGCAGAGCATATTGAAAATGCGACCCGTCGGGAGCCACTAAAATCAGGCCCGCTCCACTGCCAGTGGCCTGTGACGACCCGTCCACGAAGAGCGACCAAGGAGGCTGGTCGCTGGTCATGACGTTATCTTCAAAAGAATATGTAAATTCGGCGATGAAGTCAGCCACAGCTTGGCCCTTAACTGCGGTCCTAGGACAGAACGAGATGTCATGCTCACTGATCTCGACCGCCCATTTAGTTAAGCGCCCGGAAGCCTCAGGTTTTTGAAGGACTTGTCGTAGTGGATGATTTGTTGGTACTAAAATAGCATGGGCTTGAAAGTATGGTCACAGTTTTCGAGACGCCGTGACTAAGGCTAAGGCCAGTTTCTCCATATCAGAATACCTAGTTTCTGCATCGACCATTGCTCGACTGATATAATAAACGGGCTTTTGCACCCCGGAATCTTCTCTTATTAAAGCGGCGCTAACGGCCGTGGAAGACACAGATAAATAAAGAATGAGTTGCTCATGTGCTACAGGCTTAGATAAAATGGGGGGAGCGCTCATGTATTGCTTCAATTGTTGAAAAGCTTCTTCACACTGAGGTGTCCACTTCCAATCAAACTTGGCCGTCGCACGAAGGAGTTTGAAGAAGGGCAAACACTTGTCAGATGCTCGCGAGATGAACCTGTTCAATGATGCGATGCGACCAGCCAGACGCTGGACGTCCTTCAGAGTAATAGGGGATTTCATATCTATCAATGCTTTAATCTTTTCGGGATTCGCCTCAATTCCACGCTGGCCAACCATGAACCCAAGAAATTTCCCTGCTAACACTCCAAACGCGCATTTTTCCGGGTTTAATTTCATTTGATACTTCCTCATCAGATCAAAGGCTTCTCGAAGATCAGAAATGTGGTTATCTTCAACGATGCTTTTCACGAGCATATCGTCAACATACACTTCCATATTCCTACCGATTTGAGCAGCGAACATTTTGTTGACAAGACGTTGATAAGTGGCCCCAGCATTTTTAAGACCGAACGGCATTACCTGATAACAATATAGTCCTCGATCTGTGATGAAGGCGGTATGCTGGCTATCAGGTGGATGCATCATAATCTGGTTGTAACCAGAATAAGCATCCATAAAGCTGAGGAGAGCATGTCCAGCTGTTGAGTCGACCAACTGGTCGATCCGTGGTGTCGGAAAGCTATCTTTGGGACATGCTTTGTTCAAATCTGAATAGTCGACGCACATCCTCCATTTGCCATTAGCTTTCCGGACGAGAACTACGTTTGCGACCCACGCTGGGTAGTCAACTTCCTTTATGAAATTAGCCGCGAGCAGCTTCTCAACTTCAGTTTTGATTGCCATTTGTCTTTCTGTAGTAAAGGCACGTCGACGCTGATGTACGGGTTTATGCTTCAGGTCAATGTTGAGACGATGTGCGATGACATTGGGATCGATGCCTGGCATATCTTTATGAGACCAAGCAAACACATCCTTGTATTCAGTGAGGAAACGGATCAAATCTTCACGGTGGACACTGGTTAAGGAGGAACCGATGTACACGACCTTAGACGGGTCGTCTTCGGTCAGGCAGATCGCCACTGTTTCCTCTCCCGGAGCTCCTGATTTCAAAGCATTTTCTCTCGGATCCAACGAGGTGGAGGGAACGTCGGATGAACCTTGAATTATTTCCATGACGGGTGTCGCTTGAGCCTTCTTTCGATCTTGGAGGGCTATCTGGTAACAGGACCGTGCCTCCTGCTGACTTCCTCGCACAACCCCGATGCCATTTGGGGTAGGAAACTTAACACACAGATATGAAGGGTGCAAGGCCGCTCCAACCCTAGTTAGAGACGGCCGCCCCAAGATGGCGTTATATGCTGATTTTCGATCCACGACGAGGAAGTTTACGAAGACAGTAGTCTTCGCTAAACTTTCTCCAAAAGTAACTGGGAGATCGATGCTTCCTTCAGGTGTTACTACCTCTCCTCCAAAGCCGACGAGGGGGGTCGATACTGGCTTGAGGAGGCTTCTGGCTAGTGCCATTTTGTTGAAAGCCTCCAAGTACAGAATATCAGCTGAGCTACCTGTGTCCACCATAATTCGATGAGTCAGATAATTTGATACCTTCAATGTGACTACAATGGAATCTTCATGAGGGAAGTGAATTCCCGCTGCATCTTCGAGGGTGAAAGAAATTGGAGGATGGCTAGCTTGTGATGAGCTGGAGGTCTGTTCCAACCAATAGATTTGTTGGGGTTCTTTGGACGCCTTTCGAGCGTATGCCTTTCTCGAAGCTTGAGAGTCACCCCCGCAAGCTGGTCCCCCGACGATAGTGCGAATTTCTCCCGTGGGCTCAGCGTCCTCTTGGTCGGTTTGACGATGAGGCGGTTCCTTTTGGCGAGATGAGGTCTTCGCCCTTTCTGGTGATCGATTTTTACGAGCAACATAATCTTGGAGATGGCCTTTTCGAATAAGGGCTTCAATATGGTCTCGTAGAGAGATGCAGTCCTGGGTCCTATGCCCATGATCTTTGTGGAAATAACAGAACTTGCTCTTGTCCCTCTTCTCGGGATCGGATTTGATCTTTGCAGGCCACTTCACATATGGCTTGTGTTTAATCTCCATTAGAACCTTTTCAGGAGACTGATTAAGAGGAGTGTAGTTATGATATTTACCAGAGCAGGGCTTCCTGGGAGAACGATCACGCTGGTCACGACGATATTTCTTATCTGTAGAAGAGGTTCCTTCTGGCTTGCGCTTCTTACCCTGTACTCCATGGCGTGTCAATGCGACTTCTTCTGCATTGATATATTTCTGAGCTTTGGCTTGGAATTCTACCATAGTTTTCGGCGGGCTTTTATCTAAGGCAAACCTGAATTTCTCGCTCGTTATTCCGGCAATGAGGGCTGTAAGACTCTTTTCTTCAGTGTAACCCTCAGTTTGAACGGCTTCGGCAGTGAATCGTACTGTGAACTCCTTTATTGTCTCCCCATGCTGTTGTTTCAGATTCATCAGATGGGAGGCTGGCTTCTTAATGCGAATACTCCCCATGAATTGAGAAAGGAATATCTCTGATAACTGGGAAAAGGAACTGATGGAACGGGGCTTTAACCCCCGGAACCACGTACGAGCTGCATCCTTCAATGTTAGGGGAAAAGCCCTACACATGATTTCTGAACCATGTCCCTCCAACTCCATGAGGGACCTATATGTTTCCAGATGTTTCAGAGGGTCGCCAATTCCTGTGTACGGAGCGATAACAGGCGCTCGATACTTTCTGGGTAATGGGGCTTCCATGACCTCGCTGGTGAAGGGAGATTCAGATTGGTGTATCGCCGCCATGACGGCAGATGGCCGATTTGCCTTGTATCGCTGCTCCATGACATCAAAACGATCTTGGATTCTTTTGAGATCTCCTTCCCATGGTAGGGTATAGCTAGATGTTTCGGCGGTGGAGCCTTGCGATTGAGGTTGTCGAGACGAACTGGAATGTATGGAATGTAGAGACGGTACAGGGGGATGGCCGCCGAGTGGCGGGACCTGTGGTTCGTCCATAGAATGTCTGGAAGCTACCGGTATGGGTTGCGGTGGTAACCCTCCGGAGGGTTGTTTTTACGGTTCAGGGAAGTGTTGATCTAGCCGATTTGACAGCGCCTGAACTCCGGCATTTAGAGTTAGGAGAGTGTTTCCGAGGAAACGTAGGACATCATCTTGATTTCCAGAGGCCTCCAACAATGGGTTTGTTGTTGGTATATTCGGGGCTCCTTGAGGGATATTCGTTGGAGCAGGTGGGAGGACAGGTACGGATTCCGTCTCATCAGGCGGAGGTGGTGCCTGCCTTGAAGTTGAAGGATGAACAGCCTTTTTAGGAGGCATCGCTGAAGGATTTTGATCGGTGGTTAGCACGATTGATTTCGATGATCAATTCGTTCCCACAGACGGCGCCAAACTGTTAATGTCAGATTTTGTAACGAGATCCTCCGACTTTCCTCCTTCACTCCAGCAGGGATTTCCACCACCAGACCTAAAATAAGATAACAAATAAGGGTGGCTGGGGACCAGCCGTTAGCCCTCCGATGCTTAAGTTAGGCCACAGTAAGAAGAGAAGCCAAGCAAAAACGGGACCAAGATTGAATGTTCTGTGCGTACCTGCTCTTAAATGGAGCCACCTCTTTATATAGATCTGGAGACAATCCAATTTGTTACGTAAGATGTCGAAATCCCGTTGATGTCGCTTACGATACTGAGATCTTGCTGATTTCATGGGATAAGATCCTATCTTTTGAGTCAGATCCAACCCAATGATTTACTCCAACAATCACGCCCCTTGATGGCAATCCCTTGAGATCCGGATCCATTTAGAGAAGATAAACCCAAAAGCCGACCTATACAGGCTGCCAGTAAGCGTGGTAATAGCGCTGATATGTCATGATAAACTGGAAGCCGTAGTTGGAGTCATAGCCTCCGAAAAGGAAGGAGACGCCCGTAGTTGGAGTCATAGCCTCCGAAAAGGAAGGAGACGCCCGTATTTGGAGTCATAGCCTCCGAAAAGGAAGGAGACGCCCGTAGTTGGAGTCATAGCCTCCGAAAAGGAAGGAGACGCCAACAAGACGGAAACCACCGAACTGGATGTAGCCCTGCTTAATGTCGCAGAGGGATTGGGGAAGCTGCTCGACGGGAATCGGGTGCTAGTACTGAAGGCTAAGAGATATTACCGCAGGAAAGCTGCTCGCATGTTAGAATGTGGTCGCGAGTCCAAGTACACACTTAGGTGTAACGTTTTTCAAACGACTTGTGAGAAGGTCTGCTCGCGGATCGAGCTTTGCCGTATTTGACTATCGGTTATGAAGACTCGAGACTTGCGAATAGCTGCTCCGTATTTTTCAATCTATGACTCCTGATCAGGTGAGCTCGAGAGTCGAATGGACGTCCCACACTTATCCAATATTCGACTCTCGATCAGATGATCTCGAGAGTCGAATGGACGTCCCGCACTTATCCATTCTTCGACTCCCGAGCTTACGATATCGTGAGTCGAACCCGTACTCCACTTTTACCCGTTCTGCGACTCTTGATTAGATCATCTCGAGGGCCAAATGGGTATTTCCATGTGAAATCTTATCTCCGCCATTTTGCCTATAACACATGCTCAATTGCATAGGTCATTCCCCATTCCAAAAGGTTCAGTTCACAATCATAACCATCCTCAAGTCCTGTCACAAGACAAGGCTAGATCATGATTTGAACTTGATTCAAATCACATGCACAATCTATACATATTACAGAAATTCAGAAAAGTAGAACTTTGGTAGGAAGTCCCCACATGAAGATCATAGTACTAGAGCGCACTCCAATTCCTCGGATCATACAGGTCTAGACTGATGCAAACCAATTAAGAATTTAAGTAATTCTCCCAAACATCCATGAGCCATCATAAGACTAAGAAAAACTACTTAAAACTTGTATAAACTTCAAACCATAGTTCATAATCATGAAAACCAATCTTAAAACCAATAAAACGAATTAAACAATCTAAGAAAACTATAAAGTTCACCTCTTAGCTCTAGCTAAGAGATTAGCTAATGAAAAACATATTAAAAATAAAACTAGAACTAAGAAAAAGAAGAAAAACTAGCTGGAGGAGGCTAGGAAGCCTCCTATGACTTGAACTCCTTGCTCCCCACGTCCTTGGTTTTCCTGGAATAGAAGAGAGCACCTCCTTTTATAGTGCAGCAATAGTACAGAAACATAGCAGAATTTGTTTCGCTTGGTACGGCTTAACCAATGGTTGGATTACCTTCAAAATGGATTTATAGCTTCCTTGTAATGTGATCTTCCTCATAGATGATTTAGATTTCCAAGATTGTCCTCTGAATGGGCCCACCAATCAGATCACCGACCACCTCTCAAAATCGCGCACTTCGGGTACCTTCAGAACCAGTCATCTTGCTTTCAACACTCCGGAGTGTACAGATGTCGGATTGATCCCAAATTTGGTATATCAGTAGAAAACTTCCTCCTATACATGATAAATGGATTAGATTGTCCAAAATGATCCCAGAATGTGGTCCGAAAATTTGAACAATTAGGGCTTTTATAAACTCTGCGCAGTTGGATCTTTCTGGATGGTCCATCTTTCTTCAACCGGTACGGTCAAACCACACATCCTTTTGATCTGAAAGTTTGTGGTTATTTATATATGGATGTGGTATAGAATATGGTCAAAGTAGATTCTTCATATCATCAATGATGGGCCACCTGGACCGGCCCAGAGTGGAGTAGGCAGAATCTGAAACTTTCTGGACAGTTCGTACTGTTTTGGCCACCACGATCAATCCGTAGCTCCGATTGACACGAAACCACTTGGGTTAGTTCGGCGTCGAGCTCCTCTTCGACATGGATGTGTTGGATTTTCAAATTTCATTAAAATAGGCCTAAAAAAATTATCCGAAAAACCAGAAACGGGAATGGCCTGCTGTCTGCAATTTGGAAGCTGAAATTTACATGGCTGACCGGTCAAGACTAGTTGGACAGGGCTGGCCGACCGGTCTAGCCTGTCTGGGTGGCAGTCCAGCAACATGTGAAGAATTTCTTCCCATGGACGACCGGTCTTGACCGGTCTAGCCTAATTTTCTGCATTGTTTTCTTCTTTCTTTCTTCTCTCTTCTCTCTCCTTGCTTTCTTCTTTCTTTGGCCCACCTTGGGTCTTCATCCAAGGTTCCTAAATATGCTTCTTTTAGCTATTGATCAAGTGAACTCTCTCTCATTCCTGCAATCACAAAACCATGCATTAGAATAGTCTTCAAACATAAAATCCATGCATAATGAGTGATGAATTGGGGTTAGAATATGCACAATTAAGATCTCAACACACCCCCCAACCAACATTTTGCTAGTCCCGAACAAAACATGCGTGAAACAAATTTAATTCTCCGAAAACCAACTCTCCTTCAGAAACTATGCTTCTATACATCCCAAGACACACAAGTGTAAATGTCAGAAAAATTAGGTGATAGAAGTTGAAACCTTAAACTCTTAAAACATAATAAGTGTCCATATGAAATTCTCGCTGATTGATTGATGAATAGAAGAACTCGAACAAATTCAACCTAGTGTGTATAGTGAAAGTTCATCTCATGAGTTTCTGGGCTTATCTTCTTCATAGATCAACTAAACTATGGATTTCAAGGTGCACAGAGCAACAACAAGCCTATAACAGGAATTTGTCTTACCGTCCTTCTGACGGCTTTCACACTACTTCCCATTTCCGGCTTTGGTTACGGGTAGACCATCCCCCGGTTGGTAATAGGTAGCCCTTTTCGAAATTTTCGACCATTTTTCCATCATTCCCAATTTCATCCTTCCTTTTCCTTTTTCTTTTACATTAGATAGGATTTTTAGAAATCCATATCTTTCGTTATTTTCCCATGGACAAGCATGGACAAAGTACCCTGGCTTGGTTTCTCAACACCTTAAATCAAAGTATAGTTAATCCACAAATCACATAATCCTTTCAACCCATGAAAATCGTGTAATGTGAACTAGGTGTAAAAGTGTTCAAATTTTCTATCACTCACATAAATAGGGAAATTCACATATAAAACCATTATATTAAGAGAAGTTCAAAGCTTGCAACATCACTCACTTCATATCTCCTCTTCTTATACTTGTATCATCTTGAATGCATAGAAACAACGTTTTTCAAAAGAGTTTTAAATTTTAGAAAAATCGAAAATTTTCTACATAATTGCTCGAAATGTCACAAAGCTAGTAGATTCATCTAAGGAATCTCACCCCCCAACCAAAATCTTACATTGTCCTCAATGTAATAAGATATGCAATATGCATGACATGAGAGCAATGACATAAAACAAAGGAGAGTGAGAACGAGAGTACCTGAGGTAACAAGTTGATCAATTCTAGCATCTTCCATTGTCTCAATGAGACTTATTCAATCCTAAATGCAGAAAGAAATCCTAACCTACCTACCTACCTTTGATTAGTCCGATCGACTACATGATCAAATTTGAGCAGGATCTCCATGAATTTCAATAGATTTCTCATGAGGACCATCCAAAGTCCTGCTCGAATGTATACCTGGGTGCGTTTCTTCATGAAGGTCCAATCATAGTGCTCACCACACGCATGTAAGGAGGAGATAAGAGCAGCAAAAAGATATCTCCTCAAGTTCTGAATTGGGTTGTAATTGATTAAAAACGGGTCCTCCCAATCAGAATTTTCAATGGGTTGAAGAACCCATGATGGTGGAGAGACACTCATTAAGTATTTTTCAGTTTGGGTTGTCTCCTCCACAAATTCAAAATTCCACGGTGTTTCCACAAATAATGATAAAGAGTGTAAATCAGTGCAATGGTGTTCTTCAGGCACCGACACCGTGTCTAACAAACTATCTAACTCCATAATCATCTCATCATCCAAATCATAGGGGTGGGTCATGCATTCCTCTAGGAAATCGAGAGAGTCGGATGAAGGGTCCTCGTTCTCCCTAACTGATTGAGGAAATTCTATTTCAAGGGTAAGGAATTCCTCCTCTATAGAGGGGAGGTCTTCCAAAGAAAATTTTTCAGATTCATTGGTAAGCACATCATGTAGCATTGGTTGATCTAAAATTTCAGATTGTGCCACCACATCATCCAAAGAAACAGAATTTTCAACCCAAGGGAGTTCTTCCACAATAGAATCCGACATGTGTTGTTGGTGGAAGGACTCAAAAATATCAACTTCGGCCATCTCTCTAGCAGAATATCTTTCGGTGACTCAAAAACATTTGGCCCTTTGGAAGAAGAAATCATGGACTCACAATCATCCTTCAAACCCTCATTGTAGGCAATCAAACTATCACTTTCAGATTTTGTAGATTCCTCGGGTTCGTCAACCGTCCTTGAAATCTCTTCATCATTCAAATCGGAATAGCTAAAAGAGATAGTTGATTCACCATAATCAATGGTAATGGTGGGATCACTGAGATCAATATCCTCTAGAAGTTTAGTCATTAAATCTAGAGAAGGTTGGGTTTGGATAGCCTCATCCTCCTCATTGTTGGGGGTTGATTTGGTGTTCCCAATGTTGGGTTCAATATTTTGAGATGGCGAGAGGTTTTGTATGCATTGCTCAGTTATTTTCATAAACTCTCGCAGTGTATCCTCAAGAGTTCGTGTCGGTTGTGGCTCATGAGAAAGAAACTCTTGAGGATAATTGTTGGCATCCATGGTTTGCTCGTCTCCCAAATTGAAATTTTGATGCTCCCACCTATTAGGATTATGCATGTCATATGTTGTGCTATTAGATAGTTGTTGATATTTGTAGCCAAACAAGTGATCATACATTGTCCTAATCGGTGGAACATTATTCATCTCTTTCTGATACTCTCCCATTGTCTTACCTGGCGAAAAGTTATGCACATTGTTGTCATTCCGGTAATCTCGCAAGGTCTTATGTGGGGGAGTATTAGAAGTAGATTGAGTCATAAAAAGATATTCATGCTTGTAATGGTTCCAATCATAATGATTTTTTATTTGGTTCGACCTCTCATCTTCCCAAAGGTATTTAGACAATCCACCCGTCCAATCATTCATATTGAAATTATAAGAAGTTGAAACAATCCCAATCTAGAAAAAAAAAAAACAAAAAGAAGAAAGGGAGATAGAGAGATGTTACCCGTGAAGGTGAGAGCTATGTCAGCAATAATGTCCTACAAAATCAAACCAAAAAATTGTTAGTAATCTAGACAAAAAAAATTAGAAAATCTACTTCTATAAAAATAAAAAATCCTACCTAACTAAAACTACTCTATAGCTACTAGAACAATTAGAACCGTTTAACCTCTTCCCCGGCAGCGGCGCCAAAAACTTGTTCGCTTCCCCAAGTGTAAGGTTGCGATGTAGTAATAAACTCGGTAAAACCGAGGTTGATCCACAGGGAAGGAAGTAAACAATTCAAATTATCCTAATAACTGGAATCTTAAGAGGTTTGTGAAATTGGTTTTGAACATAAAATAGAAAATCTGATAATGAAAAGATAACTAGAGCATCAATGATCCACTTATAGCTCTCCTTAGATGCATAATTCGTTATGGTTTCTCACTTCTCAACTAGAATCGATATTAAGATCTATCTAGTTGGATGATAGAGCTGTTAAACCAAACAATCTGTCATATGTAAGTTCAATGCATAGGATTCACTCAATGTAGGCTGAGCTGAGCATGCTCAATTGCATAGGTCATTCCCCATTCCAAAAGGTTCAGTTCACAATCACAACCATCCTCAAGTCCTGTCATAAGACAAAGCTAGATCAAGATTTGAACTTGATGCAAATCACATGCACAATCCATACATATTACAGAAATTCAGAAAAGTAGAACTTTGGTAGGAAGTCCCCACATGAAGATCATAGTACTAAAGCGCACTCCAATTCCTCGGATCATACAGGTCTAGACTGATGCAAACCAATTAAGAATTTAAGTAATTCTCCCAAACATCCATGAGTCATCATAAGACTAAGAAAAACTACTTAAAACTTGTATAAACTTCCAACCATAGTTCATAATCATGAAAACCAATCTTAAAACCAATAAAACGAATTAAACAATCTAAGAAAACTATAAGGTTCACCCCTTAGCTCTAGCTAAGAGATTAGCTAATGAAAAGCATATTAAAAATAAAACTAGAACTAAGAAAAAGAAGAAAAACTAGCTGGAGGAGGCTAGGAAGCCTCCTATGACTTGAACTCCTTGCTCCCCACGTCCTTGGTTTTCCTGGAATAGAAGAGAGCACCTCCTTTTATAGTGCAGCAATAGTACAACAACATAGCAAAAGAGAGCACCTCCTTTTATGGTGATTTCTTCCCACTTAGATCAGGAACAAGAGAGTAGGTTGATTGCTATTCTAAAGAACATAAGAATGCCATTGGGTGGTCAATTGCAGATCTCAAAGGCATAGATCCCCTGATTTGTACTCATCGCATAGACCTTGAGGAGAATGCAAAAACATCTAGGCAACTACAAAGACGCCTTAATCTAAACATGAAGGAGGTGGTTAAGGCTGAGATGTTAAAACTATTGGATGTGAATATCATTTATCCAATATCCGATAGTCAATGGGTGAGTCCAACTCAAATCGTGCCTCAGAAATCTGGAATAAACATTGTAGCCAATGCCAACAATGAACTCGTGCCAACCAAGGTCACTACTGGTTGGAGAATGTGCATTGATTACCGGAAGCTAAACACAGTCACGAGGAAAGACCACTTCCCTTTACCTTTTGTTGATCAAATCTTATAAAGGTTAGCGGGTCATTCCCACTTTTGCTTCCTCGATGGATATTCAGGGTACAACCAAATAGAGATCGCCCTGGAGCACCAAGAGAAGACAACATGCACATGTCTATTCGGCACTTTTGCTTATCGAAGGATGCCGTTTGGACTATGTAATTCCCCTACCACCTTTTAGCGTTGCATGTTGAGCATCTTTTCTGATATAATAGAAAAAATTCTTGAAGTCTTTATGGACGACTTCTCGGTATTTGGTTGTGACTTTGATGAGTACATCATGCACTTAAAAACTATTTTAAAAGGATGTGAAGAGAAGAACCTCGTGTCGAATTAGGAGAAATGCCACTTTATGGTTCAAAAGAAAAAAAAGTCCTTGGTCACATTATCTCAGCCAAAGGAATCGAGGTGGACAAAGCTAAAATTGATATTATCTCTAACCTTCCACCACCTAAGAGCGTACGAGAGGTGTGGTCCTTCTTATGACACGCCGGATTCTATAGGAGGTTCATCAAAGACTTTAATACCCTCTCTCATCCTTTATGTAACTTCCTCCAAAAGGAAAACTCATTCGAGTGGAATGAGGAATGTCAAAATGCCTTTGTCAAACTCAAGAGTATGTTGACATGTGCTCCTATAATGCAACCACCTGATTGGAGCATTCCTTTTGAGATCATGTGTAATGCCAGTGATTACGCTATTGGCGCAATGTTAGGCCAGAGAAAAGAGAAGAAGCCATACGTCATCTACTATGCAAGTAGAACTCTAAACTTGGCTCAAGCAAATTACACCACTATGAAAAAGGAACTCGTAGCTATAATATTTGCTTTGGACAAGTTTAGGTCCTACTTGATCGGATCCAAGATCATCATATTTACCGATCATGTCGCGCTTAAGTACCTTCTTTCTAAGAAGGATGTTAAACCATACTTGTTACGATGCATCCTCCTACTCCAAGAATTTAACATAAAAATACGAGATAAAAAGGGAGTAGAAAATGTAGTGGCTGACCATCTCTTATGACTTATCCTCACTGATTTCCCTGAGATGAATGCGATCAATGACATGTTCCCTAATGAACAACTTTTCAAAGTCTCCTACTTACCATGGTATGCGGACATTGCTAATTATCTTGCTACATGTACCATTCCGACACATTGGAAAAAGCAAGATAAAGATAAGTTCTTCAGCGAGGTAAGAAAATTCCTATTGGACGACCTGTACTTGTTTAAGTACTGTCCCGATCAAATTATAAGGAGATGTGTGCCAGATCATGAGCAACACAGTATCATCTTCTTCTGTCATTCTTAAGCGTGTGGTGGCCACTTCTCGGCTAAGAAAATCACTGCCAAAATTCTGCAATATGGGTATTATTGGCCCACCATGTTCAAAGATACGCATGAGTTTTGTAAGGCTTATGAGCCTTGTCAGAAATTGGGAGGAATATCTCATCGAATTATGATGCCACTCAATCCCATCTCACCAATCGAAACTTTTTATTGTTGGGGCATCGATTTCATGGGTCCATTCCCATCTTCTTTTGAAAATTTGTATATTTTTCTTGCTGTTGATTATGTTTCAAAATGGGTGGAGGCGATTACATGCTGGAACAATGACCATAAAACAATCATTCAATTTTTAAAAGAAAACATTATTTCCCAGTTTGGAACCCCTCGAGTCATTATCAATGATAGAGGGTCTCACTTTTGTAATTGACCATTTGAAGCATTAATGAAGAAATATGGTGTTACTCATAAAGTAAGCACTCCCTATTACCCACAAACAAGTGGACAAGCTGAGATTTTCAATAGGGAAATCAAACATATTCTAGAGAAAACAGTAAACCCTGATCGCAATGATTGGTCGCTTCTACTCATCGATGCACTCTGGGCTTACTGTACAGCTTTCAAGAGCCCCATTGGAATGTTACCCTATAGACTTTGAAATTGCTGTTTTACCGCTTGT
Source organism: Liriodendron chinense (assembly GCA_003013855.2). NCBI lineage: Eukaryota > Viridiplantae > Streptophyta > Magnoliopsida > Magnoliales > Magnoliaceae > Liriodendron > Liriodendron chinense. Next base: position 861,767 of record PVNU02000767.1, on the reverse strand, counting down.
AGAGATACTCGGAGATATGTCTATGGACCTAGAGGGGGGGGTGAATAGGACCTTTTTAAAATTCTTTTCGCCTACTTATGCAATTCAACAAGTTTAAGCTAGGTAAGCAAGAACACCTTGGCTTCCAAGCCTTGGTGGGTCCAATCACAAGACTAGCAAGAGTTAAGCAATAACCAACCCTAGTCTAAGCATGCATAGGTAAGAAAATGATTCAACTAATTAAGCTACTAACCTATGCACCTTGTGTAGACTTATGAGATCGGATCAATGAGCTCAAGTCTACACAAGTAGTGAAGGTACATCTTGTGCAAGGATGCCTAAAAAGTGCCTAGCATGCATTCATATCAATCATTCATAATTAAGCAATTAAACTAACAATGCAAAGATATCAATGTGCTCAATAACAATCACAAACACAAGGATGTATAGTGGTTCGACTACGTGTCTACTCCACTCCCGGTTCAAGTACTCAACCCCTTTGAGCACACCGGCATTCACTATCGGAGGTTTTAAATGAGGTTCACCTCTCAACCTTTACACGGAGGTTTTATCGGTTCACCTCTCAACCGTATCCGGAGTTTTAGACATAGGCTAACTCTCAACCTTATCGCACGTTTACTCCCGTGTCGGAGGCTCCCCCTTGGAGACTTAGTTTAGGCCCGGCTGACGGGCCAAGGAACGGCTAACGTCCCTAAGGCGAGTTGACAAACAAACTCTAAAATGGACTCTCAAATAAGACAACTTACTTGTCGGATGAGCCCCTTATTTAGCGCCGGATTGGGTAGCTTGATCTCCGCTCTCCCGTGCTTCAATCAGCTTCCCTTTGCTCCCTCGATCGTGCCGCCGTTGCGTTGCCAATGCCTCAGCCACATTCGATCAAACACCTTGCATGCGATGCCTTGAAATGCCCAAGGTGCTAGGAGGATGGGTTTGAGAACTCTACAACTTAGTGGGAATGGGTTTTTTAGAGTCTCTTACCTACAATGATCTCATCTTCGAGTTTAGGACAAGGATTTGCCAATCAAGAAGCTTCCTAACTCTAGAGATCAAGAGGGGATGAAGGTCATCTTCTTCATGAGCTTGGAATGCTCTTAATCTTGTGTTAAAGCACAAGGAAGATGCCTTGCATAGGTCAAGGAATAAGCCTCAAAAGAACTCCTTCAATGGTGGCTTTTCTCCCTTAAACATCCCTCTCACAATGCCCAAAACCGGAGCTCTTTATGTAGGAAAAGAGAGCCTCAACGGTCAGAAAACGGGCATAAAACGGTCATAAAACGACCTGTCCTGACCGGTCACGACCGGTCGGACCCCTCTGCTGTAGGATGAAAACAGCCTAGGCCAAATACACTGGCCGACCGGTCATGACCGGTCGGCCACCCTCACTGGACTGCCTTAACATGCCAGGCCGACCGGTCAAGACCGGTCGGCCCCTCTTGCTGGAGGGCTGATCAATGCAGGACGCCAATAACTGGCCGACCGGTCATGACCGGTCGGCCCACCTTGCTGTTTCCCTTCTATTGTGAAGGCCGACCGGTCATGACCGGTCGGCTGGTCTTTGTAATTCCAGCAGGAATGCTGGCCGACCGGTCTTGACCGGTCGGACCAGCCTGGGTCCCCTCTATGCTGAGCTGAGTTCTTCTTTCTCCAGCTGGTTCATATAGACCTAGGTAGAGTTGATCAAATGGGACACCTAGGGCCTATCTATGATGACTAAAGGGTTCTAAATATGGTCAAGGTCATCAAGGATACAAAGGGGATAGGTTTTGGTCGAGGTTAAGGCACCAAGGCATCTCATATACCTGAATCTTCTTCCTTGATGCGGCTGGACGTCTTGAGTCTTCGTTCTTCGTCTTCATTGGGCTCAACCGACTCTAGACTCACTGCTGTAAGTGATTGACAAACAAGGTGCACTAGTATGCCACAGAAAAGTGCACTAACAGACTTGTCTATGGAAAAGCTTATCACTTGCCTGTGGAGTTGGAACATAGGGCATATTGGGCGATAAAGAAGATGAATTTCAATTCTGACAAAGCGAGCTTGTTGCATAACCTTCAATTGAATGAACTTGCAGAACTCCGGAATGAGGCATATGAGAATGCGAGAATTTACAAGGACAAGATGAAGGTGTTCCATGATAAGAACAGCCTTCGTATGACTTTCACGATCAATCAAAAAGTCCTTTTGTATAATTCTCGATTACATCTATTTCTGGGTAAATTGGAGACTGGTCCCTTCATTGTCAAAACTGTTTATCCATATGGGACTGTCGAGTTGTTGAATCCAAGGAACGGCAACATCTTTAAAGCAAATGGTCAGCGTTTAAAGTCGTTCTTTGAGATTTTTCCTTTATAAGGTATGTCCATACCTCTGACTGATCTTATGTATTAGGATACTTGATCTCCTAGTCTGATGGAGGTATAGTGTAGTTTAGGATCAGGATTATTGCTTTTGCTCTATTTGTTTTTCAGTAAGTTTGTTAAATGGAGGTAGAATCTCAATTTTTGCTCTCTCAGGTACTTTCATTCCTCAATCCCTTTGTTTTTGTCGTTTCTCTCATATTATTATTGCATTCATATATTGTTACATTGAGGACAATGTAAGAATTGGTTGGGGGGTGAGATTCATCATCTAGTATTTTGTACATTTCGAGCAATCATGTAGGAATTTTTTTATTCTCTGAAATTTTAAAACTCTCTTGGAAAATATTATTTCTAAATATTTTAGACAATATGAGTACAAAAGGAAGAGAAATGAAGTAATGAGATTTTGAAATCCTTGAATTATCTTAAATATAATAGATTTCTATATAAATTCCCATATTGAATGATCGATAGAAATTTTGAACACTTTGAGTCTAGTTCACATTACACAATTTTCATAATGGAAGGGATTATTAGATTTGTGGATCGATTAGACTAAGATTTAAAGTGTTGAGGAACCAAGCCGGGGAATTTTGTCCATCCTTATTCATGAGAAAATAAGAGAAAAGAACGAAAGATATGGATTTCTAAAAATCCTATCTCATGTATATGAAAATAAAGGAAGTTCGGTTATTATTGAATATTTGTTGAGAAATTCCAAAAAGGGCTACCTACTAGCTAACCAGGGGAAGGTCTGCCTGTAACCTAAGCTGGAAATAAGTAGTGTGAAAGCCATTAAAGGAATGGTAAGGCAAATTCTTGTCAGAGGCTTGTTGTTGATCTGTACACTTTGGATTTTAGTTTGTTTGACTTATGAAGAAGGTAATCCTTAAAGTTCATGAAATGAGCATTCACTTTGCACACTAGACCACATTTGTTCTAAATCTTATATAATTTAATCAATTTGTGAGAATTCTATATGGAACACTTACAGTATTTGGAGAGTTTAAGATTTCAATCTCTATCATTGATTATTTCTGATATTTATACTTGTATATTTTAGAGTTTATAGAAGAATGTTTCCAAGAGAGAGTTGAGTTATAGAGGATCGATTTATTTCACGCATGTTTTTCTCAGGACTAACAAAATGTTGGTTAGGGGGTGTGTTGAGCTCTTAAGTGTGCATATTCTAACTCCATTTCATCACTAACTATGCATGATTCACATGTTTAAAGACCTACCTAATTCATGGTTTTGTGATTGTAAGAATGAGAGAGAGACTTTGTCATTTGGATGCTTAGAGACCCTTCTTACATGCCTTGAAGATAAAAGGAATAAAGGATAAGAGGTGGAAGAAAAATGCAATGGAGATGAAGGAAGAGAAGCTGAAAAAATCACATTTTACATACCATCAGTCGGTCGGCCAATGTCCAGAAATAGAAAATCCAATTTTTGCTGCACAAAACATAAGAGTTACGTGGTTTCTCGAAGGTTCTTCATTGCTGGGGCCCAAAGCCTATAAAATGACACCTCCACTTCATTCCTAACCTAACCTAGAAGAGATCTATTGTATTAGGAGGCGGAGAAAGTCGAATTCAGAGTTCTACAACTCTCTCTACTTAGTTTTCTTTCTAGTTCTTCATGTTTACAGTAGTTTTCCTATTTTCTCTTAGCATGATCGATTAAACCTCTTAGCTAGGGCTAAGAGGTGAAGCTTGTAGTTGATCTAAGATGTTTTAATTCATTTTTAATGGTTTCATGGATTGCTTTTAATGTTGAACAATGGTTTGTTGAGTTTGAATGAAGTTCTAAGTAGTTTTTCTTAATCTTATTATGACTCATGGATGTTTGGAAGAATTATCTTAGTTCTTAGTTGTTTTGCAAAGATCTATACTTGTATGCTCCAAGGAATCAAATTTAAGATGCTCTAGAACTTGGATCTTCATGTGAGAACTTCAAACCGAAGTTCTATCTTTTCTGAAATCTGAAATATGTGTTGCTTGTTTACGTGATTTGAATCAAGTCCAAATTATGATATTAATTAAATTTAGTGACAGGGTTTGATGATTATCATAGCTGTGTTCTTAATCTATTGGAACTAGCATTAGCCTATGCAATTGAGTGTGCCCAAGTCGTAACTTAAATTCAGGGAATCATGTTGATGAACAAGACATGTGTTGGATTGTTTTGCTGAATTAATCGCTCTATAATCCGGCTAGATAGGATTTGATTTCGATTCTAGTTGTGTAGTTGAGAAACGAAAGTGAATTATGCATTAAGGATAGCTACAGGTGGATCCTTGGCGCTCTAGTGCTTCTTTAAATTGTTAAACTCATATCAAGTTTACAGATTGCCCATCTACATTCAAATTCCAATTTGTTTTAGTTTGATTTCAATTAGAGATTATTCGAATAAATTCTGTGAATTCCTGAGTTAGTCCCTGAGGACGATCTCAGTCTCTACCGAATTATTACTACATTGCAACCCTACACTTGGGGAGCGAACAGATGTGTGATCAGTTTCTGATCAGGCAGACTGGCGCGAAGTTTGTTTTGCTTGGCTTGGCTTGACCGATGGCTAATTCTTACAACTGGATGAGATGATAGGCACATCAGTTCGCTTTGGTCCAAGATATCAAGACAGTTAATTCCTCAATTTATATCTCTCCTCCGATATTAAAGAAGATTCCTATAAATGGGCGAGCTATCTGACGGAACTTCTTAAGGCACCTCCTGTCCCCGGCATTGATCACACTATCTCTTTGAGTATGCCGATTGATTACAATAAAAATGATGAAGTGTTGGAAGGTTGGCACACTTTCGGAGTATCTCTAATGGATTGGCTGTCGGAGACAAGATCCACACATTTACCGATGGCTATGGAAGATGAAGTTGATAATATGTCGGTTACTGTCGAGGGCGATCGGTGCCGAATCAGCCGATAGGTGATGTGCCGAATCAGCGAGGTGGAGATTTCACTGATTTAAGGCTAAAAAGATCATTGTAGGTACATTAAAGATCAAAGAACTAAGTGCCAAAGGATGGAAGAAAGAAGCAAGAGAGATATGGAAGAAAGAAGGAAGAAGAGCAACACTCTGCACTGAAGACCAGTCGTCCGACCGGTCTATAATTCAACAGAGACCCCCCATTGCTGTACATATCACTGGACCAAGATAGACCGGTCGTCAGACCGGTCGACCATCACTCAAACCAGTCGTCAGACCAGTCGAGCACTCAACAGAGAGGGGGAGGAAATTTCAAAAAGTCACTGGAGTGATTTTCACGTTTTATGACTAGTCGTTCGACCGGTTGTCCATGAGCTTAGACTGGTCGTCCGACCAGTCGGCTGCGTAACAAAGCTTGTCCTACAAGCTCCAATTTTCTCTGCGCAGCTCCGTGATTCCTTGCGCAAATCGTACTATTCTATAAAAGGGCACCTAGGGCTTCGTCTAAAGGTATCCTAGAAGAGATTGGATGTCTGTGAAGTGAAGGAGAGTACCATGGAGCGTCCACAACTTCGTCGATTCTGGTTTTTTTAATTTTTATGTCTTTTTCATTGAGTTCTAGTTTTAGTATGACAATGCTCGGCTAGAACCTTTCTGTAAGACCCGTACCCTGAATTGCCCTCCGTACATTTAGTTTTCGGTGCCAGTACGTCCCGGATGGACCAGATTAGCGAGCCTTGATCGCGACCCTATTTTAGTACCGCATCAACCTAAGACCCATACCCCGGCGACTGCGTAGGCACTGCAATTCCAATACCGCGGGCACGCCCCATTGCAATACCCGGTGTGAAAGTTGTGATCATTTGCACAATCCGGGTGGGCTGCGCAACACACGTGTGGCATGGGCCCCACTTGCACAAATCCCAAGAAAGTCAAATCAATCAATCAATCACCCTCACCCTCACCCATACCCCACTCATCACCCTAGTCTACACAAACCCTACTCACCCCATCTCTCTCTCACCAAAAAAGTCAAGGGAGCCCATAACTTCCATGCCCCCTCCCATACCACCCTACTCCCCCTCCCATGCTAGCCATTCTCCTCTAGAAAACCCCAAGTATCCCCAAGCACCACTCATCCATGGCATTTCTGAGAGAGAGAGAGAGAGAGAGAGAGAGAGAGAGAGAGAGAGAGAAAGGATTAAGGAGAGAGAGAAAGAGAGAGATTAAGAGGGAGTTAGAGGAATTAGAAGGTGGAGATCAAAGCTTGGAGGGCCCCAACGATCATCCGAACAGTTCGATCAACCACCTGACCCGATCCAATCGTTCATCCTTCGAGGTGAGTGCAAGGGGGACATAAACTCCCCATTTTCTTATTTGCCTTTCATTTTCTTTTTTTGGCCCATCTTGTGATGGGCAATCAGATGGATGGGCTGGATCATCCATGAATGGGCCCCACAACCTGAGAATAATAATAATATATAAAAAAAGAAAAAGAAAAAGCTTGGCCGCTGGACAGACAGCGTCCAGAGGACGCTGCTGCCCAGCAGCGCATGGGTGAAGCCCAATTTGGGCATTTACCATGGGGCCCACTCGTGGGACCCACCTTGATGCTTGTGTATTATCCACACCGTCCATCTGTTTCTCCAATCCATTTTAAGGCTGGATACCAAAAATGAAGCAGATTAAGATCTCAGGTGGACCACACCATAGAAAACAGTGGAGATAATGATGTCCACTGTCAGACCTCTTTGGCCCACCTTGATGTTTCTAGGCCGAATCACCTGCCCAATATAGGGCTGTATGGGTTCCTCATGAGCTGGGGAACCTGATGAATGGTGTGGATCGTCCCCAAGTGGGCCCCACTTGATAAATAAAAGAAAAAAAACAAACAGGCGTCTCTAACGCTGGAACAGTCCAGCGTCAAGACCTGGACGACGTGAGGGGGACCCACCTTGATATTTGTGTTCGATCCACACCGTCCATCTGTTTTCCCGAATCATTTTAGGGCCAAGGCCCAAGTATGAACCAGATCTAAATCTTAAGCGAACCGCACCACATGAAACAGTGGGGGAGAATGATGCCTACTGTTGAGCTTTCTTCGGCCCATCTTGATGTTTGTAGGCTGTATCACCCGTCCAATATTAGACTCTTCGGGTCCCCCATGAGCTGAAAAATCTGATGAACGGAGTGGATCATCCTCATGTGGGCCCCACTCGATGAAAACCAAACAAAAAAAAATGAATAAGTAAGGCTCTTGCTACTGAAGTGACGTCACCAACTTCTATGGGCCCCACCGTGTTGTATGTGTTATATCCACACCGTCCATCCATTTGGAGAGATCATTTTAGGGCATGATCTTAAGAATGAGACAGATCCAAATCTCAAGAGGACCTTACCAAAGAAAACAGTGGGGACAGTGACCAAACCGTTGAAACCTTCCTACAGCCCACCATGATGTTTATTTGAGATCCAACAAGTTCATAAGTTCACACATGTATAAAAAGGGAAAACAAGATATCAGCTTGATCGAAAACTTCTGTGGCCCAAGAAGTTTTTAATGGTAGGAGATCAATCCCCAGTGTTTTCATTGGTGAGGTACACTTTAGACTCACGCTGCCCAGCAAGTGGCCCACTCGTGGGACCCACCATGATGTATTTTCTTATCCACGCTGCCCATCTGTTTTCCCCAGATTATTGTAGGACATGGCCCCAAATATGAGGCTGATCCAAACGTCAGATGGATCACACCCGCAGGGAATAGTGGTCATTGATGCCCACCATTGAAAACTTCCTTGGGGCCACTCTAGTGTTTATTTTTCATCCAACTAGAGGTTGTGGGCCCATCTTTGGGTTCCACCTTGATGGATGCACCGTGTAGCATGCCAACCGTCTGACCGATGCATGGGGCCCAATTTGAGTGGACTTCACTTAGAAAATGGTGGTGATTGGATACCTACCACTGAAACTTCCTAAGACCTACAATGATGTATATTTGCTATCCGACCGATGAGCGGGGCCCGCCAGGGGTCCTTCCTTTGATATATATGTTTTATCCATGCCGTATACCTATTTTGTCAGCTGATTTGGTATGTGCAGGCCCAAGTATGGGGCCGATGTGGTCTCAAGTGGGCTATGCCACAAAGACCTTTACATTTCCAATGAGGCCCACAATCTGGGTCCCACTCTCGGTATATATATTGGGACATTTAAGGCCAACATTACATGATATGTTTGGTAACATGCTAGTATACTTAGCTTGATACTTAACTCTGATAATATGCTTAGTATAATGAATATCATGCTCATTTATATGCTCATACGCATCATTTATATGCCTGTTATGGACCACGATTAATCATAGCATATGCTAGTTGGCTTATTATACTTAGGGGACCCGTACGAGATAGGGTCACCCCGCATGATTTTACAGCATGCGTAAGTTTGGTGCATGACTTGGATTGTATGACTCATGCATTTCGCATTATGTATGTCACGATCACCTTCACACCCTAGCAGCATCGGGGTGGTGGCCACCATAGTCACATCGTGGTTGGCAGTAATGGACACCGAAAACTTGTTCTAGTACGTGGGCGTTATGGATGTCCTTGGGTGAAAGTCCCTAAACCCTGTGGTACCAGTAAGATGCTCCAACGTCGAGACCAAGTAGATAACATGAACGTCCGAGTGCCAAATACCAATAGGCCGGGTCTCCCACTGTGTTGAGATCGGTTGGAAAGGGGTGTGACGCCTGGGTGCAGTGGGCTATAAGCTAGGTCGAGTCTGACTAGCTTGTGAAATGGGTCCGCTATTGGCGAGCTGGGTGGGCATTGGCATACCAATGATGAGGCAGATAGTGAGGTCTTTTCTACTCGCTTGGTTATGCGCGCGATGTGCGGCGGCCAGTATCAGAGTGTACTAGACCCCGGCGATGTCCCAGATGAGAACCATTTTGATATGTGGATTAGTTGAGGATTGACGTGTTTGCATTGCATCTCTAGCATGTAACACTCGGCCATGTAGGCCTTTACATCGCATAGCCTTGGGATGGCTGATAACATTCATGAACTTGGTAACTTAGCCCTCTATTACTTTCGCTTACTCTAATATCGGTATACTTGTCATATGCATCACACACGCACACACTCTCTCTACTGAGCTTCGTAGGAAGCTTATGCGCGTTTGTTTACGCTGCAGGTACTGGGGCACATCAGCAGCGTTGAGCTCGGTTCATGCACCTGATATTTTGGGCTTTTGCTATATTTTGTATTTCCTTTTCCAGCACTGTACTCAACAAACTATTAATGGATATCTGATGATGTTTTATGGTTTTGATTATGCTCCTATACAAAAAAAAATTTACCCTAAAAATCCTCCTAGTGGGATCCCAGGATCGGAACCTGGCATATGAGTGCTAGGAGCCGAGAATGGGGTACTACGGAGGCTGTTGGCACCAAGGTTGGCGATCGAAAATTTAGTAAGCCCAGTCTCCGAGTTTGGGGCGTGTCACTTTCAGCTAAGGCTGAGTGGTGAAGCTTGTTGCCAATTTCATGTTTAATTCAGTTTAATTCAAGCGCTTTCATTTTAAGTTTGGATTTTAAATATTCTAGTTCAAATAAAGTTGATATTTTTAGAAGTTTTATGAGAGTTCATGTGCTCCGGACATGAATTCCTTGCAATTCTCTCAGATTATCATATTTGGCTTGATTAGATTCGAATTATGATAACCTTTGAGCATGCCATAGTCCATAGGCATGGCTGTTACTCCGAAGGCTATGATTTTGAATGCTATGTGATTGAATAGGACTAGAACTTAGAAGTTCAACTGGGATTGAATGTGTTTCAATGCTTTATCTTCCAACTAGATGAGAGATAGAACTTCGAATCTAGTTGTGTTTTATGCTTGGATTGATTAGATTGACATGAGATTGCTACAAGTGAATCCTTGAAAGCCTTAGTTCCTTTAAATTACTGATTTTTCTAAGTTATTGTTACTGTTTTAAGTTAGCTCTCTTAATTGAAAACTCCAAATTGTTCCAATTCAAGTTGCTGGAATAGTTTGTAATTGGTTTTCTAATTCCCTGTGGATCAACCTCGGTCTTACCGAGAATTATTACTACATCGCAGCCTTGCACTTGAGGCGAGAGAATAAGTTTTTAGTGCCGTTGCAGGGGAAATTAGATAAACGGTTCTAGATTGTTTTAGTGGCTGTAGAAGTAGAAGTAGATAGGTTTTTTCTGATTTCCTAGGACTAACAAGTTTTGTTTTGTAGGAATTCTTCCATAGTTCAAGCAAATCGGGTAATATCCTTCTAACTTAGTGTTTTTTTTTTTATAGATTTTTTAATTTTTAGATTTTTTTAAATTTTATTTTAAGACTTAGGATTATTTTAGTTCTTAGTTGTGTGGTTTATGTCCTGTTGGGAACGTGACCACACTAGTCGTCTCCAATTCGAAGGTGGTCTAGTTGGACCATTATCAGTCCATAGACGAGTCTGAAAATACCAAAAGCTTTGTGATAGTTTGGGTAGTATGGATCAAATACCTTTAATGAATCCTCCCCCAGCTCCAACTACAAATGCAAATCAAGAGGGAGTAGGAGAGAATGAGGTACACAATGTTCCTCCAATGAGATCTTTACGAGACTACCTACAACCGGCCCGTACAACTACACCCTCGTGCATGGTCTTACCACCAACCGGGGAAAACATTGATATAAAGCCGGGTGGATTCAACTTTTGCGAAAGTTCCATGGGCCAGACTCTGAAAGCCCATATTTACACTTAGAGGAATTTGAAGAAGTGGTGGCTACTTTGCAATATGCAAATGTTTCGGAAGATGCCATAAAACTCAAACTTTTTCCCTTTCCATTGAAAGAAAGAGCCAAGAGTTGGCTTCACTCTCTTAGACCACACTCGATAGGGTCATGGAACGAGATGACCTGGGAATTCTTGAAAAAGTTCTTCCTGGCTCATAAAACAAACACCCTTCGAAGAGTCATAATGAACTTTTCAGTTAAAGAGAATAAGTCATTCTTCCAATGTTGGGAAAGGTTTAAGGACCTCCTACTTGCTTGCCCACATCACGGCTACAAAAGCTGGCGAATCATAAACTTCTTCAACGATGGATTAAGTTCCAACATGCGCCAATTCGTAAAGATGATGTGCAATGACGAGTTTATGAGTAAAAATCCAGATGAAGCTTGGAGTTACTTGGATATGTTGGCTGAGAATGCCTAATCATGGGATACCTCGGACAAATCTAGTAATCTCAAGCCTCCTCAAAAAAAGGAAAAATGATGCATTTATATTCTTAAAGAAGAAGATGATGTGAACGCAAAGATAGTTAGCCTCACAAGGAAGATCAAGGCTATGGAACTTAGTAAGAGTAGAGTTTCAAAGTCCAATGAAGCTATTGAGAAGATATGTGGAATTTGTGCCATTAATATACACGCTAAGCAAGATTGTCCTACAATTCCTACATTTCAAGAGGTGTTACAAGAACATGCAAATGCTACATATGGATATCAGCGGTCTTTTAAGTTGGAAGAACCACCCAAATTTCAGTTGGAAGAATAATCCCACGGGTAATCCTACCAACTCTCAAGGAGGGCCACCCATACAAAACATGGCCTCACCTCAATTTTCAATGGAGGATACTCTAAAGGCGTTTATGCAAGGGCAAATACAAATAAACCAAACGAACTAACAAATGTTCCAAGAGCTTAAAGTCTCGGTTGATAAGATTAAGGGACACTTGAATGCTAGGGAAGGGACTTTCTAGCCCAACCTCAGCCCAATCCAAAGCAAGTGCATGAAGTAAGCATCCCTAATCCCCCCAACCAACATGTGGAGCAAGCCAAATCCATCACCACTCTTATAAGTGGTAAGAAAATTGACAAATCTATTCCGGTGAAGGCCGATAAGCCTCATGATTGTTCGCTTCCCCAAGTGTAGGGTTGCGATGTAGTAATAAACTCGGTAAGATCGAGGTCGATCCACAGGGACTTATGTAGGATTTCACAAACACATTCAAAAGTATCGATTGAAATCTAATAACCAGATTTTTGTATGAATTTGATGTGAGTAACAAAATTGAATTAAATTGAAAGTAACTAATTACAGAAAGGCACTAGGGGTTCAAGGATCCACTTGTAGCAATCCTTGATGTTCAATCCGCTGTGGTTTCTCATTCTCTCAACTAGAATCGGTATTAAGATCTATCTAGCTGGACGATAGAGCTGCTAACCCAAACAATCTGTTATATGTAAGTTCAATGCGTATGATTCACTCAATATAGGCTGAGCTGAGCATGCTCAATTACATAGGTCATTCCCCTTTCCAAAAGGTCCAATTCACAATCATAACCATCCTCAAGTCCTGTCACAAGACAAGGCTAGATCATGATTTGAACTTGATTCAAATCACATGCACAGTCCCTTACATAATTCAGAAAATCAGAAAAATAAAACTTTGGTAGGAAGTCCCTTCATGAAGATCATAGTACTAGAGCGCACTCCAACTCCTCGGATTATACAGGTCTAGACTGATACAAACCAATTAAGAAGTTAAGTAATTCTCCCAAACATCCATGAGTCATCATAAGACTAAGAAAAACTACTTAAAAACTTGTATAAACTTCAAACCATTGTTCATAAACATGAATTCCACACTTAAAACCAATTGAATACAAATCGAAACATCTTGGATCCACTACAAGCTTCACCTCTTAGCCCTAGCTAAGAGGTTTAGCTGCTCATGATCTAAGGAAACATGAAACAACCAAAAAACTCATAAAAACAGCAAAACAAACTAGGAGTTGTGGAACTCCGAAATCCTCTTCCGCCGCCGCCAAGCTTACTTAAACCCTTCTAAGATACCCTAGGAACGATCCCTAGGTGTCCTTTTATAGTGGGGAGGCTCCGTAACTTCAGAAAGATCGAGAATCTGCGTAAGAGTTACGCAGTGCGCAGAGATTTTCGGCGCCAAAATAGAAGTTTCTGCTTTGAATTACATGGCCGACCGGTCACGACCGGTCGTGCCTCAATGGAAACACAGTCCAGCAGCCTTGGCCGACCGGTCAAGACCGGTCGGACCATCTCCAGTAGCAGTCCAGGGTGCTCAGCTGACCGGTCAAGACCGGTCTGGCTCCCTTGGCCGACTGGTCAAGACCGGTCGGCTTCTTCTTGCTTCCTTTCTTTCTTCTACTTTCTTCTTTCCTTGCTTCTCTCTTTGCTTCCTTCTTCCTTTGGCCCACCTTGGGTCTTCATCCGAGGTCCTTAAAAAGGTCTCTTTGTCATCAATTAGGCTGAGTCCACTCTCAATCCTGCAATCACCAAACATGCATTCAATTAGTCTTTAAATCATGAAAATCTTGCACAATGAGTGATGAATTGGGGTTAGAATATACACAATTAAGAGCTCAACATACCCCCCAACCAGCATTTTGCTAATCCCGAGCAAAACATGCATGAAACTAATTCCATCCTTCAAAACTCAACTCTCTTTCAGAAACCATTCTTCTATACATCCCAAGACATACAAGTGTAAGATTCAGAAATGTTAGGCGACAGAGGTTGAAACCGTAAACCCTCAAAACATAATAAGCATTCATATGAAATTCCCGCTGATTGGTTGATAAATAGAAAGACTTGAACAAATTCAATCTAGTGTGGATAGTGAAAATTCATCTCACAAGTTTCTAAGATTATCTTCTTTATAGATCAACTAGACTATAGAACTCAAGGTACATAGAGCCACATCAAGCCAATGACAGGAATTTGCCTTACCGTCCTTCCGACGACTTTCACACTACGTCCCATTTCCAGCTTTGGTTAGGGGTAGACCATCCCCCGGTTGGTAGTAGGTAGCCCTAATCGAAATTTTCCACCCTTTTTTCCATCATTCCCAATTTCATCCTTCCTTTTATTTTTTCTTTTAATTTAGATAGGATTTTTAGAAATCCATATCATTCGTTGTTTTCCCATGGACAAGGATGGACAAAGTACCCCGACCTGAATTCTCAACACCTTAATTCAAAGTCTAGCTAATCCATGAATCACATAATCCCTTCAACCCATGAAAATCGTGTAATGTGGACTAGGTGTAAAAGTGTTCAGATTTTCTATCAATCACAGAAATAGGGGAATTCACATATAAACCATTATGCTATGAGAGATTTCAGACATACAGCCCCATACACTTCATATCTCCTCCTCTTATGCTCATATCATCTTGAATGCATAGAAACAATGTTTTCCAAAAGAGTTTCGAAATTTGGAAAAATCGAAAAATTTCCACATAATTGCTTGAAATGTTACAAAACGCTGGATTCATCCAAGTGATCCTACACCCCCAACCAAACCTTGCATTGTCCTCAATGTAAAAGATGTGCAATGAGCAAAACATGAGAGCAATTTGAAAAATAAAAGGGAGTGAGGAATGATAGTACCTGAGAGAGTGAAAAGTGGAATTCTTCCTCCTTCTAACAAACCTATGAAAAAGAAAACAAAAGCAGCAAAATCCTAATCCTAACTACTCTATACCTCCATTAAACTAGGAGATCAATCATCCTGATACACAGGATCATTCAGAGGTATGGACATACCTTCCGAAGGAAATTTCTCAAAGAACGGCTTTAATCGCTGCCCATTCGCCTTAAAAATGTTGTCGTTCCTCGGATTTAACAGCTCGACAGTCCCATATGGATAGACAGTTTGTACAATGTAGGGACCGGTCCATTGAGATCTCAATTTTCTCGAAAATAGATGTAAGCAAGAATTATACATGAGGACTTTTTTATTGATCGTGAATGTCTTGCGAAGAGTATTCTTATCATGAAATATCTTCATCTTGTCCTTGTAAATTCTCGCATTCTCATATGCTTCGTTCCGGATTTCTGCAAGTTCATTCAATTGTAGTTTGCACAACGAGCTTGCCTTGTCAGAATTAAAATTCATCTTCTTAATTGCCCAATATGCCCTATGTTCCAACTCCACAGGCAAGTGACATGCCTTCCCATAGACAAGTCTATAGGGAGACATTCCAATAGGGGTTTTGAAAGCAGTACGGTAGGCCCAAAGCGCATCGGTAAGCCGAAGTGACCAATCCTTGCGATCGGGGTTCACCGTTTTCTCTAAAATGTGTTTAATCTCCCTATTGGATATCTCAGCTTGTCCACTAGTTTGTGGGTGATAGGGAGTGCTCACTTTGTGTGTTACGCCATATTTCTTCATTAAGGTTTCAAAAGGGCGATTGCAAAAGTGAGACCCTCCATCACTTATGATGACTCGAGGTGTTCCAAACCAGGAAAGAATATTCTCTTTTAAGAAGCGAATGACCGTTTTATGGTCATTATTCCGGCAAGGGATGGCCTCGAGCCATTTGGAAACATAATCAACGGCAAGCAAGATGTATAGGTTTCCAAAAGAAGATGGGAATGGGCCCATGAAATCGATGCCCCAACAATAAAAAATTTCGATTATTAAGATGGGATTGAGTGGCATCATATTTCTATGGGAGATTCCTCCTAATTTCTGACAAGGTTCACATGCTTTGCAAAACTCATGTGTGTCTTTGAACATGGTGGGCCAATAAAACCCACATTGCAGAATTTTCGCTGTGGTCTTTTTAGTCGAAAAGTGGCCACCACATGCCTGAGAATGA
The DNA here is from genome assembly GCA_003013855.2 of Liriodendron chinense. Classification (NCBI taxonomy): domain Eukaryota; kingdom Viridiplantae; phylum Streptophyta; class Magnoliopsida; order Magnoliales; family Magnoliaceae; genus Liriodendron; species Liriodendron chinense. Next base: position 845,800 of record PVNU02000767.1, on the reverse strand, counting down.
TAGAAGGAGATGATACTTTGTTGTTCCACATCTGGCACACATCTCCTTATGATTTGATCGGGACAATACTTGAATAAGTATGGGTCATCCCATAGAAATTTCCGCACCTCTATGAAGAATTTATCCTTATCTTGCTTTTTCCAATGTGTAGGAATTGTACCTGTAGCAAGATAGTTAGCAATGTCCGCATACCATAGAAATTGGGAAACAACAAAAAGTTGTTCATCAGGGAACATGTCATTGATTGCAGTCGTTTCAGGGGAATCTGTGAGGACAAGTCTAGAGAGATGGTCAGCTACTACATTTTCTACTCCTTTCTTATCTCGTATTTCTATGTCGAATTCCTGGAGTAGAAGGATCCATCTTAACAACCGTGGTTTAGCATCCTTCTTAGAGAGAAGATACTTAAGCGCGGCATGGTCAGTGAATATAATGATCTTGGATCCAATCAAGTAGGACCTAAACTTGTCCAAGGCAAAAACTACGGCTAAAAGTTCTTTTTCAGTAGTGGTGTAGTTTGCTTAGGCTGAGTTTAGGGTTCTACTTGCATAGTAAATGACACATGGCTTTTTCTCTTTTCTTTGGCCTAGCACGGCCCCAATAGCATAGTCACTAGCATCGCACATAATCTCAAAAGGAAGGCTCCAATCAGGTGGTTGCATTATGGGAGCACATGTCAACATACCTTTAAGGGTGGTAAAGGCCTTTTGACATTCTTCATTCCACTCAAATAAATTTTCCTTTTGAAGTAGGTTACATAAAGGGCGAGAGAGTGAACTGAAGTCCTTTATGAACCTTCTGTAAAATCCTGCGTGTCCTAAAAAGGACCATACATCTCGTATGCTCTTGGGTGGTGGAAGGTTAGAGATAAGATCAATTTTTGCTTTGTCCACCTCGATTCCATTTTGTGAAACAATGTGACCAAGGACAATTCCCTTTTGAACCATGAAGTGGCACTTCTCCCAGTTCAACACAAGGTTCTTCTCTTCACATCTTTTCAGCACAGATTTTAAGTGCTCAAGGCACTCATCAAAGCTACAACCAAATACGGAAAAATCATCCATGAAGACTTCGAGAATGGTCCTCACCATGTCAGAAAAGATACTCATCATACAACGCTGAAAGGTGGCAGGGGCATTACATAGTCCAAACGGCATCCGTCGATAGGCGAAAGTGCCGAATGGACATGTGAATGTAGTCTTTTCTTGGTCTTCACGGGAAATTTCTATTTGGTTGTACCCTGAATAGCCATCAAGGAAGCAAAAGTGGGAATGACTCGCTAACCATTCTAAAATTTGATCAACAAACGGTAGGGGGAAGTGGTATTTCCTCGTGACAGTGTTTAGCTTTCTGTAGTCAATGCACATTCTGAAATTGCGTCGGGTAGCCTAACACGACACCCTACGCATACGCGTGCGGAAGCTTGAGGAGCAACATAGAATTATGGCTAAACCTATAGGAGGGGGGTGATAAGGACCTTTTTAAAATTATTTTCGCCTACTTAAACAATTCAACAAATTAAGCTACGTAAGCGATAACACTTCGGCTTCCAAGCCTAAGTGGGTCCAATTAATAGACTAGCATCAGATAAAGCAATAAGCAACCTAGTCTAATCAACTCATGTGGACTAGAGAGGATGGATCAAGAAATGCTCAAGTCAACATGAGGTAGTGAAAGTACATCTTGTGAGTGTGGATGTGCCTATCAAGTGCCTAGCATACATTCCTAACTAAGCATTCATAATTAATCAATTAAACATAATGCATAAAGAGAAATGTGCTCAAGAATCAATCACAAACACAACGATGTATAGTGGTTCGACTACTTGTCTACTCCACTCCCGGTTCAAGTACTCAACCCCTTTGAGCACACCGGCATTCACTGGGGAGTTTAAATCTGGTTCCTCCCAACCAAGGTGTTTTAACTCGGATCCACCCAACCGGGGAGTTTACAGGTTCCTCCCAACCTACACGTTTACACCCGTGTTGGTGGCTCCCCCTTGGAGACTATGTTTTAGGCCCGACTGACGTGCCAAGGAACGGCTGACGTCCCTAGATTTTAGGCCCAACTAATAGGCCAAGGATCGACTGACGACCCCGAGGCGAGTTTGTCAAACAAACTCTACACTCAACTCCCACAGGGAATTGAGTGGATGGACTCTTAACAAGACAACCTACTTGTCGGATTGAGCCCCTTTTTCAGCGCCGCTTCGGGTTGCTTCTTCTCGCTCTCCCGTACTTGAATCAGCTCCCCTTGTGCTCCCCCGATCTTTGACGCCGTTGCTTTGCCAAGGCTTCAGCTCCAAGATCAGCTACCTTGCATGTGATGCTCCATTGGAGATGCCCAAGGTGCTAGGGAATGGTGAAACCTCTACAAATGGTAGGAAATGGGTTTTCTAGAGGAATGCACCTAAATGGACTCCTAGGTAGTGTTTAGACAAAGGATTTAACTATCATCAAGGTGTCTAAACCCTAGGAATCAAGAGGGAACAAGTCCTATTCTCAAGATGCCATTGAATGGCCCAAGCTTGTGATGAAAACACAAGGAGAATGGCTTGCTATAGGTTTGGGATAGAGCCTCTAATGATCTCTAGCAATGGTGGCTTCTATCTCCTCAAAATTTCCTCTCTTTATTCAAAAAACGAATCCCCCTTTTAAATAGATTTTCTTCCAACGGTAAAAAAACGGGCAGATTCGTGCATCTCCGATTGATCGGAAAAATGTCCGATTGATCGGAGACCTGTCCGATTGATCGGAGACAAGTCCGATTGATCGGAAATCTATCCAGTGAAGTCTCTGGAAGATATTCCGATTGATCGGAACACTGTCCGATTGATCGGACGGACCCCTTCCGATGGATCGGAATACTGTCCGATTGATCGGAAATATGTCCAGTGGATTTTCAAGGTTGCTGGAAAAATTTCCGATTGATCGGAGATTCTGTCCGATTGATCGGAGCTTCTGTCCGATTGATCGGAGTCCTATCGGAGCCACTGTCCGATTGATCGGAGTCCTATCGGAACACCTATCGGAAACTGCTGTTAGAGCCTTTTTTATTGCAGCAGCTTCCACCTCTTAAATTAGTCTATCTTATCATGTTTTTCATGGAGTTCTAAGACTAATAATGATGACTAAGGGTATACCTAGTTGGTGCAAGTCATCTAAGAGGTTATGGGTTAGGTTTTGGTCAAGGCAGGGCACACCAAGGCAACACTTTTACCTGTTTCTTCTTCCTTGATGCAGCCGGTCCGTCTTGAGTCTTCGTTCTTCGTCTTCATTAAGCTCAACCGACACTAGACCCACTGACCTAAGTAATTGACAAACAAGGTGCACTAGTATGCCATAGAAAAGTGCACTAACACATTCTCCAACCGGTAGTGACTCTAGTTAGCACGAGTTCATTATTGGCATTGGCTACGATGGTTATTCCGGATTTCTTAGGCACCACTTGAGTTGGGCTCACCCATTGGCTATCGGATATTGGGTAAATAATACCCACATCCAATAGTTTTACCACTTCGGCCTTAACCACATTCTTCATGTTTGGATTTAGTCGTCTTTGTGGTTGCCTAGATGTCTTCGCATTCTCCTCAAGGTGGATGCGATGAGTACAAATCAGTGGGTCTATGCCTTTGAGATCCGCAATTGACCATCCAATGGCACTCTTGTGCTCTAATAGAGTGGCTATTAGCCTACTCTCTTGTTCCTCATCCAAGTGGGAAGATATCACTACTGGGTATGTCTCATCTCGACCTAAATAAACATATTTCAGCTCACTTGGTAATGGTTTTAGGTTGAGTGTTGGTACCTTGATGTTGGATGAGAGGGTCTTGTTCTTGTTTACAGGTAAAGGCTCAAATAGGGCCCTCCATCTTTTATTATCAAGCACCGGCATCATCTCTAGTATGGCATCCATCTCTTGTATTGTGTCATCATTTATCTCATGAGAATGGGCCACACATGCCTCCAAAGGGTCGGAAGATAGTGACAAGGGGACTATATCTTCCACGAATGATTCAATCATGTTTAATTCATGGACATCATCATCAACCTCCCATGGTTGTTTGCATAAATCAAATATGTTAAGCTTAAGGATCATATTTCCAAAGGACATTTGTACAAGTCCGTTTCTACAATTGATAATTGCATTTGAAGTAGCTAGAAACGGTCGTCCAAGTATGACGGGAATTTGAGCACCGGTGCCTATCACGGGATGTGTATCCAAGACAATAAAGTCTACCAGGTAGTAGAATTTATCAACTTGGACTAGAACATCCTCAATCATTCCTCTTGGTATACGAATGGATCTATCAGCGAGTTGAAGTGTGGTTTTGGTGGGTTTCAATTCACCTAACCCAAGTTGTTCGTAGACCGAGTATGGAATGAGATTCACACTTGCCCCCAAGTCGAGTAGGGCTTGTTTAATCCGGTAGTCTCCTATGATGCATGAGATGGTTGGACTACCCGGATCCTTATATTTTTGGGGCACTTCTTGTTTGATGATGGCGCTCAAATTCTCAGTCAAAAGAACTTTGTTGTGAACATTGTGTTTCCTTTTAACTGTACACAATTCCTTTAGAAATTTGGCATAAGATGGTATTTGTTTTATTGCATCCAACAACGGGATGTTGATCTTCACCTGCTTGAAAACTTCTAAAATTTCCAGATTTTTATTTAAATGTTTAGGTGAAATCAACCTTTGTGGAAACGGAGCAACCGGCTTGTATTGCCTTTCCGGTTCTTTCTCTTGTGGGGTGTTGCTCGAGCTATCATCCTCTTTGAAAATTTCCGGATCCTTAGGCTTTGGGGCCTTCACCAGATTAGATTTGTCAATTTCTTTCCCACTTCTCAAAGTGGTGATAGCTTGAACATGTTCCGTGTGGTGTGAGGATGAGCTTGCATTTTGTATCTCAAACTGGGTTCTTGGGTTAGGAAGAGGTTGGGCAGGAAGTGTGCCCTTCTCTCTAACACTAAGATGAGATTCAACTCTAGCCAGTGATGTTTTCAATTCATTGATGGCTTGAGTTGAATTTTGATTGAATTTCAATTGTTCTTGCATGAACCCATCTATTTTTAAAGAATTTGTCTTGTTATACTCAGCTTGGACCGATACGAATGCACCCAACATCTCTTCTAGTGATACTTTTGGAGTGTTGTTTGCATTTGCAGTGGGTCCATTCCTCCAACTGAAATTGGGATGGTTCTTCCAATTAGGATTAAACGTGTTTGAGTTTGGAGCACCAAATTGCTGTTGATAACTGTTTATGACATTTGTTTGTTCTTGTAAGATGCCTTGAACTGCTAAAATTGTGGGACAATCTTGTGTTGCATTTTGAGTTCCAGCACAAATTCCACAAACAATTTCAACGTCAGTGGAGTTGATCGTTTCTCCTTTTCTTAATTCCATGGCTTCGACCTTTCTTGTGAGGCTAGCCACCCGTGCACTTATGCTATCCTCTTCTGATAAGACATACATTCGATGTGTTGGTTTCGATGTGTCCCAAGACTGTGCATTCTCAGCCAATTCTTCCAAATAATCCCATGCTTCATCAGCTTCCTTATTCATGAACTCCCCATTACACATCATCTCTACAAATTGGCGCATGGGTGAAGTCAGTCCTTCATAGAAAAAGCTTATAACCCGCCAAATTTCATAGCCATGATGTGGGCATGCATTTAATAAATCCTTAAACCTCTCCCAACATTGGAAGAAGGTTTCATCTTCCTTTTGGGCAAAGTTCATGATAAGGCGCTTCAACATGTTCGTTTTGTGAGTAGGGAAGAATTTTTTTATGAATTCTCTGTGCATATCAGTCCATGCACCAATTGATCTTGGCCTCAATGCATAAAGCCAACCCTTAGCTTTATCTTTAAGAGTGAAAGGGAAGAATTTGAGTCTCACCACATGTTGTAGGCTAATACAGTCTGGCAAAAAGTGAAGGGTCGTGATCATAATGCGAGGAGTCCAGGTCGTACTCGCGGAAGGATCGCGTCTCCGGATGCGAGCAGCTCGGCTCGTGTTCTTTGGAAGAGGTCGCGCGTCCCTCATGCGAGCAGCTCGGCTCGTGCTCTTTAGAAGAGGTCGCGCGTCCCGGATGCGAGCAGCTCGGCTCGTGCTCTTTAGAAGAAGTCGCGCGTCCCTAATGCGAGTAGCTCGGCTCGTGCTCTTTAGAAGAGGTCGCGCGTCCCTGATGCGAGCAGCTCGGCTCGTGCTCTTTAGAAGAGGTCGCGCGTCCCTAATGCGAGCAGATCTGCTCGGGCTCGTCAGGAGGGGTCGCACTTCACGAAAGCGAGCATCCCTGACACGAGCAGCTCCCGACATCAGAATAGTCCTGAGTCTTTTGGTTCGGATGGTCTTCTTCCTTTCGGCGTCTCCTCCCTTTTCGGTAGCTATGACTCCAACTACGAGCAATCAGCATTATTACCATGACGATAACGCAGCCTGTATAGGTTGGTCTTTGCGCTTATCTTCTCTGGTGGTTCCTAATCTCAGATTGCTATCAAGAAACGTGATTGCCGGAAGGAGTTATTCGAATAGATACTGCCTTTGAGGATAAGGATCTTGTCCTCCGAGATCAGCGAGATTTCAGTATCGTACGCGATATCATCGGGATTTTGATATCTTATGTAACAAAATTGGCTAGCCTCAGATCTATATAAGGGAGTGACTCCATGAGGAGAAAGGTACGTACTGATCATTCAAGCTGGGTCCCGTTTTGCTTGGCTTCTCTTCTGTGGCCTAACTTAAGCGTCGGAGGGCTAACGGCTGGTCCCCAGCCACCCTTATTCGCTGTCTTATTTCAGGTCTGGTGGTGGAAATCTCTCCTGAAGCGAAGGAGAAAAGCCGAAAGATCTCGTTACAAAATCTGACATTAACAGTTTGGCGCCGTCTGTGGGATTCGACTTGATCATCAAAATCAATCGTGTTAACCACCGATCAAAATCCTTCGGTGATGCCTCCTAAAAAGACTGTTCATCCTTCAACTTCAAGGCAGGCACCACCTCCGCCCGGTGAGACGGAATCCGCACCTGCCCTCCCACCTGTTCCGATGGATATCCCTCAAGAAGCCCCAAATATGCCATCAACAAATCCATTATTGGGGGCTTCTGGAAATCAGGATGATGTCCTACGATTCCTCGGGAACACTCTCCTAACTTTAAACGCTGGAGTTCAGGCACTGTCAAATCGGCTTGATCAGCACTTCCCTGAACCGCAAAGACAACCCTCCGAAGGGTTACCACCGCCACCCATACCAGTTGCCTCCAGACATTCTGTGGATGAACCACAGGTCCCACCACTCGGCGGCCATCCCCCTGTGCCGTCTCCACATTCTATACATTCCAGTTCGTCTCGACAACCTCTACCGCAAGGCTCCACCGCCGAAACGTCTAGCTATACCTTGCCATGGGAAGGAGATCTCAAAAGAATCCAAGACCGTTTTGATGTCATGGAGCAGAGATACCAGGCAAATCGACCGTCTGCTGTCATGGCGGCAATACATCAATCTGAATCTCCCTTCACAAGCAAGGTCATGGAGGCCCCGTTGCCCAGAAAGTATCGAACGCCTGTTATCGCTCCGTACACAGGTATTGGCGATCCTCTAGAACATCTGGAAACATATAGGTCCCTCATGGAGTTGGAGGGACATGGTTCAGAAATCATGTGTAGGGCTTTTCCCCTTACATTGAAGGAAGCGGCTCGTACGTGGTTTCGGGGGTTAAAGCCTCTTTCCATCAGTTCTTTTTCCCAATTATCGGAGATATTTCTTTCTCAATTCATGGGAAGTATTCGCATTAAAAAGCCAGCCTCCCATCTGATGAATCTAAAACAGCAACATGGAGAGACAATAAAAGAGTTCACAGTAAGGTTCACTGCCGAAGCCGTTCAAACCGAGAGTTACACTGAAGAAAAGGGTCTCACAGCCCTCATCGCTAGAATAACGAGCGAGAAATTCAGGTTTGCCTTAGATAAAAGCCCGCCGAAAACTATGGCGGAATTCCAAGCCAAAGCTCAGAAATATATCAATGCGGAAGAAGTCGCTTTGACACGCCATGGAGTACAAAGTAAGAAACGCAAGCCAGAAGGAACTTCTTCTACAGATAAGAAATACCGTCGTGATCAACGTGATCGTTCTCCCAGGAAGCCTTACTCTGGTAAATATCATAATTACACTCCTCTTAATCGATCCCCTGAAAAGGTTCTAATGGAGATTAAACAAAAGCCGTATGTGAAGTGGCCCGCAAAGATCAAATCCGATCCCGAGAAGAGGGATAAGAGCAAGTTCTGTTACTTTCACAAAGATCACGGGCATAGGACTCAGGACTGTATCTCTCTACGAGACCATATCGAAGCACTTATCCGAAAAGGCCATCTCCAGGATTATGTTGCTCGTAGAAATCGGTCACCAGAAAGGGCGAAAACCTCATCTCGCCAAAAGGAACCGTCTCAAACCGACCAAGAGGATGCTGAGCCCACAGGAGAAATTCGCACTATCGTCGGGGGTCCAGCTTGCGGGGGTGACTCTCAAGCTTCAAGAAAGGCATACGCCCGAAAGGCGTCCAAAGAACCCCAGCAGATCTATTGGCTGGAACAAACGTCTAACTCTTCGAAAGCTAACCATCCCCCAATTTCTTTCACCCTCGAAGATGCAGCGGGAATTCATTTCCCTCATGAAGATTCCATCGTAGTCACACTAAAGGTATCAAATTATCTGACTCATCGAATTATGGTGGATACAGGTAGCTCGGCCGATATTCTGTATTTGGAGGCTTTCGACAAAATGGCACTAGCCAGAAACCTCCTCAAGCCAGTATCGACCCCTCTTGTCGGCTTTGGAGGAGAAGTGGTGACACCAGAAGGAAGCATCGATCTCCCAGTCACCTTTGGGGAGAGTCCAGCGAAGACCACCGTCTTCGTAAACTTCCTCGTCGTGGATCGAAAATCAGCGTATAACGCTATCTTGGGGAGACCGTCACTAACTAAGGTTGGAGCGGCCTTGCACCCTTCATATTTATGCGTTAAATTTCCGACACCAAATGGCATAGGGGTCGTGCGAGGAAGTCAGCAGGAGGCACGGTCCTGTTACCAGATAGCCCTCCAAGATCGAAAGAAGCTCAAGCGACGCCCATCCTGCAAATAACTCAAGGATCGCCCGGTGATCCCTCGACCACCTCGTTGGATCCGAGAGAGAATGCTCTGAAGTCGGGAACTCCAGGGGAGGAAACAGTGGCGATCCACCTGACCGAAGACGATCCATCTAAGATCGTGTGCATCGGGTCCTCCTTGACCACTATCCATCGTGAAAATTTGATCAGTTTTCTCATCGAATACAAGGATGTGTTTGCTTGGTCTCATAAAGATATGCCAGGCATCGATCCTGATGTCATCGCACATCGTCTCAACATTGACCCGAAGCATAAACCCGTACATCAGCGTCGACGTGCCTTTACTGCAGAAAGACAAATGGCAATCAAAACTGAAGTTGAAAAGCTACTCGCGGCTAATTTCATAAAGGAAGTTGACTACCCAGAGTGGGTCGCAAACGTAGTTCTCGTCCGGAAAGCTAATGGCAAATGGAGGATGTGTGTCGACTATTCAGATTTGAACAAAGCGTGCCCCAAAGATAGCTTTCCGACACCTCGAATCGACCAGCTGGTCGACTCGACAGCTGGACATGCTCTCCTCAGCTTTATGGATGCTTATTCTGGTTACAACCAGATTATGATGCATCCACCTGATAGCCAGCATACTGCCTTCATCACAGATCGAGGACTATATTGCTACCAGGTAATGCCGTTTGGTCTTAAAAATGCAGGGGCCACCTATCAACGTCTTGTCAACAAAATGTTCGCTTCTCAAATCGGTAGGAATATGGAAGTTTATGTCGACGATATGCTCGTGAAAAGCATCGTCGAAGATAACCACATTTCAGATCTTCGTGAAGCTTTTGATCTGATGAGGAAGTATCAAATGAAGTTAAATCCAGAAAAATGCGCGTTTGGAGTGTCTGCAGGGAAATTTCTTGGGTTCATGGTTGGCCAGCGTGGAATTGAGGCAAATCCTGAAAAGATTAAAGCATTGATAGAGATGAAATCCCCTGTTACTCTGAAGGACGTTCAGCGTCTGGCAGGTCGCATCGCATCATTGAATAGATTCATCTCGCGAGCATCTGACAAGTGTTTGCCCTTCTTCAAACTCCTTCGTGCAACGGCCAAATCTGATTGGAAGTGGACACCTCAGTGTGAAGAAGCTGGAAAGCTTCTCCTTGCCATATCTAAGGTGTCTTCATCCAGAAGAAGCACATCGTGTTCTAGATGAGATACACCAGGGGGCATGTGGTAATCATCCCAGGGGGCGATCCCTGGCATATAAAGCGATGAGGCAAGGATATTATTGGCCCACGATGAAAGCAGACGCCATCGAATTTTCTAAAAAATGCGACAAGTGTCAACGATATCTACCCATACCTCGTGTACCGTCTGAGCGGATGACCCCAGTGGATAGCCCTTGGCCTTTTTCCCAATGGGGGATCGATATCATCGGACCCTTACCTATGGGAAAAGGACAGAATAGGTTCGCGATCGTGGCGGTTGATTATTTCACCAAATGGGCCGAGGCAGAACCGTTAGCCAAGATTACTGAAAAACAGACTACTAAGTTTATATGGAGAAATATCATATGTCGTTTCGGGCTTCCTCATACTATAATTACCGATAACGGAACGCAGTTCGACAACGCAGCCTTTGATGAAATTTGCGACAAATGGAAAATACGTAATCTCCGCACTTCTCCATATCATCCTCAGGCGAATGGGCAGGTCGAGGCAGTAAATAAAATAATAAAGCACCATTTAAAGACCAAGCTAGGTGAATGTAAAGGGGTGTGGCCAGAACTTCTGCCAGAGGTATTATGGGCCTATAGAACCACGGCTTGTACATCAACAGGTGAAACTCCTTTCTCCTTAGCATTTGGTGTTGACGCAGTGGTACCGGTGGAAATTCAAGTCCCCTCATATCGGATCGAGCAGTACGATCCCGCGAGCAATCACGAAAACCTTCGACTTCATCTCGATCTCCTAGAAGAGCGAAGAAATGCTTCTCAAGTGCGAGTGGCAGCGTATCAACAACGTATTGCTCGATATCGAAATGCTAGGGTTCGGCCCAGATCCTTCCAACCCGGAAATTTGGTACTAAGGCAAAATCTTGGAGTTCCTGCCCGTTCATTAGATCCAAATTGGGAAGGCCCGTATCGGGTTATCAGGGTTGTGCGACCTGGTACTTATTATCTTGAAGACATGCTGGGGAAGCCCGTACGTCGCCCTTGGCACGTGGAGCATTTGCTACGATACTATCCCTAGATTCGATGTAGTTCATTACAATATTTTATGAATAAAATAGAAGATATCAGTTGGTTGCTTTTCCATTTACATGGACCTGGATAGCCCTGAAGAGAATGCTTACACATCCTCTTGGCCAATTGCCTACCCTTGGTAGGATTGAAGTTGTTACTAGTTGGTTGCTTCTCCATTTACATGGACCTGAACAAGCCCTGAAGAGGATGTATACCATCTCTTGACCAACCTCCTGCCCTTGGTAGGATCGAAATCTCAATCGATAGATCAGTCTATCTCAACGTGGACATGGTCACGCGACCCCCGGATTGAGTGATCGAATTCGCGGTCATGCACTCTAAAATCGCGAGCAGCGAAGCTCGTGCTCGTATTAGTGGGTCGCATCCCCTGATGAATCAAATGGGATCAAAACAAAGCAACAATGAAGGAAAGAGAAGAATACACAATATTAAAAAAGTAAGTGTTCATTAAAATAATAACCTTACAATTAAAGATCTCTTCTCTATAAAAAAAAAAAAAAAAAAAAAAAAAAAAAAAAAAAAAACATAATATGGGAAGCTGCCGAGGTCAAGGTTGGTCATCCTCTTGCGCAGGCTCGCGGCTCTCAGCTTCAGGACCAGCTTCAGGAGCAGGAGCAACATCTGTTGCCCCGGTGACTTCGTTCTCAGCAGCAGCCCTTTCTTTAGCTGCAACCTCGAATGCCACTCTGTCGAACTCCTCAACGTTAAAAGTTGGAGCAATTAGCTGCATAACCCTGACCGCAAAATCGCGACCAGCGATGTACGCCTCGTATCGCTCCTCGTCATAAAGTTGAGAAGTACGAAACTCCTGAACTGCGCGAGGACCCTCATCAGATACCATCTGAACGAGAGCCACTCGCTCTTCCTCCCAATGGATGGAGTCATCCTTCAGCTGATTAAGTCGCTTCTGGGCCTCCCCGAGCTGGGTCCGAGCCTCCTCGAACTTGGTCCGAGCATCCTTGAGCCATTCTTCAAGCTGGACCTTATCCTTGCGAAAAATCTCCTTCTCCTTCTCGCTCTTAGAATGGATCTCTTGAAGCTTTGCGAGCTGGAGGTCCACTGACTGAAAGCGCTCAGTCAGGGATTGGATCTTGATCAGGAGAATCTTCTTCTCTTCGTCCAACTTGGAGATTTGAACCTCCAAGGCCTTCACCAAGCGGTCCCTCCCTTGGACCTCTACTTCCATCATCTTCTTCTTCTTCTCCGCATCCTCCACGCTGCGGCGAGCTGCTTCGATGTCACGTCTGACTCGAAGCGTGAGATCCAAGCTCTATATAAAACAAAATACATGTGTGTGAGAAAGGAAGTAAATTAAAGCGATCTACCTTATCAGGGACGAAAAACACAAATCTGTAGTTACCTGTAACAATCTCACCCCAATGTCGGTGGAGAGGGCTTCAGGGCTTGGTTCGGGGAGACTCCCAAAGGAGTTGGGGGAAATTTTGTCAAACATAAACTCGCATATTGGATGCAAGTGTGGAGGAATGACAAAAGTCCCCGAGCCCGAAGCCTGGGCTACGACCATCTCTTTGGGCCCCGAGTCGCGAGCACTCGCGACGCCAGGGACGGGCATTAACAATTCGCGAGCAGTAGTAGGCTCGCTTGGAGGCCCCTTTGGAGGGAGGCCTCCCCCTCTTCGATCACCCTTCGGTGAGTTGTCGGCCACCTCGATGATTGGAGGGCGAGGAAGGTCAGCTGGCGGGGGCACGGTGGAGAGAGGGGTCGCGTTGACCGGAGGGGTCGCGGTCGTACGAGAAGTGCTCGCGACTCCTCCAGAGGCGGCTTGGGGTCCGCGAGCAGGCCCCTCTGCGGGAGTAGGCGCAGCTGAAGGACCTCCCGCAGTTTTCTTTTGCCTCTTCGAGGCAGTGCCCTTCAGCCGGGGAAGTACCCCCAGTGCGCCTCTCTTATCGCCAACATTCGTCATCTCTTCTCGGAAGGTGAGACCGGCTGCACAAAGATGACGAAGTTCTAGAGCAGTGCTGACGTGGCGCGCAGCCGCAGGGAGCTTGTAGACTTTGACAAGTTTTTCGTTGAGCCCTCCTCGCAGATTTGGCTTCACACCAATTGGAATTCCTGAGAGCAAAAAGAAAGTTCATTAAATCGTCAATACAGCAAGGCTATTGTTTCCTTTCGGACAAGTAAACAAGCACTTAACCCACCTTCGCCAAAATGGCGATTAACATTATGGCCTTTGGGGTCGGATCCCATCTCGGACTCCCAGTTACCGGAGGCATAGAACCACTTCTTTCTCCATCCCGGGCAGTTGGAAGAAGGGTTCCCCAAAATGAAGTTATTCCGGTGCCAGAAGCAGAGGTAATACCAACCCTCGCTAGCTGGCGCCTTCTTCAGCTGGAATAACCTCAAAAATTCCTCAGCGGTTAACTCCTCGTTACCCGCCTGCTTCCAAAGGACGAAAGCACTTAGAAGAACCCGCCAGCCGTTAACTATAAGTTGGCCCGGGGCAATCTTGTAGAGACGGAGGAAGTTTCGAATAAAGGGGTGGAGGGGAAGATGTACGCCCACTTTGAAGAAGTATTCGTAAACAGCCACACACCCAGGCGGTGGTGCATCGGCTGTCTCCCCTCTCCCAGGCAGTCTGAATAAAACAGAGTCTGGAACCCTATAAACCTCTCTAAGGTTAGAGAGTCTTTCCTCCGTCAAGATGGAAGAGTAACCGGAGGCAGAATACCTCCCAGCCGGTACTCTGGCGTTATTGGATTCAGAGGAGTCAGGGGTTTCATCTCCCAGAGGAATAATCTCTTCGTCAGAGATTTCCGCCATTATAAAAGGGAGATGGAAGATGAAATGAAAGAGAAAAAAGAAAGAAGGGTACCTCCGTAAAGAGGTTTTTCACTCCAGAATAGAGAAGGAAGAAGAAGAAGAAAACTCTGCAGCAATGGAATCCGGAAATGAAGGAATTTCTCTAAGTCCGATATTTATATGCAATCATTCCGCTTGATTTGCTGGACACGCGGCAGATTCTCATCCGGCACGTCAGACGAACGGACGCTAGCATTAAATACGGAAACACGTGGCACCTGACGCTTCATCTCTGGCGGCAGAGGAAGCTGCGCAAAAGCTGGTCATCATAAATGCGGAAGCACGATAAGTGAATCATGCGCGATTGTCTGCCAGAACCCAGCTGTCAACACTAGCAAACCCTTGGCATAGTTCTTCAATACCAAGGGTTTGGGGGGCTTCTGTTGTAGGCTAATACAGTCTGGCAAAAAGTGAAGGGTCGTGATCATAATGCGAGGAGTCCAGGTCGTACTCGCGGAAGGATCGCGTCTCCGGATGCGAGCAGCTCGGCTCGTGTTCTTTGGAAGAGGTCGCGCGTCCCTCATGCGAGCAGCTCGGCTCGTGCTCTTTAGAAGAGGTCGCGCGTCCCGGATGCGAGCAGCTCGGCTCGTGCTCTTTAGAAGAAGTCGCGCGTCCCTAATGCGAGCAGCTCGGCTCGTGCTCTTTAGAAGAGGTCGCGCGTCCCTGATGCGAGCAGCTCGGCTCGTGCTCTTTAGAAGAGGTCGCGCGTCCCTAATGCGAGCAGATCTGCTCGGGCTCGTCAGGAGGGGTCGCACTTCACGAAAGCGAGCATCCCTGACACGAGCAGCTCCCGACATCAGAATAGTCCTGAGTCTTTTGGTTCGGATGGTCTTCTTCCTTTCGGCGTCTCCTCCCTTTTCGGTAGCTATGACTCCAACTACGAGCAATCAGCATTATTACCATGACGATAACGCAGCCTGTATAGGTTGGTCTTTGCGCTTATCTTCTCTGGTGGTTCCTAATCTCAGATTGCTATCAAGAAACGTGATTGCCGGAAGGAGTTATTCGAATAGATACTGCCTTTGAGGATAAGGATCTTGTCCTCCGAGATCAGCGAGATTTCAGTATCGTACGCGATATCATCGGGATTTTGATATCTTATGTAACAAAATTGGCTAGCCTCAGATCTATATAAGGGAGTGACTCCATGAGGAGAAAGGTACGTACTGATCATTCAAGCTGGGTCCCGTTTTGCTTGGCTTCTCTTCTGTGGCCTAACTTAAGCGTCGGAGGGCTAACGGCTGGTCCCCAGCCACCCTTATTCGCTGTCTTATTTCAGGTCTGGTGGTGGAAATCTCTCCTGAAGCGAAGGAGAAAAGCCGAAAGATCTCGTTACAAAATCTGACATTAACACCACATCTTCAGTCACATTTGCAAAGTGCATGGTGGTTATTACCTCATCAAACTCCTTAAGGTGTTGATAGGCACTTTCACTGTCTAATCCATGTAATTTAGGGAGAAGTTGGATCACTCCCGGTTTCAAATCCACATTCCCTGCATTTTGTGGAAAAACTATACATGAGGGAGTGCTCGCTCTTGCGGGTTGCAAGAAATCACGTAAAGTTCTAGGTCGGGGAACATTCTCAACCACATTCTCCCCTGTTTCAGTTTAGTTTTGGCCCGGATTAGGTTGATTTGCAGCCATATTTTCAGACAAAATTGGAGAGTTTAGATGTCTCCTAGCACATGGTTCTCTGTTAATTCCTCCTACTATCCCCCCTTCACTTATGAGTCGGTTATTGGAATCCCGAGCCCAATGTGGCATGCAAAACCAAAAAATAAGAAACAAAGAGAAAGAAGAATTCTTCCTCCCTTTCTTTACTTTTCTCTAAGACCAAAGCACAAGGTGTCTTACAATGGCTAAGCCAGAAGCAAGGATAGAGACCGATTTCTCCTGGTCAATAGGGGTTCAGAGAACTCCCCACCCACTCTTTGAATCTTTAGAGAAAAAAGTGCAGAAAAGGGGAGAAAGAGGAGTAGAGGTGAGAAAAGAAATCTCTGAGCACAAGGTGATCCAAGACGGCAGAGCCAACCAATAGGAATCCAGGTGGCACAAGGCCGACCTTTCAGAGATCCAAAAGGAGTCTCCACCCACTCTACAAGAGATGAATATGATAGGAATGAATAGGAGAAGGAGAAGAGTAAGGTTTAGAAAGATAAAACCTGATTCGGCACTTGAAATTCTTGTATCTTCTTCAGCTTCCTAGAAATCCCTGAAAATAAAAATCAAATAAACAAGCTAAGTTAGTCCTAAAATCCTAAAAATCCTAAATAGATACTAATTTCAGAAATTTGTAAAAAACTATCAAAATCCCCGGCAGCGGCGCAAAAAACTTGTTCGCTTCCCCAAGTGTAGGGTTGCGATGTAGTAATAAACTCGGTAAGACCGAGGTCGATCCACAGGGACTTATGTAGGATTTCACAAACACATCCAAAAGTATCGATTGAAATCTAATAACTAGATTTTTGTATGAATTTGATGTGAGTAACAAAATTGAATTAAATTGAAAGTAACTAATTATAGAAAGGCACTAGGGGTTCAAGGATCCACTTGTAGCAATCCTTGATGTTCAATCCGATGTGGTTTCTCATTCTCTCAACTAGAATCGATATTAAAATCTATCTAGCCGGACGATAGAGCTGTTAAGCCAAACAATCTGTTATATGTAAGTTCAATGCGTATGATTCACTCAATATAGGCTGAGCTGAGCATGCTCAATTACATAGGTCATTCCCCTTTCCAAAAGGTCCAGTTCACAATCATAACCATCCTCAAGTCCTGTCACAAGACAAGGCTAGATCATGATTTGAACTTGATTCAAATCACATGCACAGTCCCTTACATAATTCAGAAAATCAGAAAAATAGAACTTTGGTAGAAAGTCCCTTCATAAAGATCATAGTACTAGAGCGCACTCCAATTCCTCGGATTATACAGGTCTAGACTGATACAAACCAATTAAGAAGTTAAGTAATTCTCTCAAACATCCATGAGTCATCATAAGACTAAGAAAAACTACTTAAAAACTTGTATAAACTTCAAACCATTGTTCATAAACATGAATTCCACACTTAAAACCAACTGAATACGAATCGAAACATCTTGGATCCACTACAAGCTTCACCTCTTAGCCTTAGCTAAGAGGTTTAGCTGCTCATGATCCAAGGAAACATGAAACAACAAAAAAACTCATAAAAACAGCAAAACAAACTAGAAGGAGTTGTGGAACTCCGAAATCCTCTTCCGCCACCTCCAAGCTTGCTTAAACCCTTCTAAGATACCCTAGGAACGATTCCTAGGTGTCCTTTTATAGTGGGGAGGCTCCGCAACTTTAGAAAGATCGAGAATCTGCGTAAGAGTTACACAGTGCACAGAGATTTTCGGCGCCAAAATAGAAGTTTCTGCTTTGAATTACATGGCCGACCGGTCTGGACCGGTTGGACTGGGCTGGCCGACCGGTCACTACCGGTCGTGCCTCAATGGAAACAAAGTCCAGCAGCCTTGGCCGATCGGTCAAGACCGGTCGGACCATCTCCAGCAGCAGTCCAAAGTGCTCAGCTAACCGGTCAAGACCGGTCTGGGTCCCTTAGCCGACCGGTCTTGACCGGTCGGCTTCTTCTTCTTGCTTCCTTTCTTTCTTCTACTTTCTTCTTTCCTTGCTTCTCTCTTTGCTTCCTTCTTCCTTCGGCCCACCTTGGGTCTTCATCCAAGGTACTTAAAAAGGTCTCTTTGTCATCAATTAGGCTGAGTCCACTCTCAATCCTGCAACCACCAAACATGCATTCAATTAGTCTTTAAATCATGAAAATCTTGCACAATGAGTGATGAATTGGGGTTAGAATATACACAATTAAGAGCTTAACAATGATCCGGTAAATTCTGAGGATGATGACAGATCTAACTCAGCCCCACAAGAAACGGAATGCGTTTATAAGCCCATAGCACCATTCCCTTTGAGATTGGTTGCTCCAAAATCTCTTCCAAAATCTCATGATATTTTAGAGATTTTCAGACAAGTCAAGATGAACATTTCATTGCTTGATGTCATTAAACAAATCCCTTCTTATGCCAAGTTTCTAAAGGACTTATGCACAACCGAACACAAATATAATGTGCAACAAAAGGCCTTTTTGAATGAGCAAGTGAGTGCCATTCTCACTCAAAAGACCCCCCCAAAATTCAAGGATCCCAGTAGTCCCACAATATCATGCATCATTGGTGACTACCGGATTGAACGTGCATTGCTAAACTTCGGGGCAAGCATAAATTTAATCCCATACTCAGTATATGAGCAACTAGGCTTGGTGAATTAAAACCCACCAAAACTACGTTGCAACTTACTGATAGATCCATTCGTGTACCTAGAGGGATAGTTGAGGATGTATTGGTCCAAGTCGATAAATTCTACTACCCGATGGATTTCATCGTTTTGGACACAGCCGGTTATGGATACTAGCACTCAAATACCGGTGATTTTAGGCCACCCATTCCTGGCTACATCAAACGCAATTATCAATTGTCGAAATGGGGTAATGCAATTGTCCTTTAGAAACATGACATTAGAGGTGAATGTGTTCCATTTGGGCAAAAGGCATATGGATGATGATGATGAGCTCTTCGAAGTAAACATGCTCGAATCTTTTGAAGAAGAAGAGCTCCTCCAACTTGAAGCACTAGAAAGCTTGGAGACATGCTTGGCACATTTCGAGGATTCCAAAGACCCCATTATTAGTGAAATTGTGCAAGCATTGAATTTTGGGAAACCGGTAGTTGGTACTAGCTGGTGGAGGCCCCATTTTGAAAGATTGCCACCAACCACATCAAGGCCTCTACCGTCTAACATCAAACCACTGAAGCTTGACCTTAAACCATTGTCATCCGAGCTGAAATATGTATATTTGGGTCAAGAAGAAACGTTCCCGGTAGTCATCGCCTCTTACCTAGGAAAAGATCAAGAGCTCAAGTTGATTAAGCTACTCAAAGAACATACGGGAGCTATAGGATAAACAATAGTGGACCTCAAAGGGATAGATGCTTCGATATGTACTCATCGTATACACCTCGAAGAGACTGCGAAAATGACTAGACAACCTCAAAGAAGGTTAAATTTAAATATGATGGAGGTTGTCAAAGCTGAGGTGTTAAAGCTACTAGATGTGGGTATCATCTACCCCATCTCGGATAGTGTTATAGGCAAAATAAGGGAGATCAACTCAGCTATTAAGATTGTACAAGGACGCCCATTCGACTCTCGAGAACATCTGAGCGAGAGTCGCAGATCGGGTAAATACGAAAGTACCCATTGGACCCTCGAGATCATCTGATCACAAGTCGCAGATCGGGTAAGTGCAGGATGCCCATCCGACTCTCGAGATCATCTGATCACAAGCCGCAGATCGGGTAAGTGCAGGATGCCTATCTGACTCTCGAGATCATATGCTCGAGAGTCGTAGGATGGATAAATACGGAGCACCTACTCGCAAGGCGTCGAGCTCCCATAGCCGATGGTCAGATAAAGCAAAGCAAAGATTCCCTTCTTGAACCGCGAGCAGACCTTCTCACAAGTCGTTGAAAGGTGTTACGTCAAAATGAGCGAGCACTTGGACTCGCGACCATGTTCCAACATGCGAACAGCTTTACTGCGGCGACATCTCTTAGCCTTCAGTACCAGCACCCGATTCCCGTCGAGCAGCTTGTCCAATCCCTCTGCGATGCCAGGCAGGGCTACACCCAGTTCGGTGGTTTCCGTCTTGTCGGCGTCTCCTTCCTTTTCGCTGGCTATAACTCCAACTACGGTTTCCAGCTCTACATGAGCGATCAGCGCTATTACTACGCCTACCGACAGCCCGTATAGGTCAGTTTTGGGCTTATCTTCTCTGGTGGTTCCGGATCTCAAGGGATTGCCATCAAGGAACGTGATTGCCGAAATAAGTCATTGGGTTGGATCTCGTCTCTAAGGATGAGGATCTTATCCCACGAAATCAGCAAGATCTCAGTATCGTACACGAGATCAGCGGGATCTCGATATCTTACGTAACAGATTGAACCGCTTCAGATCTATATAAAGGGATGACTCCATTAAGAGAAAGGTACACAAAATATTCAATCCCTGCCCTGTTTTGGCCTGATTATTCTTCTTCTTGCTTCGGCCTAACTTAAGCATCGGAGGGCTAACGGCTGGACACCAGCCACCCTTAGTTGCTTCCTGTCTCCTTTCAGGTCTGGCGGAGGAAATATCTGTTGGAGAGAAGGTGAACGTCCGGAGGATCCAGTTACAAAATCTAACGTTAATAGTTTGGCGAAATCAATCGTTCTAACCACCGATAAAGATTTTTCGGCGATGCCTCCTAAAAAGGCTGTTCATCCTTCGA
This sequence comes from Liriodendron chinense, assembly GCA_003013855.2. Classification (NCBI taxonomy): domain Eukaryota; kingdom Viridiplantae; phylum Streptophyta; class Magnoliopsida; order Magnoliales; family Magnoliaceae; genus Liriodendron; species Liriodendron chinense. The sequence goes on along the minus strand of PVNU02000767.1, from coordinate 825,238 downwards.
CTTCGAGGCAGGCACCACCTCCGCCCGATGAGACGGAATCCGTACCTACCTTTCCACCTGCCTCGACGAACATCCCTCAAGGAGCCCTAACTATACCATCAGCAAACCCATTATTGGAAGCTTCTGGAAATCAAGACGATGTCCTACGTTTCCTCGGAAACACTCTTCTAACTCTAACCGCCGGAGTTCAGGCGCTGTCAAATCGGCTTGATCAGCATTTCCCCGAACAGCAGAGACAAGCCTCCGAAGGGTTACCACCGCAGCCCATACCAGTGGCATCTAGACATTCTATGGACGAACCACAGGTCCCACCACTTGGCAGCCATCTCCCTGTACCGTCTCCACATTCTATACATTCTAGTTTGTCTCGACAACCTCAACCACAGGGCTCCACCGCTGAAACATCAAGCTATACCCTACCATGGGAAGGAGATCTCAAAAGAATCCATGATCGTTTTGATGTCATGGAACAGCGATACCAGGCAAATCGGCCATCTGCCGTCATGGCGGCGATACATTAATCCGAGTCCCCCTTCACCAGTGAGGTTATGGGAGCCCCGTTACCCAGAAAGTATCGAACGCCTGTTATCACCCCGTACACAGGTATTGGCGACCCTCTTGAACACCTGGAAACATACAGGTCCCTCATGGAGTTGGAGGGACATGGTTCAGAAATCATGTGTAGGGCTTTTTCCCTAACATTGAAGGAGGCAGCTCGTACGTGGTTCCGAGGATTAAAGCCTCATTCTATCAGCTCCTTTTCTCAGTTATCGGAGATATTCCTTTCTCAATTCATGGGAAGCATCCGCATCAAGAAGCCAGCCTCCCATCTAATGAATCTAAAATAGCAGCATGAGGAAACGATAAAGGAGTTCACAGTACGGTTCACCGCTGAAGCCGTTCAAACTGAAGGTTATACTGAAGAAAAAGGCCTCGCAGCCCTCATAGCCGGAATAACGAGCGAGAAATTCAGGTTTGCTTTAGACAAGAGCCCTCCAAAAACTATGGCAGAGTTCCAAGCCAAAGCTCAGAAATATATCAATGCAGAAGAAGTCGCATTGACACGCCATGGAGTACAGGGTAAGAAACGCAAGCCAGAAGGAGCCTCTTCTACAGATAAAAAATATCGTCGTGATCAACGCGAACGTTCTCCCAAGAAGCCTTATTTCGGTAAATATCATAACTACACTCCTCTTAATCGGTCTCATGAAAAGGTTCTAATGGAGATTAAACACAAGCCATATGTGAAGTGGCCTGCAAAGATCAAATTCGATCCCGAGAAGAGAGACAAGAGCAAGTTCTGTTACTTCCACAAAGATCATGGGCATAGAACCCAGGACTGCATCTCTCTACGAGACCATAACGAAGCTCTCATTCGAAAAGGCCATCTCCAGGATTATGTTGCTCGTAAAAATCGATCACCAGAAAGGGCGAACACCTCGTCTCGCCAAAAGGAACAACCTCATCATCAAACTGACCAAGAGGATGCTGAGCCTACGGGTTCATGGTTGGCCAACGCAGAATTGAGGCAAATCCTGAGAAGATAAAAGCATTGATAGAGATGAAATCCCCCACCACTCTGAAGGACGTCCAGCGTCTGGCTGGTCGCATCGCATCGTTAAACAGGTTCATCTCGCGAGCATCTGACAAGTGTTTACCCTTCTTCAAACTCCTTCGTGCAACGGCCAAGTCTGATTGGAAATGGACGCCACAATGTGAGGAAGCCTTTCAACAATTGAAGTTATACATGAGCACACCCCCCATTTTATCTAAACCTGTAGCACATGAGCAACTCATTCTTTATCTCTCTGTGTCCACTACGGCCGTTAGCGCCGCTCTAATAAGAGAAGATTCCGGGGTACAGAGGCCCGTTTATTATATCAGTCGAGCAATGGTTGATGCAGAAACTAGGTATTCTGATATGGAGAAACTGGCCCTAGCCTTAGTCACGGCAGCTCGAAAACTGCGACCATACTTTCAAGCCCACGCTATTTTAGTACCGACGAATCATTCGCTACGACAAGTCCTTCAAAAACCTGAGGCTTCCGGACGGTTAACTAAATGGGCAGTCGAGATCAGCGAGCACGATATCTCATTCTGCCCTAGGACCGCGGTAAAGGGCCAGGCCGTGGCTGATTTCATCGCCAAATTCACGTACTCTCCTGATGATAATACCATGACCAGCGACCAGCCTCCTTGGTCACTCTTCGTGGACGGGTCGTCGCGGGCCACTGGTAGCGGAGCGGGCCTGATTTTAGTAGCTCCCGACGGGTCACATTTTCAATATGCTCTACGTTTCGAATCTCGCGTCTCAAATAATGAAGCAGAATATGAGGCCCTGATCGTTGGCCTCAAACTAGCCATTGTCCTTGCAGTTCAGAATCTGTTAATTCATAGCGATTCCCAGCTCATTGTTAACCAAGTCCTTGGTGAATTCGAGAACAAAGAAGAAAGGATGGCCTTATACAAGTCTCGTGCCTCATCCTGCTCGCAAAACTGAAGACTTATGAAATAACTCATATTTCTCGCGAGAAGAACCAACTTGCTGATTCCTTGGCAAAGCTCGCTTCTGCACCAGAATCTGAGTTATCACATTCGATCCCCATCGAGCATCGTCAGAACCTGAGTATCGACCATGCGACTCTCGAGCATGTAATATCGGTTCAATCATCTCCATGCTGGATGGATCCTATCATCCTTTATCTCAGAGACGGACACCTACCAGAGGACAAGAAAGCTGCAAGGCAAATTCGTCTTCGAGCTGCCAGGTATACTTGGCAAGACGGAATATTGTTGCGCAAAAGCTTTTCCTTGCCTTATTTGAGGTGTCTTCATCCAGAAGAAGCACTTCGTGTTCTAGACGAAGTACACCAGGGGGCATGTGGTAACCATCCCAGGGGGCGATCCCTAGCATATAAAGCGATGAGGCAAGGATATTATTGGCCCACTATGAAAGCAGATGCAATTGAATTTTCTAAAAAATGTGACAAGTGTCAACGATATTTACCTATACCTCATGTACCGTCCAAGCGGATGACCCCAGTTGATAGCCCTTGGCCTTTCGCTCAGTGGGGGGTCGATATCATCGGGCCCTTACCCATGGGAAAGGGACAAAATAAGTTTGCGATTGTGGCGGTTGATTACTTCACCAAATGGGCCGAGGCAGAACCATTAGCCAAGATTACTGAGAAACAAACTACCAAGTTTATATGGAGAAATATTATATGTCGTTATGGACTCCCCCACACTATAATCACCGACAATGGAACGCAGTTCGACAACGCAGCCTTTGATGAATTTTGTGAAAAATGGAAGATACGTAATCTCCGCACTTCTCCATATCATCCTCAGGCGAATGGGCAGGTCGAGGCAGTGAATAAGATCATCAAGCACCATTTAAAGGCCAAGCTAGGTGAATGTAAAGGGGTGTGGCCAGAACTCCTGCCAGAAGTATTATGGGCATATAGAACCACGGCTTGTACATCAACAGGTGAAACCCCTTTCTCCTTAGCATTTGGTGTCGACGCAGTGGTACCAGTGGAAATTCAAGTACCCTCGTATCGGATCGAGCAGTATGACCCCGCGAGTAATCAGGAAAACCTCCGACTTCATCTTGATCTCTTGGAAGAGCGAAGAAATGCTTCCCAAGTACGAGTGGCAGCATATCAACAACGTATTGCTCGTTATCGAAATGCTAGGGTTCGGCCTAGATCCTTCCAGCCCGGAGATTTGGTACTAAGGCAAAATCTCAGAGTTCCCGCTCGTTCACTGGATCCAAATTGGGAAGGCCCATATCGGGTTATTAGGATTGTGCGACCCGGTACTTATTACCTTGAAGACATGCAGGGAAAGCCCGTACGTCGCCCTTGGCACGTGGAGCATTTGCTACGATACTATCCCTAGATTCAATGTAGTTCATAACATTTTATGAATAAAGCGGAAGATATCTTTTGGTCGCTACTCCATTTACTTGGACATGAATAGCCCTGAAGAGGATGCATACAATCCCTTGGCCAATTGCCTACCTTTGGTAGGGTTTAATTCACCTAGGATGGTCGCATTTCCATTTCATGGGTGACCATCCTACCCTCGATAAACTTGGAGTCTCAATCGATAGATCAGTCTATCTCCACGAGGGTATGGTCATCATGACCCCCCGGATTGAGCATAATACCTCTCTCAATCGATAGATCAGTCTATCTCCACGAGGGCATGGTCGCTACGACCCCTCGGGTTGAGCACAACTCATTGCAACAGGAAAGCATTCAGTGCACAAAGGAAAAGAAAGTAAACAAGAACGAGAAGGCAATCATTGCATGAAAGGGAGAGTACAAGAGGACAACACTTCCAAAAATATCTTTTCATTGATGATAAATGTTTACAATATATGCTCGCGAGTACGAGAGAGGAAAAAAAAAGATCAATCTCTTGGAGAAGCTGTGCTCTCGACTTCAGGGCCCATTTCTGGAGCCTCTCCAGCTTGCGTGGCTTCAGTCACCTCGTTCTCAGCAGCAACTTGCTCTTCTGCAGCTATGATGGTCGCGACTCGACCAAATTCCCCCATATCAAAGGATGGGATCATTCGTTGCACTACTCTTAGCGCAAAGTCGCGACCAGCATCATACGACTCGTATCTTTGGTCGTCATATAGCTGCGAAGTCCGGAACTCGGAAATTGCCCGAGGACCTTCCTCCAAGAGCATTTTTACAAGGGCGACTTTCTCCTCGTCCCAGTGAATCGAGTCGTCCTTAAGCTGTGCAAGAGAGGAGCGCTCCTTGTCCAGGTTGTCGTTAGCCTCCTTGAGCTGCGACCTGGCCTCCGCAAACTGCTCCTCCAACGAGATCTTGTCTTGGCGGAAGATCTCTCTCTCTCTCTCTCTCTCTCTCTCTCTCTCTCAGCCTTCTCCTTCAAACCCGTGAGCTTCACGAAGTCTGAGTCCAAGGCCTGATACCTGTCGGTCAGGACTTGGATTTTCTCGATGAGGATCTTCTTCTCCTCATCTCTCTTCGCGATCACCGCCTCACGGGCCTTGAGCAGCTGGTCTCTTCCTTGAACTGCCTTCTCCAGGGCAGTCCTCTTCCCCTCAGCTTCATCTATCACGCGACGAGCGGCAACGATATCACGCCTCGTTCGTAGGATAAGATCTAAGCCCTGCAAAAGTAATGAAAAATGTGAGAAAGTATTCTGGAACGTAATAACAGATTAAAGCAGGTCTTGGCAGAGTCTCACCTAAACCATCCTCACCCCCGCTTCGAGGAAAAGGTTCTCAGGGCTTGGCTCGGGAAGAGAACAGAAGGCTTGGGGGGGGGGGGGGGACGTTCTCGAATAAAAATTTACATACTGGATGGAGGTGGCGGGGAATAGAATATGTCCCGCTCCCTGACGGTTGGGCAACGACCAACCCGGCCGGCTCGCGAGGTGGAGGCATCGACTCGCGAGCAGGTCCCTGCTCGCCAGCAGGGATCAGTTCGTGAGCAAGAGCCGGCTCTTGAGGCTCTATCTGCTCTCGAGCCTCTTCAGCTGGGGGGCAGCTGGACCCCGCCCCATCCGGGGAATTGTCAGCAATGTTAATCACTGGCGGTCCAGGTGCGACCACCAGTGAGGGAATAATGGGCCCAGCCGGGGCCCCCGCCATGCTCGCGGGAGGGGCAGGCTGATCGCTACCCGTGCGGATGGATGATTGAGATGGTTCGGCAGGTGTTATCTTCTGCCTCTTGGAGCTTGTGCCCTTCAGTCGGGGCAGCAGACCCCTTTTCTCTCCAGCCTTCGTCATCTCAACCTCTCTTCTCGATATTAGGCCCGCTGCTGCAAGTCGTGAAGGAGACAAGCAAGCCTCGATGTGCCTATCACCAACAGGCACCTTGTACACCTTTACTATTTTCTCGTTGATTCCCCCCTTTAGATTTGGTTTTCTCAAGGCCGGGATACCTGCGAGCACAAACAGGGGTCAAAAAATGAATAAAACCCTAGAAACCATAACTGGAGAAAATTGCATAATGCGAGACTGTGCCTACCTTCACAGAAAAAATGGGTCACTCCTGGACCCCTGGAGGAGGCAGACTCCCAGTTCCCGGAAGCATAGAACCACCACTTCCTCCAGCCGGGATAATTCGAGGAGGGCTTCCCCAGCACGAAGTTATCCCGGTGCCAGTAGCACAGGTAATACCAGCCTTCGCTGGATGGTGCTTTCTTTAGACGGAACATGCGGAGGAATTCCTCCGCTGTGAGCTCCCCGTTGCCGGCCTGAGCCCAGAGGGCAAAGGAACCCAGGACTACCCTCCACCCGTTCACAATGAGTTGCCCGGGGGCAATCTTGTAACACCGGAGTACGTCGCGTATGAAGGGATGGAGGGGGAGGCGTACCCCCAGGATGAGCTGGTACTCATAAAAAGCTACGCATCCTGGGGGAGGGGAGTCTGGTGTCTCTCCATCTCCGGGCAATCGGAGAGTGACTGAGTCGGGGATCAGGTATCTCTCCCGTAACTTAGCCAGCCGGTCCTCCGATAAAACAGAAGGATATCCGGCTGCTGTGTATCTCCCTGCCGGAACCCTCGCACTGCTAGAAGCAGAGGATTCCGGGGTAGCATCACCTAGTGGGACGGTGGTCTCGTCAGAGTTCCCAGCCATGAGAAGATAAAAAGAAAGGAAAAAGGAAATATACCCAAGTAAACAGAAAGAAAGAGGAAGAAACACCGACGGGAGAAGATGAAAATGGAGATGACGCGAGAATTCTTTTTCTTCGAAAAAACTTCTGTAGAAAAATAGAGGAATGGCGGACTCCGTATATTTATAGGAAATCATTCCGCCACATCTGGTGATACGTGGCAGTCCCTCCTTCGGCGCAGCACTTGAGCAGGCACGCCCATTAACTCCTTAAACACGTGGCGAGCGCCCCTTCATTTTCTGTCTGCAGAAAGGTTGCGGAAAGATGGCGCTCATTAATTCCAGCCTATCATGTGAGGTTCCGTTCTCGATGAAGGCAGCGGGCGGTTACGTGTGGTAGTGAGCTAAGTCCTTCCCTTCAAAATTCTTGGCGGCAAGGACTTGGGGGGCATCTGTTATAGGCAAAATAAGGGAGATCAACTCAGCTGTTAAGATTGTACACGGACGCCCATTCGACTCTCGAGAACATCTGAGCGAGAGTCGCAGATCGGGTAAATACGGAAGTACCCATTGGACCCTCGAGATCATCTGATCACAAGTCGCAGATCGGGTAAGTGCAGGATGCCCATCCGACTCTCGAGATCATCTGATCACAAGCCGCAGATCGGGTAAGTGCAGGATGCCTATCTGACTCTCGAGATCATATGCTCGAGAGTCGTAGGATGGATAAATACGGAGCACCTACTCGCAAGGTGTCGAGCTCCCATAGCCGATGGTCAGATAAAGCAAAGCAAAGATTCCCTTCTTGAACCGCGAGCAGACCTTCTCACAAGTCGTTGAAAGGTGTTACGTCAAAATGAGCGAGCACTTGGACTCGCGACCATGTTCCAACATGCGAACAGCTTTTCTGCGGCGACATCTCTTAGCCTTCAGTACCAGCACCCGATTCCCATCGAGCAGCTTGTCCAATCCCTCTGCGATGCCAGGCAGGGCTACACCCAGTTCGGTGGTTTCCGTCTTGTCGGCGTCTCCTTCCTTTTCGCTGGCTATAACTCTAACTACGGTTTCCAGCTCTACATGAGCGATCAGCGCTATTACTACGCCTACCGGCAGCCCGTATAGGTCGGTTTTGGGCTTATCTTCTCTGGTGGTTCCGGATCTCAAGGGATTGCCATCAAGGAACGTGATTGCCGAAATAAGTCATTGGGTTGGATCTCTTCTCTAAGGATGAGAATCTTATCCCACGAAATCAGTAAGATCTCAGTATCGTACACAAGATCAGCGGGATCTCGATATCTTACGTAACAGATTGAACCGCTTCAGATCTATATAAAGGGATGACTCCATTAAGAGAAAGGTACACACAATATTCAATCCCTGCCCTGTTTTGGCCTGGTTATTCTTCTTCTTACTTCGGCCTGACTTAAGCATCGGAGGGCTAACGGCTAGACACCAGCCACCCCTAGTTGCTTCCTGTCTCCTTTCAGGTCTGGCGGAGGAAATATCTGTTGGAGAGAAGGTGAACGTCCGAAGGATCCAGTTACAAAATCTGACGTTAACAGATAACCAATAGGTGAGTCCTACCCAAGTTGTCCCTAAGAAGTCCGGTATTAACATTGTAGAAAATGCCAACAATGAGCTTATACCGACTAGAGCGACTACCGGTTGGCGTATGTGCATCGATTATCAAAAGCTAAATATGGTCACTAGGATGGATCAAATTTTGAAGAGGTTAGCAGGTCACTCCAATTATTGCTTCCTAGATGGCTATTTCGATTACAATCAAATTAAGATAACCCTAGAAGACCACCTTTACATGCCCGTTTGGCACCTTCGCATACCGAAGAATGCCATTCAGACTATGTAATGCACCTGCCACATTCCAACGATGCATGTTGAGTATTTTCTCAGACATGGTGGGTGAATTCCTCGAGGTATTCATGGATGATTTTTCTGTTATTTGTTGTACTTTTGAAGAGCGCTTTAATGACTTGAAGTTGGTCTTGACAAGGTGTGAGGAGAAGAACCTTGTTTTAAACTGGGAGAAGTGTCATTTTATGGTACAAAGAGGAATAGTCCTTGGACATATCATCTCGTCCAATGAAATAGAGGTAGACCGGGCTAAAATTGATATTATTCCCAACCTACCTCCACCCAAGAGCATACGCGATGTGCGGTCTTTTCTTGGACACGTCGGTTTTTATAGAAGGTTCATTAAGGATTTTAGTCATATTTCTAGGCCCTTATGCAACCTTCTCCAAAAGGAGAACCAATTCAAATGGAGTGCCGATTGTTAATTAGCTTTTTCAAAGCTAAAAGACATGTTGACAACCGCTCCTATTATGCAACCACTGGATTGGTCCATTCCTTTTGAGTTGATGTGCGATGTGAGTGATTATACTATTGGGGCGGTGTTAGAACAAAGGAATGATAAAAAGCCCCACGTTATCTACTATGTGAGTAGGACCCTGAACCCCGCCCAAGTCAATTACTCAACTATGGAGAAGAACTCTTAGCCGTTGTTTTAGCCTTGGACAAGTTTAGGTGGTACTTAATAGGATCCAAGGTCATAGTTTACAAGGACCATGCGGCGCTGAAAGACCTTCTTGCTAAGAAGGATGCTAAGCCCCATTTGCTTAGATGGATCCTACTCTAAGAATTCGACTTAGAGATCAAGGATAAAAAAGGAGTAGAGAACATGGTGGCGGACCATCTATCTCGTCTAGTTTTACCGAGTTCCATTGACGAGTCACCTATTGAGGACTCATTACCTAATGAGCAACTCTTTGTTGCTATGCATCCACCATGGTATGCTGATATTGCAAACTATCTTTCTACAGGTGCAATGCCGACTAATTGGACTGCGTAGGATAAACGAAAATTTCTAAAGGAAGGGCGCAGATTTTTCTGGGATGAACCTTTACTTTTTAAATATTGCCCAAATCAAATTATTATGAGATGTGTCCCTGATGATGAACATAATTCTATCATCTCCTTTTGCCATGATCAAGCTTGTGGGGGTCATTTTTCCGCCAAGAAAACCATTGCTAAAATTCTGCAGTGTGGTTTTTATTGGCCCACTCTATTTAAGGACACCCACGAGTTTTGCAAAGCATGCGAGCGTTGCCAAAAGTTAGGAGGATTGTCCCGTCGAAATATGGTGCTTCTTACTCCAATTCAACATCTTGAAGTCTTTGATTGTTGGGGCATCGATTTCATAGGACCATTCCCCTCATCTTTTGGACATGTCTATATATTGCTCACCGTAGACTATGTGTCCAAGTGGATAGAGGCTATTCCATGTAGAACTAACGATCATCGTACGGTTCTAAGGTTCCTTAAAGAAAACATACTTTCTAGATTTGGAATGCCTTGAGCCATCATTAGTCATGGCGGTTCTCACTTTTGCAATAGGCCTTTCGAAGCCTTAATGAAGAAATATGGCATTAGACATAAGGTGAGTACCCCATACCACCCACAAACAAGTGGGCAAGCTGAAATTTTCAATCGGGAAATCAATTAAATTTCAAAAAAGACGGTGAGGCCGGATCACAAAGATTGGTCGCTGAGATTAGATGATGCTCTTCGGACTCACCGTACCACTTACAAGACCCCCATTGGAATGTCCCCCTATAAACTTGTCTATAGGAAAGCTTATCACTTACCTGTGGAGATTGACCACAAAGCCTATTGGGCAATTCAGGCATTGAATTTTGACATTGACAAGGTTATCTCACTTCACAAAATCTAATTGAATGAGCTTAATGAGATCTGGAATGATGCTTACGAGAACTCGAGGATTTACAAGAGTAGGATGAAGGCCTTCCATGACAAGCACATTTTCAGGAAATTTTTCCATGAAGGTCAAAAAGTGCTCTTGTACAATTCTCGACTTCATATTTTTCCGAGAAAATTACGATCTTGATGGACCGGCCCATATATTGTTAAAGAAGTTTTTCCCCATGGGGCTGTTGAGGTAGAGAATGCGGCGAATGGTAACTATTTTAAAGTGAACAGACAACTCCGGAAACCATTCGTTGAGAAATTTGATTTAAAGGACATGTCCATCACTCTGGATGATCCTGTGTATCAGGACGATTGATCTCCTAGTCTGACGGAGGTATAGCGTAGGATTAGGTTTAGTTGTTTTTCTGATTTAGTTTTACTTGCTTTAGTAGATTTTGATACCAGGGTTGTAAACTTCTATGATCGACTCTCCCAGGTACTATCGTTCTCACTCTCTTTTATTTTACCATTGCTCTCATGTTCATGTTCATTGCATATCTTTTTACATTGAGGACAATGCAAGATTTGGTTGGGGGGTGAGATGAGATTCCTCATCTAGCAGTTTGTGGACATTTTGAGCATTATTTGTTGAAATTTTTTCAAATTTTCTAAAAATTCAAAACTCTTTTAGAAAATTTTATTTCTATGCATTCGGATGATACGAGTCTAAGAAAAGGAGATATGAAGTGAGTGATGTTGAAAGTCTTGAAATACCTTTGATATAATGGTTTTATATGTGAATTTCCCTATTTATATGATTGATAGAAAATTTGAACATTCTTACACCTAGTTCACATTACACGATTTTCATGGTTTGAAAGGATTATGTAGCTTTGTGGATTGGCTAGACTTAGATTTGAGATGTTGAGGAACCAAGCCGGGGTACTTTGTCCATCCTTGTCCATGGGAAAATAACGAAAGATATGGATTTCTAAAATTCCTATCTAATGTGTATGAAAAGGAAAGAAAATATGGGTATAATGGAGAATATGGTGGAAATTTTCGAAAAGGACTACCTATTACCAACGGGGGGATGTTGAGCTCTTAATTGTGCATATCCTAACCCCAATTCATCACTCATTATGCAAGGTTTTCATGATTTGTAGACTAATCTAATGCATGGATATGTGATTGTAGGAATGAGAGAGAGGAATCATCAAAGAGAGACTTAAAGACACTATTTAGAAGCAAAGAAGATCAAAAGACCAAGTGTCGAAGGACGAAAGAAAGAAGTCAGAGAAAAGAAGAAAGAAAGCAGAAGAGCACACCCAAGACCGGTCGTCCAAGGCCTAAGACCGGTCATCCGACCAGTCTGTACATTCAACAGAAGTACCCTAGAGGCCACAGCTCTCTGGACCATCCAAGACCGGTCGTGCGACCGGTCGTCCACACCTCAGACCGGTCGTGCGACCGGTCCTTAAATTAAAATTGCAGGATGGAATTTTTACAAAACTCTCTAGACAGTTTTGGAGCTTTTGCGACCGGTCGTGCGACCGGTCGTCCAGTAGCTCAGACCAGTCATGAGACCAGTCGTCTGTGTAATAAGACGTGTTCTACAAGTCCCGAAATTCCCTACGCACTGTGTAAGTTTACGCAATTTCTGAAAGATTCTGATACTGCGGAGCCTCCCCACTATAAAAGGACACCTAGGGATCGTTCCTAGGGTATCTTAGAAGATTTTGAGCAAGGTGGGAGGCGGCGAAAGTGGATTTCAGAGTTCCACAAGTTCTCCTAGTTTGTTTGCTGTTTTATGCTTTTTCTTAGTTGTTTCATGTTTCCTTGGATCATGAACGGCTAAACCTCTTAGCTAGGGCTAAGAGGTGAAGCTTGTAGTGAATCTAAGATGTTTTAATTCGTTTAAGTTGGTTTTTAAGTTGGATTTCATGTTTATGAACAATGGTTTGAAGTTAATACAAGTTCCAAGTAGTTTTTCTTAGTCTTATGATGACTCATGGATGTTTGGGAGAATTACTTGAGTTCTTAATGGTTGTGTGCTAGTCTAGACCTGTATGATCCGAGGAATTGGAGTACGCTCTAGTACTATGATCTTCATGAAGGAACTTCCTACCAAAGTTCTACTTTTCTGGATTTCTATAGTATGTATGGGACTGTGTATGTGATTTGAATCAAGTTCAAATCATAATCTAGCTTTGTCTTGTGACAGGACTTAATGATGGTTATGATTGAGGACTGAGTCTATTGGAATTGGGACTGACCTATGCAATTGAGCATGCTCATCCTAGCTTGCATTGAGTGAATTATATACATTATTCATACATATGAGAGGTTGTTTGGTTTAACTGCTTTATCATCCGACTAGATAGATCTTAATTTCGATTCTAGTTGAGAAAGTGAGAAACTACAGCGAATTGAGCATCAAGGATTGCTACAAGTGGATCCTTGAACCCTTAGTGCCTTTTTATAATTGTTTACTTCAGTCTAAGTTCAAAGTTGTTACTTACATCAATCTCCTACAAATCTGGTTGTTAGCTTCTCAATAGAAACTATTGGATTTGTTTGTGAATTCCTACATAAGTCCCTGTGGATTGACCTCGGTCTTACCGAGTTTATTACTACATCGCAACCCTACACTTGGGGAAGCAAACAGGGGTGGTCTACCCATAACCAAAGCCGGAAATGGGATGTAGTTTGAAAGCCATTGGAAGGACAGTAAGGCAAATTCCTGTCATAGGCTTGTTGTTGATCTGTACACCTTGAGATTCATAGTTTAGTTGATCTATGAAGAAGATGGTCCCTTAAACTCATGAGATGAGACATCACTATGCACACTAGATTAAAATTATTCAAGTTCTTCTATTTATCAATCAATTAGCGGGAATTTCATATGAACACTTATTATGTCTTGAGAGTTTAAGGTTTCAACTTCCATCACCTAATTTTTCTGATTTTTACACTTGTATGTCTTGGAATGGATAGAAGTATAGTTTCTAAAGGAGAGTTGGTTTTGGAGAATTGATCTTGCTTCATGCATGTTTTGCTCAGGACTAGCAAAATGCTGGTTAGGGGGTGTGTTGAACCTCTAATTTATACATTTACTAACCCATTACATCACATTATATGCATGGTTTACATGCTTAAAAGACCCATCTAATGCGTGATTTGTGATTGTAGGAGTGAGGCAGAGATTTCACTGATTTAAGGCTAAAAAGATCATTGTAGGTACATTAAAGATCAAAGAATTAAGTGCCAAAGGATGGAAGAAAGAAGCAAGAGAGATATGGAAGAAAGAAGGAAGAAGTGCAACACTCTGCATTGAAGACCGGTTGTCCGATCGGTCTGCCAAGGCACAGGAGCAGTCGTCCGACCGGTCTGTAATTCAACAGAGACCCCCCATTGCTATACATATCATTGGACCAAGACAGACCGGTCATCAGACCGGTCGACCATCACTCGGACCGGTCGTCAAACCGGTCGAGCACTTAAGATAGAGGGGGAGGAAATTTGTTCGCTTTCCCAAGTGTAGGTTTGCGATGTCAAAAGAAAAACTAGATCATGATTTGAACTTGATTCAAATCACATGCACAGTCTCACATACTTCAGAATTTCTAGAAAAATAGAACTTTGGTAAGAAGCTCCCACATGAAGATCATAAATCTAGAGTGTATTCCAATTCCTCGGATCATACAGGTCTAGACTATTTCACAACAATTAAGAACTCAAGTAATTCTTCCAAACATCCATGACGCATCATAAGACTAAGAAAAACTACTTAGTACTTGAATTAAACTTCAAACCATTGTTCTTAAACATGAAATCTAACTTAAAACCAAATCAAACGAATTGAAACATCTTAGATTCACTACAAGCTTCACCTCTTAGCCCTAGCTAAGAGGTTTAGCCGTTCATGATCCAAGGAAGCATGAAACAACTAAAAAACATAAAAACTAGAAAGCAAACTAAGAAGAGTTGTAGTACTCCAAATCCGACTTTCGCCGTCTCCCACCGTGCTCAATCCCTCCTAAGATGCCCTAGGAACGATCCCTAGGTGTTCTTTTATAATGAGGAAGCTCTGCAGCGTCGGAATCTTCCAGAATTTGCGTAATGATACGCAGTGCGCAGAGAAATCCGGAGCTTGTAGAACACGCCCAGTTTCGCAGACAACCGGTCGCAAAAGTGCGAAAAACGTCTAGAGAGTTTTGGAAAATTCCGAGCCCACAAATTTAATTCAAGGACTAGTCGCACGACCGGTCTGAGCAGTGGACGACCGATCGTACGACTGGTCTTGAACAGTCCAGTGAGTTGTGGCCGCAGGGCCCCTCTGTTGAGTGATCAGACCGGTCAGACGACCAGTCCTGGGCTATGGACGACCGGTCTTGAGCACATTCTTCTGCTTTCTTTCTTCTTTTCTCTGACTTCTTTCTTTCATCCTTTGACACTTAGTCCTTTGATCTTCTTTGCTTGTAAATGGCGTCTTTAAGTCTCCAATCGATGAATCCTCTCTCTCATCCCTACAATCACAAATCCATGCATTAGATTAGTCTATAAATCATGCAAAATGAGTGATGAATTGGGGTTAGAATATGCACAATTAAGAGCTCAACACACCCCCCAACCAGCATTTTGCTAGTCCCGAGCAAAACATGCGTGAAACAAGGTTCATTCTCCAAACCCAACTCTCCTTTGGAAACCATTCTTCTATACATCCCAAGACACAAGTGTAAGATTCAGAAAAATTAAGTGGCAGAGGTTGAAACCGTAAAATCTCAAACATAATAAGTGTCCATATGAAATTCCCATTGATTGTTTGATAAATAGAATAACTCGAACAAATTCAACCCAGTGTACATAGTGAAAATTCATCTCATGAGTTTATGGGATTATCTTCTTCATAAATCAACTAAACTATAGATCTCAAGGTGTATAGAGCAACAACAAGCCAATGACAGGAATTTGCCTTACTGTCCTTATGACGACTTTCACACTACGTCCCATTTTCGGCTTTGGTTACGGGTAGACCATCCCCCGGTTGGTAATAATTAGCCCTAATCGGAATTTTCCACCATTTTTTACATCATTCCCGATTTCCTCCTTCCTTTTCCTTTTTCTTTTAAATTAGATAGGATTTTTAGAAATCGATATCTTTCGTTATTTTCCCATGGACAAGGATGGACAAAGTACCCCGGCTTGGTTTCTCAACACATTAAATCAAAGTCTAGCTAATCCACAAATCGCATAATCCTTTCAACCCATGAAATTCGTGTAATGTGAACTAGGTGTTCAAATTTTCATATCGAATGCAATAGGGGAATTCACATATAAAACCATTATGCTAAGAAAAGTTCAAGACTTACAACTTCGTACACTTCGTATCTCCTCTTCTTATACTCATATCATATCGAATGCATAGAAACAAAGTTTTCCAAAAGAGATTTGAATTTTAGAGAAATCTAATTGCTCGAAATGTTACAAAACGCTGGATTCATCCAAGTGATCCTACACCCCCCAACCAAATCTTGCATTGTCCTCAATGTAAAAGATGTTCAATAAGCAAAACATGAGAGTAATTCTAAAATAAAAGGGAGTGAGGAATGATAGTACCTGAGAAAAAAAAAAGTGGAATTCTTCCTCCTTCTAACAAACCTATGAAAAAGGAAACAAAAGCAACAAAATCCTAATCCTAACTACTCTATACCTCCAGCAGACTAGGAGACCAATTCCAACAACTCGTCCAAAAGCATAAAGTCAAGCCGAATCATTAGATGGATCAAAAGGTTTTACAATAATGTCATCCAATATCCTGCGTTACAATATACATGTGTGTGAGTAATCCAAATAAGCCATTGAAAATTCCAAAAAAGAATTTCAGTGGGTTCATTAATGTTTTCACCACATGTATAAGAGGAGACATCATCATATTTGTCAGAAAAAATATGTCTCCATTCAGATTTTCTTGGGCATTGATTTTGCAAGTATGGATCATCCCAGGGTTGGTAGAGGTCGGTATGCATGATCCATAGAGGTGTGGAAATATGAATTGATTTCTCAGTATAATAAAGTGTTGTTTCCACATCCTTCTCTTGGCTAACGTTATATGCTGATACCGACTCGAAAGGTGCGACTATATCCCCTATCACATCAACATTCTTATCAAGAGAATAGGCCACATCTTCTTCTAAGTGATTAGAGTCAAGAGTTGAGGGGGACACATCTTCCACAATAGAATTGATCATGTTTATTTTGTGGACCTCTTCATCTTTATCCTCTTGTTGGATGCCAACATTGAAAGCATTTAACTCAATCGTCATATTACCAAAGGACATTTGTATGACCCCACTCCTACAATTGATGATAGCGTTTGATGTAGCTAGGAATGGGCGGCCAAGTATGACAGGAATTTGAGGGCCAATATTAACCATAGGTTGTGTGTCCAAGATAATGAAGTCCACCGAGTATAGACCTTGTCGACTTGGACAAGAACGTCCTCAATCACCCCGCTCGAAATATGAATCGATCGGTCAGCGAGTTGTAATGTGGTTTTGGTGGGTTTTAATTCACCTAAACCCAATTGTTCATAGACCGAAAAGGGTATTAAGTTCACACTTGGTCCTAGATCAAGTAAAGCATGCTTCACCCGGTAGTCTCTAATTACGCATGATATTGTCGGACTACCAGGATCTTTGTACTTCTTTGGCATCCCGTGATTTATAATGGCGGTTACATTTTCTGTCAAAAATGCCTTCTTTTGTACATGTATTTTTCTTTTTATCGTACAAAGATTCTTCAAAACTTAGCATATGACGGTATTTGTTTAATGGCATCTAATAATGGGATGTTGATCTTCACCTATTTGAAAACCTCTAAAATTTTCAGGTTTTTATTTAAAGGTTTGGGTGAAATCAACCTTTGGGGAAACGGGGCAACCGGCTTATATTGCCTTTCCGGTTCTTTCTCTTGTGGAGTGTTGTTCGGGCTATCATCCTCTTTGGAAATTTTGGATCATTAGGCTTTGGGGCCTTCACCGGATTAGATTTATCAATTATTTTACCACTTCGCAAAGTGGTGATAGCTTGAACATGCTCCATATGTTGGGAGGATGACCTTGTGTCTTGTATCTCAAATTGGGTCCTTGGGTTAGGAAGAGGTTGGGTAGGAAGTGTGCCTTTCTCCCTAACACTAAGGTGAGATTCAACCTTAGCCATTGAGGTTTTCAAGTCATTGATGGCTTGAGTTGTATTTTGATTAAATTTCAATTGCTCTTGCATGAACCCATCTACTTTCAGAGAATTAGTCTTGTTATACTCAGCTTGAACTGATACAAATGCACCCAACATCTCCTCTAGCAAAGCTTTTGGTGTAATGACTAGGGATGGACCTAGTAAGGGTTAAGCTTGAGGGATATTGTTTGCATTCGCAGTGGGTCCATTCCTCCAACTAAAGTTGGGATGGTTCTTCCAACTATAATTAAACGTGTTTGAGTTTGGAGCACCAAATTGTTGTTGATAACTGTTTATGGCATTTGATTGTTCTTGTAAGATGTCTTGAACTGCTGAAATTGTGGGACAATCTTGTGTTGCATATTGATTTCCGACACAAATTCCACAAACAGTTTCAACGTCCTTAAAGTTGATCGTCTCTCATTTCCTTAATTCCATGGCCTCGACTTTTCTTGTGAGGCTAGCCACATGTGCACTTAAGCTATCCTCTTCTGATAGGACATAAATTCCTCCTTTTTCCTTTTGTCTAGTCTTGGAATTTGTTGGTTTAGATGTATCCCAAGACTGTGCATTCTCGGCCAATTCCTCCAAATAGTCCCATGCTTCCTCGACTTCCTTATTCATGAACTCCCCATTACACATCATCTCTACGAATTGGCGCATGGGTGAAGTCAATCCTTCATAAAAAAAACTTATAACCCGCCAAATTTCATAGCCATGATGTGAGCATGCATTTAACAAGTCCTTAAACCTCTCCCAACATTGGAAGGAGGTATCATCCTCGTTTTGGGCAAAATTCATGATAAGGCGCCTCAACATGTTCGTTTTGTGGGTAGGGAAGAACCTTTTAATGAAGTCCCTATGCATATTAGTCCATGCACCAATTGATCTTGGCCTTAATGCATGAAGCCAACCCTTAGCTTTATCTTCAAGAGTAAAAGGAAATAATTTAAGCCTCACCACATCATCAGTTACGTTTGCAAAGTGCATGGTGGTTATTACCTCATCAAATTCCTTAAGGTGTTGATAGGCACTTTCACTGTCTAATCCATGGAATCTCGGGACGAGTTGGATTACTCCCGGTTTCAAATCTACATTCCTTGCATTTTGTGGAAAAACTATACATGAGGGAGTGCTCGCTCTTGCTGGTTACAAGTAATCACGTAATGTTCTTAGTCTGGGAACATTCTCAACCACATTCTCTCCCGTTTCGGTTTGATTTTGGCCCAGATTTTGATTGACCATAGGATTGGGTTGATTTACAGCCATATTTTCAGACAAAATTGGAGAATTTAGATGTCTCTTAGCACGTGGTTCTCTGTCAATTCCTTCAACTATTCCCCCTTCACTAATGAGTCAGTTATTGGAATCCCGAGCCCAATGTGGCATGCAAATCCTAAAAGTATGAAGCAAGAAAGAAAGAAGAATTCTTCCTTCCTTTCTTTACTCTTATCTAAGACCGAAGCACAAGGTGTCTTGCAATGGGTAGGCCAGAAGCAAGGATAGAGTCCGATTTCTCCTGGTCAATAGGGGTTCAGAGAACTCCCCCACCCACTCTTTGAATCTTTTGAGAAAAGTGCAGAAAAGAAGAAAGAGTAGAGGTGAGAAGAGAAATCTCTGAGCACAAGGTGATCCAAGACGGCAGAGTCGACCAATATGAATCAAGGCAGCACAAGTCCAACCTATCAAAGATCCAAAAAGGAGTCTCCACCCACTCTATAAGAGATGAATATGATAGGAAAGATTAGGGGAGGAAGAAGAGTAAGGTTTAGAAAGATAGAACCTGATTTGAGCACTTGAGATCCTTATGTCTTCTTCAACGTCCTAAAATCCCTGCAAAAGAGAAAAATCAAAATAAAACAAACTAAGTTAATACTAGAATTCTAAAAATCCTAAATAGATACTATTTTCAGAACTTTTGTGAAAAACCGTCAAAGTCCCCGGCAACGGCGCCAAAAACTTGTTCGCTTCCCCAAGTGTAGGGTTGCGATGTAGTAATAATCCCGGAAAGACCGAGGTCGATCCACAGGAACTTATGTAAGAATCCACAAAACACTTCCAATAGTACTACTGAAAAGCTAACAAATAGATTTGTAGAAGATTGATGTAAATAGTAATTTTGAACTAAATTGAAGGTAAGCAAATAAAAAGGCACTAGGGGTTCAAGGATCCACTTGTAGCAATCCTTGATGCTCAATCCGCTGTGGTTTCTCACTTTCTCAACTAGAATCGAAATTAAGATCTATCTAGTCGGATGATAAAACAGTTAAACCAAACAATCTACCATATGTAAGATCAATGTATATGATTCACTTAATGCAAGCTAGGACGAGCATACTCAATTGCATAGGTCAGTCCCAATTCCAATAGGCTAAGATCATAATCATAACCATCATTAAATCCTGTCACAAGACAAAACTAGATCATGATTTGAACTTGATTCAAATCACATGCACAGTCTCACATACTTCAGAATTTCCAAAAAAATAGAACTTTGGTAAGAAGCTCCCACATGAAGATCATAAATCTAGAGCGTATTCCAATTCCTCGGATCATATTGGTCTAGACTATTTCACAACAATTAAGAACTCAAGTAATTCTTCCAAACATCCATGAGTCATCATAAGACTAAGAAAAACTACTTAGTACTTGAATTAAACTTCAAACCATTGTTCTTAAACATGAAATCCAACTTAAAACCAAATCAAATGAATTGAAACATCTTAGATTCACTACAAGCTTCACCTCTTAGCCCTAGCTAAGAGGTTTAGCCGTTCATGATCCAAGGAAGTATTAAACAACTAAAAAACATAAAAACTAGAAAGCAAACTAGGAAGAGTTGTAGGACTCCAAATCTGACTTTCGCAGTCTCCCACCATGCTCAATCCCTCCTAAGATGCCTTAGAAACGATCCCTAGGTGTCCTTTTATAATGAGGAAGCTCGGCAGCGTCGGAATCTTCCAAAATTTACGTAAGGATACGCAGTGCGCAGAGAAATCCGGAGCTTGTAGAACATGCCCAGTTACGCAGACGACCGGTCGCAAAAGTGCGAAAAACGTCCAGAGAGTTTTGGGAAATTTCGAGCCCACAAATTTAATTCAAGGACCGGTCGCACGACCGGTCTGAGCAGTGGACGACCGGTCATACGACCGGTCTTGGACAGTCCAGTGAGTTGTGGCCACAGGGCCCCTCTGTTGAGTGATTGGACCGATTGGACGACTGGTCCTGGGCTATGGACGACCGGTCGGACGACCGGTCTTGGGCACATTCTTCTGCTTTCTTTCTTCTTTTCTCTGACTTCTTTATTTCATCCTTTGACACTTAGTCCTTTGATCTTCTTTGCTTGTAAGTGGCGTCTTTAAGTCTCCAATCGATGAATCCTCTCTCTCATCCCTACAATCACAAATCCATGCATTAGATTAGTCTATAAATTATGAAAACCTTGCATAATGAGTGATGAATTGGGGTTAGAATATGCACAATTAAGAGCTGAACAAAATTCCAACAAGTCACTAGACTGATTTTCACATTTTACGACTGGTCATCCGACCGGTTGTCCATGAGCTCAAATCAGTTGTCCGACCGGTCGGCTACGTAACAGAGCTTGTCCTATAAGCTCTGATTTTTCTATGCAGCTTCGTGATTCCATGCGCAATCTGGAATCTTCTGCACTATTATATAAAAGTGCACTTAGGGCTTCATTTAAAGGTATCCTAGAAGAGATTGGAGGTCATGGGAAGTGAAGGGGAGCACCTTGGAACGTCCACAACTCCGTCGATTCCGATTTTTCTAGTTTTTATGTCTTTTTCATTGAGTTCTAGTTGTAGTATGACAATGCTCGGCTAGAACCTTTCAACTAAGGCTGAGAGGTGAAGCTTGTAGCCAATTTCATATTTAATTCAGTTTAATTCAAGTACTTTCACTTTAAGTTTGGATTTTGAATATTTTAGTTTAAATAAAGTTGATATTTTTATAAGTTTTATGAGAGTTCATGTGCTCCGGACATGGATTCCTTGCAATTCTCTCAGATTATCATATTTGGCTTGTTTAGATTCGAATTATGGTAACCATTTAGCATGCCATACTCCATAGGCATGGTTGTTACTCTAAAGGCTATGATTTTGAATGCTATGTGATTGAATATGACTAGAACTTGGAAGTTCAACTTAAGTGGGATTGAATGTGTTTAATGCTTTATCTTCCAACTAGATGAGAGATAGAACTTCGAATCTAGTTGTGTTTTATGCTTGGATTGATTGGATTGACATGAGATTGTTACAAGTGAATCCTTGAAAGCCTTAGTTCCTTTAAATTAGTGATTTTTCTAAGTTACTGTTTTAAGTTAGCTCTCTTAATTGAAAACTCCAAATTATTCCAATTCAAGTTGCTGAAATAGTTTAGAATTGGTTTTCTAATTCCCTAGTGGATCGACCTCGGTCTTACCGAGAATTATTACTACATCGCAGCCTTGCACTTGAGGCGAGCGAACAGCATCCACCATGGTACGCTGACATAGCAAATTATCTTTCCACAGGTATGATGCTGACTCATTAGACTGCATAGGATAAATGAAAATTTCTAAGGGAAGTGCGCAGGTTTTTCTGGGATGAACCATTACTTTTCAAAGATAGCCCAGATCAAATAATTAGGAGATGTGTCCCTGATGATGAACAAATTATGTCATCGCTTTTTGTCATAATCAAGCTTGTGGAGGTCATTCTTTCGCTAAGAAAACCACTACAAAAATTCTGCAGTGTGGTTTTTATTGGCCTACTTTATTTAGAGACACCCATAAGTTTTGCAAAGCATGCGAGTGCTGTCAAAAGCTAGGAGGATTGTCACGTCGAAATATGATGCCTCTTAACCCAATTTAACATCTCGAAGTCTTCGATTGTTGGGGCATCAATTTCATGGGACCATTCCCCTCATCTTTTGGACACTTCTACATATTGCTTGCCGTAGACTATGTGTCCAAGTGGATAGAGGCTATTCTATGTAGAACCAACGATCATCGTATGGTTCTAAAGTTCCTCAAAGAAAACATACTTTCCAGATTTTGAACACCTCGAGCCATCATTAGTGATGGTGGTTCTCACTTTTGCAATAGGCCTTTTGAAGCCTTAATGAAGAAATATGGCATTAGACATAAAGTGAGTACCCCATACCACCCACAGACAAGTGGGCAAGCTGAAATTTCTAATCGAAAAATCAAACAGATTTTAGAAAAGACGGTGAAGTCGGATCCCAAAGATTAGTCGCTGAGATTAGTCGATGCTCTTTGGGCTCACCGCATCGCTTATAAGACCCCCATTGGAATGTCTCCATATAGACTTGTCTATAGGAAAGCTTGTCACTTACCTGCGGAACTTGAACACAAAGCCTATTGGGCAATTCGGGCATTGAACTTCGACATTGACAAGGCTAGCTCGCTTTGCGAACTCCAATTGAATGAGCTTGATGAAATTCGGAATGATGCTTACGAGAACTCGAGAATTTACAAGAGTAGGATGAAAGCCTTTTATGACAAACACATCTTTAGGAAATCTTTCCATGAAGGTCAGAAAGTACTTTTGTACAATTCCCGACTTCGTCTTTTTTAAGAAAAATTGAGATCTCGATGGACCGGCCCGTATATTGTTAATGGACCGGCCCGTATATTGTTAAAGAAGTTTTTCCTCATGGGGTTGTCGAGATAGAGAATGCGGCAAATGGTAACTGTTTTAAAGTAAATGGACAATGCCTTAAACCTTTCATTGAGAAATTTGCTTCAGAGGATATGTCCATCACTCTGAACGATCCTATGTATCAGGATAATTGATCTCCTAGTCTAATGGAGGTATAGAGTAGATTAGGTTTAGCTTATTTTTCTGTTTTATTGCTTTAGTAGATTTTGATGCTGGACGGTAGACTTCCATGATCGACTCTATCAGTTACTCTCTTTTATTGCCCTCATGTTCATGCTTCTCGAATATCTTTTACATTGAGGACAATGCAAGATTTGGTTGGGGGTGAGATTCATCTAGTAGTTTGTGGACATTGCAAGCATAATTTTGTAGAAAATTTTCAATTTTTCTGAAACATCAAAACTCTATTGGAAAACTTTGTTTCTATGCACTTGAGATGTCCTCAGTATGAAAGGATGAAAGATGAACTGATATGATTTTGAAATTTCTAAATTAACATAAACATAATAGTTTTATATTTGAATCTCCCTATTTATATGATCGATAGAACATTTGAACACTTTTGAGTCTCATTCACGTCACACGATTCTCATGGTTTGAAGGGATGATTCGATTTGTGGATTGGGTAGATTAAAGATTTGGAGTGTTTAGGAACCAAGTCAGGGAACTTTGTTCATCCTTGTTCATGTGAAATAAGTGAAAAGAACAAAAGATATGGATTTCTAAAAATCCTATCTAATTTGTATGAAAAGAAAAGAAAATAAAAGAAAAGAAAGTATGGGTAGTATTGAATATTGGTGAAAGATTTCGAAAAGGGCTACCTATTACCAATCAGGGGATGGTCTACCCATAACTAAAGCTAAAAATGGGAAGTAGTGTGAAAGCCGTCGAAGGAACAGTAAGGCAAATTCTTGTCATAGGCAATTGGTGATTCTGTACACTTTTAGATCTTTAGTTTAGCTGATTTACGAAGAAGGTAATCCTAGAAAGTCATGAGATGAATATCCACAATGCACACTAGATCATACATGTTCGGATTCATCTATTTGTCAATAAATCGGTAGAGATTCTATGTGAACACTCATTATGTTTGAAAAGTTTAGGACTTCAATTTCTCATCATTTAACTTTTCTAAATTTTACACTTGCACGTCTTGGAGTTTATAGAAACATAGTTTTTGAAAGAGAGTTGGGTTTTGAAAAGTTGGATTTGTTAACGCATGTTTTGCTTGGGACTAGTAAAATGCTGGTTGGGGAGTGTGTTGAGCTTTCAATTTATACATATTCTAACCCCATTTCATTACATTTTATGCATGATTTCTATGATTAAAGGACTAATCTAACGCATGTTTGTGATTGTAGGAATGAGAGAGAGTTATTATGGATTTGATGCTAAAAGGATCTTGTTGAACCACGTTAAAGACTCCAGAAAGAAGCCTCGAAGAATCACTTCAAAAAAAAGACCTGGATTGGCCAGAAGAAAACAAGATTCAGAGAACACAATAATCGTCCACCGGGCGCCCGACCAGGCCCGAAATTTAGAGAATTTTTGTTGAACCCGTTGGACATTTCTGGACCTGACTGGGCGCCCAACCAACACATGGCCAGGCGCCCGATATTCAAAAGTGAATTTCTTTAAAAGCATCATACCGACTTGCAGTATGGTCGGGCACCCAACCAACACCTGACCGGGCGCCCGACAACCAATGTAAGTGCATAACTTCTTACGCAATCTGAGCCGATGAGAGGTTTTTGCTATAAAAGGACACCTTGGCATCCTTCCTAGGGCATCCTAGAAGAGTTATAAGTTCTTGGGGAGTAAGGAAGATCATCGTGGAGCGACCACAACTCTTCCAACTAGGTTTTTTCTAGTTTTCTATGATTTTAATTAGTTTTTCTTTTGTTTTTAGTTCAAGTATGACAATGCTTGGCTAAAACCTCTTAGCTAAGGCTAAGAGGTGAAGCTTGTAGCTAGTTTTCATGAAGAATTTTTTTAATTCAAGTACCTTAAAGTTTGGATTTTTAAGTTCTAGTTTGAATAAAGTTGGTATTTTTGGATGTTTTATGAGAGTTCATGTGCTTCAAACATGGGTTCCTTGCAATTCTCTGAAATTATCATGTTTGGATTGATTAGATTCGAATTGTAGTAACCCTAGAATATACCATAGTCTCTTGGCATGGTTGTTACTTCGAAGGCTACATGTTTGAATTCTATGTGCTTCATTAGAACTAGAATCTTATTTTCTGACTTAAGTAGGATTGTTTGTGTTTGAATGCTTAATCTTCCAACTAGACGAGAGATAGAACTTCGAATCTAGTTGTGTTTATGCTTGGATGAATGAATTCACATGGAACTACTACAAGTGGATCCTTAAGGCCTTAGTTCCATTAATTAATAGAATTTTACAAAAGTTACTGTTTTTCTTAAGTTTTCAAATTGAATTATGAAATTATTGAAGTTGAAGTTTCTAGAATAGTTTAAATTAGTTTACCCTAATTCCCTGTGGATCGACCTCGATCTTACCGAGAATTATTACTACATCGCAACCTTGCACTTGAGGCGAGCGAACAATATCCTCCTTTCTTCAATAGTGACTTGGAGTGGACTGCCCCCTAGGTGCATAAGGGCGACGACCAAGTTGGCCAAGGCATCTGCTTGGATATTTTCTTGTCTCGAGACGTGTGACACTGTACTGTCCCAGAAGTGATCAAATAGGGCTCGGGCTTGATGGCAAAGGTGTGATAGCTCAGGCTTACAGACCTCGAATTTTATGGTTAACTGTCTTATCACCAGTTATGAGTCACCATATATCTACAATGACTTGATCTGCATATCTTGGGCTAGCTGCAGTCCGACGATGAGAGCTTAGTATTCAACTTCATTATTGGTACATGACGGCACTATCGTGAAAATCGTGAAAGAATGTGGTACCAAGTCTCCCCAAGGGCTGATGAAGACCACCCCCGCTTTGGATCCTACGGCCTTGACGGCCCCATCAAAGCACATCTGCCATGATTTTGCCACCCCTATTATCATCGCTTGTTCGTCAGGGAGGTCGCATTCCATCTCCATATTGTCTGGGAGGGGTGGGCCACTAGGAAGTCTGCTATAGCTTAGCCTTTGATGGTGCGAGATGGGAGATATGTGATGTCGAATTCTGATAATAGCAAGGCCCATTTGGCCAACCGTCCCGATAACATGAGCCGATTCATGAGGAACTTGATAAGATCAGCTCTGGAGATCAACGTGATCTGGTGCGACAAGCAGTAGTGCCTCAGCTTCTTGACTGCGAATATCAGGGCAAGGCATATCTTCTCAATCGCAGAGTAATTAAACTCGGTGCCTACAAGAGTGTGGCTCAAGTAGTATAAGGCGTTCTCCTTTCCATCTTCATTCTTCTGGCAAGTAATGCCCCCAACGAGTTCTCCCTCACTGTTACGTATAGTATCAAGGGTTTTCCTTTAATTGGTGCCATAAGGATTGGAGATTGGCCAAGCAATTCTTTGAGGGATTTAAAGGCTTTCTAGCATGCCTCATACCATTCGAACCGAACGTCCTTCTTATTTAGGCGAGAAAACGACTGACACCGGCCGGAGAGGTTCGAGATGAACCGTCGTAGGTACGCGACCCTGCCCTAGAAGCTCTTCAATTCCTTTAGATTCTTCAGGGGAGGCATTTCTTAGATTTCTTTAATCTTCGAGGGGTCTATCTTAATACCCCGATGCCTGATGACGAACCCTAGAAACTTCCTAGAGGAAACCCCGAACGCGCACTTCAAAGGGTTCATGCAGAGGCTCTTCTTCCTAAATCTCTGAAACACCTGCTTCAAGTGCTCGCAGTGTTGCTCGTGTCCATCGGATCTCACGACTAGGTCATCAACGTAGCACTCCACGTGCTTATGCATCATATCTTGAAATATACTCGTGTCCATCGGATCTCACGACTAGGTCATCAACGTAGCACTCCACGTGCTTATGCATCATATCTTGAAATATAACTTACATGGCTCACTCATATGTGGCCCCTGCATTCTTCAGCCCAAATGGCATCACACGGTAACAGAATATGCCCAACGTAGTACGAAATGCCATGACTTCTTCGTCTTTCGACGCCTTCCATATCTGATTGTATACAGAGTAGCAAGGACATGATTGTGTACGCCAATGTATTGTCGATCAGGAGTTCGGGAATGGGCAATGGGAAATCGTCCTTAGAACATGCCTCATTAAGGTTGCGGAAGTCAACACATTTCTTGATTTGGCCATTCTTCTTTTTCACTGTTACGATATTCGAGATCCATCATGGATACTAGACTTCCTTGATGAACCCTGCCTGGATGAGTTTCTTCACCTCTTCTTCTATCTTCGGAACAATATCAAGGTGGAAGCATCTCTACGGTTGCTTAACCGGCTTCTTTTCTTTCACAATGTTGAGCTTGTGCATGACGATTGTTGAATTTAGTTTGGGCATCTTAGAGTATGTCCAGGCGAATACTTCCTCATTTTCCTTCAACAACTGTATATAATTCTCCCTTTCTTCTTCAAGAACATTCTTGCTCATATAGGTGTTCCTTAGCTCTTCAGAAGTTCCCAAGTTAACTTCTTGCAGTTTGTCTATTGTGGGTTGAGCCCCATCTTCGATTTGCAGTGGTGCGGCACTTGGCCGCACAACTTCAACTGGTCCTGATGACCCCGATTCTTCCACAGGACTAATCGTCACCATGTTAACATGACTAATCTTGTGTTTTTCCCCCAAGCCTTCTTTGTTTTGATACGTTTATTTGCCCTCTGTAAACGGTGCTAGCATGCCTCTCTTGACCGGAGGTTCTGAACAGACAAACCCCATGTTTCTCATGATGTTTCGGCTGGCCTTGCTGTTTCTCTTTTCTTCTATGGGTCGTGTTTCAATCGGCCTCCTTCTAGTGTTTTCTTTGGCAAGCGACAGGTTACCGAATCCTGTGTAAAACCTTATCTCACGTTGGGTCTCAGCCGTCGGTGGTACGAAAAAAATGACTAGGAGCTTTCGGGAACGAGCGTGTTCTTTCAATTCTAAGTATTGGCAGGTTGAAGCTGGATTGTAACACGCTCATCTGTTGGCTTGTCATCGGTTCCAATACTAATTGTCTTATCTTGCGAAGGTGTCTCGGTACCAAATAGAACTTTTTCCGACGTGATGGGTCTTCTTTGTTAATTGTGGTTACTTCTATAGTTACATGTGGGACTTTGCCTCCCTGCTCTAAGCTTTCTCCCTGTAACCTTAGCCCCTGGGTTGTTTCCATCGTCTTACCTATTTTCTTAACTGTCTCGAACTCTTCTCCACCTTGGTAATACTGCGCATCTGCCAAGAAGGACTCAGCGACTGTATACTGCCTCGAGTCTACTACCACCCGGTATTGGATTTCACCCCTATTGTATTTGAAGCACTGATGATATGTTGATGGGATAACACCGTACTGGTGGAGCCACGGTCACCCCAGAAGAAGGTTATACGTCGTCATCGCATCGATCACCTGACAAGTGGCTATGGTGCTTAACTCCTCTATCTCTAACATGACCATGATGGACCCCAAAGCGTGTTGGTTGTCCTGGTTGAAACCTTGAATAATCATAATGCTTGGGCAAAGCATTGTCTACCTGTAGCCTAGCAACTATAATGTCTTCAAGGGCATGATGTTCATGACGGATTCGTCATCTAGCATGCACCTTCTTACCTCTATGTCCCTGTCAACATCAACGAACGATTGTGGTCTACCAGGCTAATCGTCCTGTCTTCTTCTGAGAATGTTATCATGGATGATCGATCGTTTTCCATGGCCTGCTCCATAGGTGGATTCTCTACCCCTGCTATCTTCAGATCTTCCATTTTTTATTCAATTTCAACCATCATTACTTCGCAGGCCTCTTGGTCCAGCAACGCATTGAGCAACATTTCTCGGTACTTCTTCGAGAGACATAAGGCGCCCTATATATTAAGGTGGGCCGGCACCTTCTATAAATGGGACACCACGTCGTAGGCCACTGATGTCTTTTCTCGTTCACAGTTCCGTTGACTGGCTGCTGACTCGTTGGCTGTTTCTGGCTATCTTCCCTCTTGGGGTGCACTTGACGATTCTCCCACCGCTATATTGACTCTTCGAGGGTCTGGCCATCTTGGGAATTAACATCTTCCTTCTTGACATTCTGGTTTTCAGTAACAGGTCCTTCTTGGGCTACGATCGACATCATAGCGCAGTGCGTATATTGTGCCTGCGGCTGTGCTTATCTAGGGGTCACTTCTCTTCTGTTTCCTTTTCTTCTCTGTTCCTTTCTTAAAAGCCTCCACCTGTTTTCTAGTCTCTTCTGAATGCTCACAAGCGTCCATGGCTCTTCTGGCTCTAGGAATGGATTTGTAGGTTGGGTCTCAACTGAAGTAGGGATCACTGATACCATAGCTGTCACGTTTCGACCGGCTTCTTCTCCCTTCAGGTTGATAACTCCCTGTTTAATCAGCCTTTGAATTCTTCCTTTCAGGACGAAACAATCTTTTTTTTTTTGTGGCTTATACATCAGTGATACTTGCAATAGGTGGGATCGTTCACTCGTCCCACTTTGTTCAGGTCGGATTGGTTCCGACAATCGTATCTCTCCTTCCTCGACTAATTATTCCATAATTGGCATGAGATCTTCCATATCGAACGTGTATGGTTCGTTCGCCTTCTCTTGTTCAACGATCGTCATTTTTCACTGGCCTTTGAGGTTCCTGATCTCTAACTCGGGCTTGACTGGTTTGACTTCCACCTGACGCTCCGGATTGGGGTGCTTCTTATCCTTCGGGGCCTTGCCCTTATCCACATAATTTGATGCAATCATCCTCCCTACTTCCCTTTTTGGCTTTTCTACCTTGAACTGCACTCTCATCGCGGCTCCCTTTACCATATGGGCTTTCGTTGCCAGATCTTGGAATGTGAAAAACTATGTCCGGATAGTCCAAACGAGATCATCGCGTCCACGGCCTGCATACACATTTTAACTTGCTCGGCCTCGCTTTGCAGCTCCCGGCATTGCGCTGGCGTGGTGCCCCATCGGTCGATGAACTTCTCGACTGACTCTCCCTGCCTCTGCCAAACCATGGCCAGATCTATCAGTGATACCTCTCACTCTATAGAGAAAAACTTGGAATTGAATAGTTCTTGCATCTGGTCCTAGGTCTTGACGGACCCTGCTGGTAATGACATGTACCACTAGAATGCCTTGCCCGTAAGCGTCGAGCCAAATAATCGGAGGCAGTATTGAGGTACTGCCGATAAGTTGCCTAACGTTGTCATGAACTAGGTCATATGCTCTTCCGGTGACCCTCTGCCATCAAACCTTGGACAGTCTGGGCGCCGAAAATTGTTAGGGAATGGGATCTCGTCGACCTTCGGATGGATATGGTACCTGATAGATGTATTTTCCTCTCTTCTCCTTCTCTCTTTCCTGACGCATCAGGTTTGAGACTGTTTAAGACAACTCTTCTTTTGTGACATGGGATGACGTGTGTTGAGCTCTGAATTGTGCATATTCTAACCCCAATTCATCACACATTATGCATGGTTTACACGTTTAAAGACTAATTTAGTACATGTTTTTATGTTTACAGGAATGCGAGAGAGACTTCACCAAATGATGATTTAAAGACACTTCTAATATGAATTGAAGACCAAAGGAAAGAAGCAAAAAGAAGAGGAAAAGAAAAGAAAAAAAATCACTCTGGTCAATTGATTGGTTGACCTAACCGATTGATTGCCAGAGTGATCGATTAATTTGCTGGACTGGCCGATTGATCGGTCACTTTGCATGTATTCCTGGACTGAAAGATGGATGGTCGGTTGATTGATTTCCAAAATCAATTGATCGCCCATAATGCAGAAATTCTAGATGGTTGCTAGACAAAAAGGAGTAAAATCGATTGATCGCCTAGCCACCTGCGATCAATCACTCGATCCATCAAAAGTCTTGATCACTAAAGATAAAAACTGATTGATCGCCCAGCCAATCGATCAATAGATCCGTGCGCCAAGTTCAAAAATTTCCAAGTCTGGCTCCAAAATTCTCTGCGCAGTGCGTAAGTTTTATGCAGATTCTCGAATGTTCTGTGTTGGTGAGGCTTGAAGGCTATAAGAGGACTCTACTTCGATCTAAGATCATCCTAGAAGAGATTGCAGGTCATGGGAGGTGAAGGAAAGCTTCGTGGCGCGTCTGCAACTCTACTGACTCCGGTTTTTCTAGTTTTTCATGTTTCTCTTTCGTTTTTCTTTTGATTCTAGTTGTATTATGATAATGCTCGGCTAGAAACTTTTAGCTAGGGCTAAGAGGTGAAGCTTGTAGCTAATTTCATGTTTAAGCTAAGAGGTGAAGCTTGTAGCTAATTTCATGTTTAATTCGTTTTAATTCAAGTATGCTTTATTTCAAGTTGGATTTTTAAGTTCTAGTTTAACTAAAGTTGGTCTTTTTCTTTTATGTTTTATGAGAGTTCATGTACTTCGGACATGAATTCCTTGCAATTCTCTGAGATTGCCATGTTGGGATGATTAGATTCGAATTGTAGTAACCCTAGAGCATGTCATAGTCTCTTGGCATGGCTGTTACTTTGAAGGCTACAAGTTTGAATTTTACATGCTTCATTAGAACTAGAATTCTGAATTTTCAGAGTTGAGTAAAGAATGTGTTAAATGATTTATCTTCCAATTAGATGATAGATAGAACTTCGATTCTAATTGTGGTTGTGCTTGGATGAATGGAGTGACATGGGATTGCTACAAGTGGATCCTTAAAGCCGTAGTCTTCTCTTTCCTAATCTCAGAGTTTCTTCTTCAAGTTGTTGTTTTAGTTCTAGTTGTTATAATTGAATTCCAAAACTGTTTTAATTGAAGTTGCTGGAATAATTAAGATTATTTACCCTAATTCCCTGTGGATCAACCTCGATCTTACCGAGATTATTACTACATCGTAGCCTTGCACTTGAGGCGAGCGAACAACGTTGCTGGCATGCACTCAAACATGACGCTTCTTGGTTGGATCTGCGGCTCTACAATTGTTGGTTCTTCCACTGCCCCCTGTTATTCCTCCACCGATTTCCTGGGATCTTTTGAGAAATTCATCGATGTATGTATGCAATATGAGATGTGATGAAAGTAACAAAGATGATCTACACATAACAATCTCAACAAAGAATGATCTTGCCCTCAGATGTTCAAGTGTAGAGTGAAAATCACAACATGATGAATCATACAACATCGGGTGCGATGAATGGTTAGTTAAGTGAAGACATAGTTCGGCTATTGATATTCATATTCAGATAGTTAGAAATTGAGGGTTTCAGCGTTGAATTGCGTTCTTTTGATGATGTGAGGTTGGATATTTCTAATTATACATTTTGGACAAGAAAATGGCCAAGTATTGGAGTCCCAATACATGTATTTATGCTATCGAAATGCAAACGAAGGAACTTAAAGCTGTACCAGTGCTCCATTTAGATGCTTTGGGTTATAAGAATGCCGAATCCACTTAGGCGACAGTCTAATTGCACTTAATTTTGGTAGGCGACAGTCAATCTTTGAACCAGCAGGGCATTTCCCAGGGCTGAAAATGACTAAGTGTAGACACCCCACCTTCGGCTAAAGGAATGGAGGTCCATACCCCCAAACCCCATGTCCACACCCAGCCAAACTCACCCTTGTAAGCCCCAATCCATAGCCCAACTCAAGCCTGAACCCAGTCAACTCACCCCTAAACATCAGCCCGAAAAACCCCCCATAAGAAAAACTAGTAAAAAAATCCTTAAAAAGTTTAAACTTAGTGAGTTAACACGCCGAGTCAAATCACCAAGTCAACTCACGGGGTCAGTTCAGCCCTTGCACCCAGTTGACTCGCAGTGTCAAAAGCCCATTTTTTCAACCTAGTTAACTCACCTAGTTCCAAACCATAGGTTCAAAGCAACTCCAAACCTCGAACCTGTAGTTTTTTTCTTCAGGCTCGCGGGTCGTACGCTCTGAACCTGAAGCAGAGTGTCCATACTTGGGGCCGCCTAAACATATTTATGGGAGTTTCCACTCTCCGCTGCTATAAATACCCCCTTCCTCTCTTGTTTTAGCATCCAGAAAAAAATCCCTCGACACCCAAAGAGAAAACCCAGAGTTTCGAGTCCATCTACACCTCCTTTAGCCCATTCCTCCACCAAGGAGAGCCCGAGTGAGAAGAGCCTAGCCCTGGTCCAACCTAGCCTGACCTCGGTTCAAGTCTCTCAAGCTACCTAAGTCCTAATCTTAGCCACTCGAAATAAACCCTTGCGACACCTCCGTCCATCCAATTACTCTCACATCAGCATCATCTCATTCGCATCTAGCATAAGTGCAACATTTATTATTCTTCCAACCCCCCTGCTTACCATTCCACTACATGTTAATGCAAAGATTTGTCAATTACCATGGTTAGTATGTCGTCGAGTCCCCTTGCGGCTGAAGACAGTTTTCCTTGCGGCTGAAGACAGAAGCGTTTCAAAGATCAAGTCAGCTTCAAGCCTCTCCACCCAAACCTTTGATCCCAAAACCTCCTATAGATGGCCCAAATCCTTTCTAGGCACACCCTTAGCACCATCTATAGCCCACCTTCCATTAAGATCAGCAATGGATAGGTTCTTGGTAGCAGAAGTGGCTTTAATATTGAAAAAATATAAGTCTGCTCTCTCCGATACATACCCGATCCATCGGAGAATATTTCGATAGATGTCCGATCAATCGGACAATGTGTCCGATCCATCGGAAAATAGTCCAGTTACATTGTAAACTCTCTGGACACTTTTCCGAGCCATCGAAGGTATCTCCGATCCATCGGACAGTGTGTTCCGATCAATCGGACAGTATGTTCGATCAATCGTACAATTGTCCAGCAAATATATGAAAAACTCTCTGGACTCTTTTACGATCAATCGGAGGTCTGTCCGATCCATCGAACAGGGTGCTCCGATCCATCGGACACACATACGATCCATCGGAGGAATTTTCAGAAAAACTACATCAACTCTCTGGAAGAAATTCCGATCAATCGGACCATCTGTCCGATCAATCGGACAGGGTATTCCGATCAATCGGAACTAAGTCCGATCAATCAGAGAACCTGTTTTTGAGCAAAATTCAAATTTGGCTAAATCTTATATCCGATCGATTGGAACCTATCGAGCTGACCGTTTTCTGACCGTTGAATGTCATAATCTATTTATAGAACTCGGTTGGATCTTGCCCAAAACACCTTGAGCAACATCTAGGGTTTGTGTGAGCCTTCTTCTTGAGATCCCCTTCTTCCAAACCCTTTGATTTGTTGAGTTCATACTTCAATCCATGTTGATCTGACCAACATTGATTAAGCATTCAAAGCTTGGATTGAATCATGAACTCAACCCCTCTTTAATGGCATCTTGACCTACCTCTCATAGACTTTCTCTTGTCATCAATGCCATTAATGGTGGTTTAGGTAGAAGCTTTCCTCATATAAAAGCCATATCCCAAAATAGCCTCAACCTAACCTCAATCCCTCACCTTGGAATCTACAATGGGTCATCCGGAGCAAGGTTGCTGATCGAGGGAGCTGAAGAAGACTGTCTTCCGTACAAGCCGAAGCTTCTTCAACAAAGGCATCATCAAGGGACTCAATCAGCTAAGTATATTTAGTCTTTCGAGTCCAAGAAACCTCCTCAAGTTGAGATTTGGGTTTTAGAGTTTGAAGACCCAAACTCGGTAGAGTCCTTGCGTAGGACAAGTCCTTGAGTAGGACAAGCCCTTGTGTAGGACTAAGTGGTCATGGATTAGTCCTATGGAAGGATGAATCCATGTGTTGAGTCATAAGTCCTTTTGTAGGCTGTTAAGGTTTATGGTTAACCTCATTTAAAACCATAGTGATAGTGAAATCCGGCCACTCAAGGAGTGAGTGGATCAGCCGGGAGTGGAGTAGGTACATAACCGAACCACTATAAAAATCTCTTGTTATGTGGTGAATGGATGAACTGATTTATTTCTTTCTCATGTGCTTTTATTGATTTATATCCTGCATATCTTGTGTTTGATAAAAGTGCTCTAAGAATACTTTGTATTGAGAAATTTAAAAAGTGTCCTATTCACCCCCCTCTAGGACAAGGTAACTTGTTTCTTGCTTCTACAACAGCGGTAATCAAACTTATACCGCATTTTCAATTGGTATCAGAGCGGGTTCCTCCTCAAAGGCGTAACCGCCCGGAGTGTGATCCGTCTCTAGAAGCTTGAAATCATGTCAAAAGGGGATTCTAGTATGGTTTCCAAACCTCCATATTTTGATGGATCAAACTACGCATATTGGAAAGCAAGAATGAGAGTTTTCTTGCAATCATTGGATCATGCAACATGGAGGTCTGTGGAAATCAAATATGAAATACCTCTTTTGAGCACAACCACAGAGGGGGTCACCACCACCACAGTCAAACCTGATGACTTATGGACTGATCTTGAAAAACTGAGATACATTAGCAATGCAAAGGCACTCAATGCTATCTTTTGTGCCGTTTCAGTGGATGAGTTCAAAAGAATTTGTAATTGCACAACATCCAAGGAAGCTTGGGACATCCTTGAAACTACTCGTGAAGGAACCAGTACAGTCAAGAGGTCAAAACTTCAGCTCTTGACAACTCAGTTTGAGAATATGAAAATGGAAGAACATGAGAACTTCATGGACTTTTACACCTGGCTGAGTGATGTCACCAATGCTATGTGGGGATTGGGGGAGAGAATTTCGGATCCGCGCATTTGTAGGAAAATTCTAAGATCCTTACCCGAACGATTCTCTTCCAAGGTTATAACTATTGAGGAATGTAGAGATATTGATACTATGAAAATAGAAGATTTACTAGGATCTCTACAGACCCATGAACTTCATTTCAAGAAATCCCCAAAAAGTAGAAACACCGTGCTGAAAACTTCACACACTACACAAGAATCTGAAGTTGATAGTGATGAAGAATTGGATATGAATGAAATGGCTCTTATGGCCAAGAAGTTTAGAAAATTCTTCAAAAACAAAGGAAAGAGGGTTGACAAGAATAGCAAATCTTTTGACAAAAAGCGCTATACAGGAAAATCTTACAACAAGCCAAAAGATCCCAAGTGCTACAACTGTGGTCGCTATGGTAATATTGCCTCTGAATGCCAAGCTCCTGCCAAAGAAAAATTTAAAAAGAAAGCTATGGCAGCCACATGGGACAACCTTGGGAGTACTGATTCAGAAACAGAAGAAGATCAAAGTGATGAGAGAGGATCAGTTAAAATTTTGATGGCCTCTATCTCTGAGATTGTCCCAGACTTACAAGGCGAAAGAGACAATGATGATCATGAGCAATCAGAACACAATGTGACATCCTCCGATGATGACGAGGATGATAATGAAGGTTTGCAAGTTACCTATGATGAACTATTCCGTCAAAGCATCCTCCTTACCAAGAAGTTGAGCCAAGCTAATATTGAAAACAACAAATTGGCTGATGAAATGCAAGAAGTGAAGAGAGAAAACCACAGATTTTACCATCAGATCTGTGAATTGGAAAAGAAAAACAAAGCAGCTCAAGACAAAATTAATACCCTAGAAGAATGAGCTGAAAAAGGCAAAATCTACAAATCAGTGTTTAGTCTTGCAGCTTAATCAAGAAAGTCAACTCAATGAAAGATTTGCCCAAAGTAGAGAAAAACTTGATGATATCCTTAAGTCAGGCAAGCCTTGTAGGAACACAAGAGGGCTAGGCTATAATGAGCCAACTAAGGTTAGTAACCCAGAACCTAAAAAGATCAGGAATGCATCAGGAAGCACTACTAAGAGAAATTCACCTATATGTCATGCATGCGGAGATGTTGGTCATTTAAAGTTTGAATGCTTGGTCCTTAAGAATCGGGTTCAGAACTTGAAAGGTAAATTTCTACCTACCGGTAAAAGGATGAATCAGATGTGGAGTCCTCCTAAACAAACTCCAAACATGAGGAAAAATTATCCCACTCCACCGAAGAAAGACAAAAGAATGGAAGATCTCCGAGAAATGGTAAAACAGTTGAACAAAAGAACCATGGAGCTGATGAAAGAGAAAGCCTCAACAACTTATGCCCAAACAAGGACATCCCTAGAATCAACCAAGAAACCTAGTTCTCCAAAAAGGATAGTCTCTAAATGGGTAGTAAAGAACAAATTCTTAGTTATTCATACAGCCCTTAGAGTCGGAAGAAACACTAGGTGGTATCTTGATAGTGGATGCTCCCGACACATGACAGGTGACAAGACCTCAGTTTTGTGATTATGCTGAATTTGATGGTGGGTCTGTTACCTTTGGAGATGGGAGTATTGCCAAGATTGTTGGAAAGGGAACCATCACCGGGCCAGGATTGCCCAAAATTGAGGATGTACTATGCGTTGACGGTTTGAAACATAATCTGTTAAGCATCTCTCAAATATGTGATGAACAGCATTCCGTGAAATTCTCCAAAGAAATGTGCGAAATTATGGACCAGACTGGAAAATTAATATTAAAAGGGTTTCGCACTGGAGATAACTGCTATGTGATTGAAAACAAGGGTGATGAGGGACCATCTGCCGTATGCCACATGGCTATTAATGATGATACTGAATTATGGCATCAACAGGCTTGGTCATGTCCATTACAGGAACCTTGCTAGGTTGAGTAGGAAGAAATTGGTGAGAGGATTACCAAAGATTGGGAAGAAACCAAAAGAAGTATGTGCTGAATGCTTGAAAGGTAAACAAATTAAAGTTGCACATAAGAAGACATCCATCATCGCTACATCAAAACCCCTTGATCTACTCCACATGGACCTTGTAGGCCCCACAAGAGTAATGAGTCAAGGTGGTAAGAGATATTTCTTCGTTATTGTTGACGACTATTCCCGATATACATGGGTTATATTTTTGAAAGAAAAGTCGGATACATTTGAGGAGTTTGAGAAACTCATGAAATGACTCCACAATGAAAAAGAATGCACAGTAAAACGTATTAGGAGTGATCATGGGGGGGAATTTGAGGACGGGCGCTTTGAACTATTCTGTGAAAATTTAGGCATCAAACATGAATTCTCAGCCCCAAAAACTCCACAACAAAATGGAGTAGCAGAAAGGAAAAACAGAGTACTACTCGACATGGCCACAGTCATGATGAACAGCAAAAATATAGCTCAAAATTTGTGGGCCGAAGCAGTGAATACAGCTTGTCACATCATTAACCGAGTTTATTTGAGAGCCGGCCTAGATAAGACCCCATATGAGCTGTGGAATGGAAAAGTCCCAAACATCAAGTACTTTAGGGTCTTTGGTAGCAAATGTCACATCCTTCGAGATAGAGAAAATTTAGGAAAATTTGACTCTAAGAGCGATGAGGGAATATTTCTAGGATATGCTTCTGATAGTCGGGCCTATAGAGTGTACAACACAAGGACTAAAACAACTCAAGAATCCATAAATGTTGTCATTGATGACCAATCCAAAGAAGACACAAGACTAGATGATGATGAAGTGGGAGAACCGTGCCAAATAGGTAAACCTGATGAAAAATCTCCCACTCCCAATGCCTCAATAGCTTCAGGAAATGCTCCTCATATCAAGGATCATCCCCTCAATCAAATCATTGGAGATCCGGATATTGGAGTCAAGACTAGAAGACAACTTGAGGCCATCAACAGTCATGTGTGCTTCACTTCAAAAATTGAACCAAAAAATATAAATGAGGCTCTCAATGATGAGTTTTGGATACTTGCAATGCAAGAGGAACTTCAACAGTTTACCCGAAATGATGTTTGGTTTCTAGTTGAAAGACCATATGAGAAAAATGTCATTAGAACCAAATGGATCTTCAAAAACAAAACCGATGAATCTGGCAATGTGATTCGAAACAAAGCACGTCTTGTAGCTCAAGGGTACTCTCAAATTGAGGGAATTGATTTTGATGAAACTTTTGCCCCGGTAGCAAGACTCGAATCCATTCGAATTCTCATGTCCATAGCATGTGCTCTCAAATTCAAATTATTTCAAATGGACGTGAAGAGCGCCTTTCTAAATGGTATACTTGATGAGGAGGTTTATGTTGAACAACCAAAAGGGTTTGTGGACCCTAGTTATCCTCATAGAGTCTACCGATTGAAAAAGGCTCTCTATGGGTTAAAACAAGCCCCCCGAGCATGGTATGAACGCCTTACTCAATTTCTAATTGCTCACCAATTTGTTAGGGGGAGTGTTGATAAAACACTATTTGTTAAGAGAATGGCTGATTCCTTTCTCATTGCTCAGATTTATGTGGATGATATTGTATTTGGGTCTAACTGTGAAGAATTTTCTGACTTATTTGCTGAACTAATGAAATCTGAATTTGAGATGAGTTTGGTTGGCGAACTGAATTTTTTCCTAGGATTACAAGTGAAACAGCTGAAAAATGAAATCTTTATCAACCAAACTAAGTATGCCAAAGATTTAGTCAAGAGATTTGGGCTAGACTCGGGTCGATCACACACCACGCCTATGGCCACCACCATTAAACTTTCTAAAGACTTATCTGGCAATAGTGTTGATCAACATTTATATAGAAGTATGATTGGGAGTCTTCTCTATCTCACAGCAAGTAGACCCGATATCGCCTTTAGTGTAGGGGCATGTGCTAGATTTCAAGCCGATCCTAAGGAATCACACCTCATTGCTGTAAAACGAGTGATTAGATATGTGGCCTGCACCACTGAATATGGCTTGTGGTACCCCTTTGACACCTCAACCATCATTGCGGGGTACTCCGATGCCGATTGGGCCGGAAATATGGATGACAGAAAATCCACTAGCGGTGGCTGTTTTTACATCGGAAATTGCTTAGTTGCTTGGCATAGCAAAAAGCAAAACTCCTATCTCTTTGTCCACCGCTGAAGCTGAATATATTGCTGCCGGTAGTTGCTGTGCTCAACTACTTTGGATGAAACAGATGTTGAAGGATTATGGTCTTAATCAGGATGAAATGACGCTTTTTTGTGACAACACAAGCGCCATTAATATCTCAAAAAATCCGGTTCAACATTCTCGAACCAAGCATATTGACATCCGGCACCACTTTATAAGAGAACTCGTTGAGGAAAAACTGATTAATCTTGAATACATTCAAACTGAGCGGCAATTGGCCGACATCCTTACTAAGCCGTTAGATTCCACAAGGTTTGAACACCTTCGGAAGTCTATCAGTGTGTGCTCATTCTAGCAAAATGGACACTCATGTGCATATAGGTATATCTGAGGAATTAGCCTCATTTTTTTGGTGATTATTGATATTCTCATGCTCACACTCTTATCAAATTAGCTGGGAATCATTTGCTGAAGGGAGGAAATGTTTAGTGTTAAAATCTCACTGGGGGCATTTCCGATGGATCGGACACATCATCCGATCAATCGGAAATATCGGGAGTTCAACAGTCAAATATGCGAGCCCTATTCATTTGGTCTTCATTTCTGCCCTATTCCTCTCTTCTCTCAGACCCTTTTGCTAGGGCATCCCCATCCGATCGGTCTGTAGCTCAGCTTGAATTCCCTTGATCCTTCTTTGCAGCAACAACAGGTCTGCGAGTCTCCTAGGTAATATCTCCCAAGCTGTCAGATCAATTTTTTGCTGTCCGATCGGTTCCTTCTGTCCCTTTTTCTCCATCAGATTGTCATTTGTAGGGATTTGAAGTGTTTCCTGTCCTTCTTGGTGCCTACATTGTCCATCTATCAGATTATATTCTGCTACATCATGCCTAAAAATCCGAAAGGCAAGTCCAAGATGGCTGCAGGGCCATCCACCACTGCCAGGCCCAAGAAGCTGCAAACTTCTCGACCCTCTCAGGGCACTCCTCCTCCTGCAGCTCCTCCTGCCTAGCCTGAGAGTCCAGCCTCTCTCTCTCGGTTTTAATCTCGCACCATTATATATGAGAGAGAGGTCGCTGTGTCATGTGTGGAGCCCTTTGGCATTCCCGCTCTTCTTGCACAAATTGGGTG
This sequence comes from Liriodendron chinense, assembly GCA_003013855.2. NCBI lineage: Eukaryota > Viridiplantae > Streptophyta > Magnoliopsida > Magnoliales > Magnoliaceae > Liriodendron > Liriodendron chinense. Next base: position 783,955 of record PVNU02000767.1, on the reverse strand, counting down.
GGATGGTTTGCTACGATTTGGCGGTGTAGCCCATCCTGAGGTTGTGTATACATTTCTATCTAAAATCATCAACCCCGTTGGCAACCCACCCTCATGTGAAGTTATTGTCGGAGGCCGGGTCGTCTAGGTCACAGCCCACACTATAGCCGCCCTGATTGGTGTTCCCGTGTCCACAGCCCCACAACCAAATGACAATCTTCTTGATACTTCTCTTAGGGCTGATTGGACTCGATACTTATGTCGGGGTCCAAATCCGGAGTGGATCGACGGTAGTGCACTACGGGCATCTGAAATGTCCAATCGGTTTCGAGTGCTCCACCAGATCTTCAGCACCAATGTCTATCCCCGCAGTACCAACAAATCCGACCTTACTGCCAATATGGTCAATCTGTTGTATCATGTGGGTCATGGGACGCGCCTGTGTCTCCCATCCATTATTTTGCATCATATTTTGGACACTCTGCCTCACAACCGCAACACCATTCCGTTCGGCTGGCTCATTACCCGATTAGGACGCGATTGCGGGTTCACAGATATCGTGGTCCACCCTATTCCTCGCCGCACCTTCCAGGACCTCAATATCAAGAAAATGTCCCTCCCAAAAGAAGACAACGTTGAAGATCGAGATTTCTCTCACACTCCAACACAGGTGTCGACTGACACCCACAGCAGGTCTTCCGCTCCCTCACCGTCGCCAGCCCCAGCTCGTCGCTCAGTCAAGCGGCGACTTCAGTCCGACGCTTCTTCGGCTCCTCCTCCTCCCAGCACGGAGCAGATTACTGCTCAACTCGATCGAGTGGAGGGTGCCCTTGCACAGCATGGTGAGCGGCTGTCGCGACTCGAGAGCTTGATGCAGTCCATTCATGCTGCTGTCCAGAGCCTCACATCAGCTTTATCATGCCGTCGCGATGACGTTGCTGGACCTACTCCATAGCTGCCTATCTTTTCAGTTAGGATCCCTAGTGTCTAGTCGTCGCAGATATCTTTTTGGAGCAACGTTGATAGTTGTATTGATTGATGCATCTTTTCTTTGACACCTTTTTGGATCGTCGGATGATTATACTTTTTGGATATGTTTTGGATATTTTTTTTGGATATTCTGCTATGCCCTGTATTTGGATATTCTGATGATCATTCTGTCTTTCTTTTTGCTATGATATTATGTCTAATGATCATTCTTTTTGGCTATCTTGTGCATATATACAATTATAATTGGGCGCAATTGCTTATCCTTGTTGGGCTTCTTGCCTTCTTTTGGATTTTGTATATATGGTATGTTGGTCATGATATACATTTCATGAGGGGAGGTTGGTTGCTTGGGCTATAAGCCCACTGTGCTTACTGTCATATACTTGTGTATCCTTGCATGACCATGTGTGTGTTGGCTTCCTCTCTCGGCTCGATCATGTTTATTTCCTCCTTTAGTCTATGACATATGCACTGCATTCTCATTTCACTAACCTTTGTCAATCACTGACAAAAAGGGGGAGAATTGATCCCACCAAAAGGTCCAGGTTATCTTTTTGTTGATCTTTTGTGTGCAGGGACTAAGGGGGAGTTCAAGTGAAGCCTAGTCTGTACATTGAGTCTGTACATTTTGTATGTAATTAGTCATGTCTATGTATAAAGTTTTTTATCTTTCTCGACATGATGTATTTTGGTTTTGGTATCTAGGATAAGTCTGTGGTATGGACCAAGACTTGTATAGGTTTGGTTTTGTCTGGTAATTGACAAAGGGGGAGATTGTTAATGCAAAGATTTGTCAATTACCATGGTTAGTATGTCGTCGAGTCCCCTTGCGGCTGAAGACAGTTTTCCTTGCGGCTGAAGACAGAAGCGTTTCAAAGATCAAGTCAGCTTCAAGCCTCTCCACCCAAACCTTTGATCCCAAAACCTCCTATAGATGGCCCAAATCCTTTCTAGGCACACCCTTAGCACCATCTATAGCCCACCTTCCATTAAGAGCAGCAATGGATAGGTTCTTGGTAGCAGAAGTGGCTTTAATATTGAAAAAATATAAGTATGCTCTCTCCGATACATACCCGATCCATCGGAGAATATTCCGATAGATGTCCGATCAATCGGACAATGTGTCCGATCCATCGGAAAATAGTCCAGTTACATTGTAAACTCTCTGGACACTTTTTCGAGCCATCGGAGGTAACTCCGATCCATCGGACAGTGTGTTCCGATCAATCGGACAGTATGTTCGATCAATCGTACAATTGTCCAGCAAATATATGAAAAACTCTCTGGACTCTTTTACGATCAATCGGAGGTCTGTCCGATCCATCGGACAAGGTGCTCCGATCCATCGGACACACATACGATCCATCGGAGGAATTTCCAGAAAAACTACATCAACTCTCTGGAAGAAATTCCGATCAATCGGACCATCTGTCCGATCAATCGGACAGGGTATTCCGATCAATCGGAACTAAGTCCGATCAATTGGAGAACCTGTTTTTGAGCAAAATTCAAATTTGGCTAAATCTTATATCCAATCGATTGGAACCTATCGAGCTGACCGTTTTCTGACCGTTGAATGTCATAATCTATTTATAGAATTCGGTTGGATCTTGCCCAAAACACCTTGAGCAACATCTAGGGTTTGTGTGAGCCTTCTTCTTGAGATCCCCTTCTTCCAAACCCTTTGATTTGTTGAGTTCATACTTCAATCCATGTTGATCTGACCAACATTGATTAAGCATTCAAAGCTTGGATTGAATCATGAACTCAACCCCTCTTTAATGGCATCTTGACCTACCTCTCATAGACTTTCTCTTGTCATCAATGCCATTAATGGTGGTTTAGGTAGAAGCTTTCCTCATATAAAAGCCATATCCCAAAATAGCCTCAACCTAACCTCAATCCCTCACCTTGGAATCTACAATGGGTCATCCGGAGCAAGGTTGTTGATCGAGGGAGCTGAAGAAGACGTCTTCCGTACAAGCCGAAGCTTCTTCAACAAAGGCATCATCAAGGGACTCAATCAACTAAGTATATTTAGTCTTTCGAGTCCAAGAAACCTCCTCAAGTTGAGATTTGGGTTTCAGAGTTTGAAGACCCAAACTCGGTAGAGTCCTTGCGTAGGACAAGTCCTTGAGTAGGACAAGCCCTTGTGTAGGACTAAGTGGTCATAGATTAGTCCTATGGAAGGATGAATCCATGTGTTGAGTCATAAGTCCTTTTGTAGGCTGTTAAGGTTTATGGTTAACCTCATTTAAAACCATAGTGATAGTGAAATCCGGCCACTCAAGGAGTGAGTGGATCAGCCGGGAGTGGAGTAGGTACATAACCGAACCACTATAAAAATCTCTTGTTATGTGGTGAATGGATGAACTGATTTATTTCTTTCTCATGTGCTTTTATTGATTTATATCCTGCATATCTTGTGTTTGATAAAAGTGCTCTAAGAATACTTTGTATTGAGAAATTTAAAAAGTGTCCTATTCACCCCCCTCTAGGACAAGGTAACTTGTTTCTTGCTTCTACAACAGCGGTAATCAAACTTATACCGCATTTTCACTACAAACACTTGATCAGGTCTTAGCGTATGCTCTGATGCTTGCCGGCTCGCTCGGAACTTACTCATCAGAAACTATGACCGATCAAACACATAGCATGCATCTCGCATAAAACACCTGTCAGTTCAAGCATATGCTCTGGGCTTGCCTGTTAATGGAAACCTACCCATCAGAAACTCTTACTGTTCAGACCTACATTCATGCGACCATACTTCAGTATGGGCAGAGTGGGTGCCTAACACCTTCCCAACCTGTAACCGTGATCCCTTACCTCGAATCTCTGACCGAAGATCAAAAGGAGCCATTTTAGAGGAAGGAATCTTCAGATTTCCTTCTCTAATGTTTCTATGGGGTCTAGCCGACTGTAGATTCGAAGTAACTAGCTAGTGGCGACACTGGTCTTATACGAACTCATCCAAACATATCCAGTTTAACACGACAACTGAAAAAACCCTCAAGAAAGAAGCGAGCCAGTGGCAATACAGCGATTCGCTCACACCCCCCTTTTTCAAAAAGGAGGGCAAGGGAGCGCGGAAAGGCGTGCATCCACAGAATGACTACTCTGCTGGGGATATGCTAGTCCCACTAGTCGTGATCCAACTTGAAAAACAGAATCATTCCTGCACTTGAAAGTTAATAGTCGTCATAAAATCTTATCTGCATAGCATTCCATCCAAAAAAATTAGAAAATCCCAAAACCCAAAAAAGAGTAGAGCATATTCCTCACAATTGCGCCTCCTCGGGCTCAACGTCTTCGGAAACAACTTCCCTTTCGTAGCATAATCCGCACTCGAGCTCAGCAAGCCATGTCCGATCATGAAGAAGAAGCTCACCCCTTCCCTGCCCTCGACATGGCCGAAGCACAACCTCCAGCGCAACAACCAATCGAGAATATGCCAATCATGCAAGAATTGACACCAGGAATGAGAACAATGTAAGAAATTTCTTGTAATTCATGCAAGCACAAGCTACCGTAGCAGCCAACAATCAAGTTGGCCCAGTTCAGCAATCTCAGCAGCCATGTCGGGTCCTTTCGGCCTCCAGTTCAAATCAAGCACAACCATCGGAGTCTGCCTAAGACTACCGACAACAGCCATCTCAGCCCTCTGTTATGGGACATCCTTCTCAATACCTTCCTATGACGACAAGACCGCTTCAGAGCATTCCTGTCGTAGAAACTTCCAGTCAATCTTGCAAGCAACAATCTTAGTAGATTCCAGCACATCCAGCCGACGGGACCCCTTTTCCTTCTCAGCACATCCCCGCCGATGGGACCCCTTTTCCTTCTCAGCACATCCCCATCGATGGGACCTTTACTCAATTTCAGCACATCCCCGCCGATGGGATTTCAATTCAATTTCCAACAGCAGGGACAATACTGGCGAATGCCCACAATGGGGTCAGTGTCAAGCCCACATTAATTAACGGACAGTGGCGAATACCCAACAAGGGGGTCACTTCCCAACATCTCAGCCTCCTACAAATAGGAGTACTTTTCAATTCTACACATCCTTGCCGATAGGATTCCAATTTCCAACAATCTTCAATTCAGAAAACTCCAATTAATTTCCAGCAATCTTCAATTCAGCAGTCTCCAGTTAATTTCCAGTAAGCTCCAGTTCAACCTTTAGTTCAATCCCCTAGCTTAATTACATTCATTTCAAGCACAAGTTCATCAGAATCTGATCCAATCATCAAAATAAATTCAGCAACTTGCAGTTGCTTTCCAACAAGTCCACAGGGTCGAAGACATTGACCACTATGCCGAAGAAGAATGTGCCTTATTGTGAGAGGCACCCATCGCTCGAGTAGATCATGCAGGACTGGATGAGTTGGGGGAGCAGTTCCAGATCTTGCAAAATCAACTACAGCGACAACAGGGAATCAATCTACCCTCAACCAAGTTCAGAGACTTGCATCATTTTCCAATTGCTTAGATACCTCAAAACTTTGAAGTCCCAAAATTCAAAAGATACGACGGAAGCAGTTGTCACCTAACACATCTCAAGGCTTTCTGTGGAGAGTTGAGTGCAATCACAGGAAATAAATGAGCCCTCATTCGCTTGTTCCAAAAATCTCTGAAGGGCGATGCCCTAGACTGGTACACATCATTGGACTGTCATCGCATCAGGACTTGGGAACAGCTTTTCCAAGCTTTCATCGACAAGTTCGCATACAGTCTTAACATGGCACCCAAGAGAGCGGATCTCGCAGCTCTCACGCAAATAAGTGACGAAACGTTGTTAACTTATGTGGGATGTTGGCGAGCTATGGTGGCTGGAATGCGGACACCCATCGACGACGAAGAACAAATCTCCATGATTGTTCATTCAAACATATCTTGGCATATCTAGATATCTCATCTCGCATCCATATGCGAATTTCTCACAGTTGATCCGTGCTGGAGAGCAAGTCGAAGCAGGAATCTATACAGGGACAATCTCCCCATGGCCTCATCAGGCCACTCCAGTCAAACGGAACAGAGTGGAAGGAAGACCTATTGGATACGGGAATGGAAACCGCAGCGGTTCTCCCCCTCGCCTGACAGAGGTCAACAACATCATCGCCACTGCTCAGGGCAACCAATATGCTCCCCCACATGGACGCCAACCATATCAGTAGAATCAGGCTTAGCATCAACCTCAGAGGTACCAATCGCAGCCACCCCCTTCATAACTAAATGCTCAACCACAGCCACAACTACCCCGACAGCAGCAAGCCGTTCAGGGGGAATGGCCAATACTCATACCAGAACAGGCAGAATTACAGGGAGTTCAGGAAATTTACTCCTCTTACTCAGCCACTCAGTCAAGTCATGACTATGCTGGTACAAAAGCAGTTACTCACTCTGATGGCACCCAGGCCTCCTCCAAATCCTCTACCTTCAAATTACGGAGAAAATGAATATTGTGCCTACCATTAAGGGCATGGCCATACTACTGATCGATGCATGACTCTGAAGAATGTGATCCAAAACCTGATTGACGAACGTAAGATCGTCATCTTAGTCCCTAGAACTCCTCTAGCTGCTCCCACCAATATCCTTCAAAATCCTCTACCTCAGCATCCGACGGACCCCAGTTCGTCTCGCGGCCTTGCCATCAATAGCATAGAAGAAGGAGAGCACCTCGATCGCTTCTTCTCCCCTATCTAGTCCATTCATGCCTACACTTATGGGACAATAAACTCTCCTCTAATCCTGCAAGGGGTAAGCCCCTTCCATCCTTCAGTCTTTGAGCCGTTAGGAGCACCTCCATATGATGCACCAGTCGCCCAAGGGCCAGTCCATTTGCAAGAGGCACCTTATAATCATTCATGTTGGGAGCCGATCATTCTGGAAGGAGCATAGTCATATATCGAACCCGCATACGAACCTTTCGTTTCGCAAGGGATAATTTCAGCTCAGGAACAAGCCAATCCGTAGTGGAGGGATTATATGTATTAGCAACAAGAACCCATTGTCTTAGAAGGGACTCCTCCAATGGAGTCAGTCATATTGCAAGGGGCAAGTCACGTCCCCAAGCTGCAAAGATGTCCTGGAGTTATATCAATTACGCTACAACAGCTGGGTAGAACAAAGAGACCCCTCGCCATATCAAGAGGACCAATGTTCATCCCATGGGAACCTCCTGCTCCAGTCAAGTCAGGACCACGACCTTATGTGATCTATGAAGATAAACCTCAATATTATCCCTTCAGCGCAGGCAACGATGTAAGTCCTCAAGGCAAAGGCTCCATATGAGGAAGACCTAGTACCCACACCAGCACAGCTGCAAGAACCAGTGGTCCTGGAAAGCAAAGGAGAAGAAAATTATAAAGAAGTCCCGTGGCACTATCCAGAATGTGCAGAGGTAGGGAACATGAATCCCAATGGGCGTTGCATCTGAAGAGATAATCAGAACAAAGGAGATCCTAAAAGCGCTCTCTCAGGTCTCGACAACAAAAATGAAGCCGCATATGATGTTGCGACTCAGCTCAAGTCAATCTCTGCTCAAATCTCGGTATGGGAGCTACTCTTAACATCTCGCATAAACCGAGAAATGTTCTCCAAGACCCTGAGCGATGCCCACGTCTCCTCAGATACAGCACCTGAAATGATGACGTTGATGATCGGACAACTCCTGGCTCCGTGTGCCATCACCTTCACTGATAATGAGTTGCCACCAGAAGGACGCAACCATGGGCGGTCCCTTAACATAGCCTTACGATACAAAGACCTTTGTGTCCCGCTGGTCCTTATCAATAACGACTCAAGCCTAAATGTCTGCCCCCTCAAGATCGCGGAACTGCCTGGGAATCAGTCCCTCCTCATTTCGACCTAGCACCATGTACGTCAGAGCATTCGACAACACCTCGCCGATCAGTGGAAGGAGAAGTCGACATAGAGGTACAGATAGGTCCAAAAGTCTCCACCATCACATTCCAAATCTTAGATATATCAGCCTCTTTTAACATGTTGCTCAAACGACCTTGGCTGCACAAGGTTGGAGCTGTGCCATCAACTTTGCATCAACGGGTGAAGTATATCTGTGGGAACCAAGTGATCTTTGTCCATGTAGAGAAGGAGCTCATCATTCGTTCCAATGTCGCTGCCACTAAACCAAATATCCCCGTCATCGACATCCAACACTCTGAAGAAGATGTCCCGTTACAGTAGTTTCAAGTTCGAGATCGTGAACGCTATCGCCAATCCAGAACCGATAAATGTGGATCGTGTCTTTTCACCAGCAGAACGTCTGAGTCTTAAGTAGCGTATGAAGAATCATTTCAAGTTCAAAAGGATCCCGCTGGTATATAATCAACACAAATGGGGACTCGGGTATAGGCTAGTCATCATGGACAAAAGAAAAAAGAAGTTTCGGTACTCACCCATCCAATTCATCAGGCCAGGAGAGCCTTACAGAGATCCAAGAAGAAGTCAACCGACTGCACTACATAAAGGCCTCCCGATGAGCCTAGCTTGGGCCATACGGCTTCCCATTCGATGGGACTAGATTCTCGAACCATCTAAGCCTCCAGAAGAAGAGGATGAAGACAAAGAAGAAAATCAAATACAATAGCTTCAGGATCAAGGGCACAACCTGCCCGCTTCAATTCCAGTCAACCAAGGGCACAACTTGCCGGCTTCAATTCCAGTTAACTAGGGGCACAACCTGCCCGCTTCAATTCCAGTTAACCAGGGGCACAACCTACCTGCTTCAATTCCAGTCAACCAGGGGCACAACCTGCCTGCTTCAATTCCAGTCAACCAGGGGTACAACTTGCCCATCTCAGCACCGATCAACAAGGGGCATAACCCGCCCATCTCTGTAGAATCAACACCATCAACCATCAGCCAGAGGCTGAAGCAGCCCATCCATTAAACCAAGAAAGGGAAATGGCCAGCCCTGGATTGGTCCGATGTCCAGATTTTGAACTTGTGTCTCGCCATGGAACCAGACGAACTGCAATGCGAAGTAAGTGATCCGGGAGCGACTGAGTATGTCTCAGATCTCGAACCCGACCAGCGAGGAATCATGGTCATTGGGCTAGACTATGATTCTTCGCCCAAATCATCAACCCCCACCTCTCTAAGGGAAGGAGTGTGGGGTCCTGAATGGTCATCTATTCCCTTAACTTCTGAATCAGCCAGAGAGTCATCCAAGGGTTCTAGGCTTCCAAAAAAAAAATGTTGATTTAAGTAACGAGCTAGGACAAGCTGGGTTCAGTCATGGTTTGCAATGCCTGCTTGTTCAAGGTCCCTTGATTTTCAAAAATCCAAAAAAATAAAAAAATAAAAACTTTCAAAAGCCAAAAACATCTAGCATTTCAATTCCAGAAAATTCTCAAAAACCAAAAAACATTTACTTTTCCTGCATTCAATAATGTGCCAAGTTCATCTAAAGAGTCGCATGAGTTTGAAGTTGAATAATATGATTTTGATTTTGACATCGAATTAAACTTTGAACTTATGGGTCTGGATGAAGCTTGAGATGGGGAAGATGATGACCCGGCTCCTAAACTAGAGGATCTCCTCAAAAAGTTCGAATCTAAAGCCAATGTTGTAGCCAATGATTTTAAGGTAGTAAACTTAGGGACACCTGAGATCCCTAGGGAAGTAAGCATTGAAAAATTGTTGCTGCCAGAGATGAAGCAGAGAATGATAGAGTTCCTAGCTCCAAGACTGTCCAACTTCGCGTTCTAATATGAAGACATGCCGGGGCTCGATGAAGAGCTCATTGTACATCATCTGCTGATAAATGTCTAATATTGTATAATTAACCCTAGATATTTAGAGCATTATTATTGTTTTCCCGGTTAATTATCCCTCATTAGATAAATTTTCAATGTTCAGGTGATCAAGAGAGGTTGGACAAGATCCGAGCCAATCAAGGAGATTTATGGCCCAAAAGTAATTAATGTCAAGTGGGTGGCAATTCTAAGGAAAATCAGGCCGTAAAGATCAAATGATAGATCATATTCTATGGTGGATCGCACCACAACCGCTCATTGGAAGTCCAAGATGTGCATGTTTAATGGTAGTGATTTGGAGATCACACCAGTTTGAACAGGTCAAGATTGGATGTCCACATGTGGGGTCTACCATGCATCAAACGACAAGCCAAGGAACTGCAGCTCAGTCGGCTCCACTCACTCATGTGTGATCAGCTAGATCATCTGGACCGTCCATAACACATGTGTAGCGTCTGGACCGTCCAATCCATTATCCAGTGGATAGTCCAACAATGGACGTCTTAATGCTTATATCCGTCCATCAACCATTGTCCTCCATCCGTTCAGTTGCTGTCCAATGGAGATCCAGATCCAGACAGACCATCAATGGACGTCCGTCCATCAGTACCACCCACCTTCATCTCATCCTTCCATCTCATGGCCAGCGTCCATCTACCGTCCATCATATGCAACAATGGACGATCCAGCTTCAACAATTTCAGCAGCACACGTGGGCCAGCAGTGGAGATCATCTCGGCTGTCTAAGGCCACCCAACCTTCAACGTCAGCGTCCAAGGAGGGACCCCACACTTGATGATGATCCAGCGCCCACCTCCAGCTTACCATTCTCCACCGTCCGTTCGTCTCTAAGACCAACAAGGTGGAACCCACAATTGAACCCTCAGCCGTCCACAACAGCTAGGCATCCTTCATCAGCATCCAAACAGCTAGGACGCACAAGATGGACCTCACCAGCGTCCAAGCATCTCTAGCAGCTGCTGGACGTCCAACTCCACACGTGTGTTGCCATCCACACGTGGTGCAAACTCTAGCCGTCCAAACATCACTTGAAGGGGACCACATCGTCCAGCACGTGTGGAACCATCCGTCAACTGGACCCAGCATCAAATCCCACCACGTCCAGCATCCATCAAGTGGACCGTCCAATCATCACCAGCCAAACATGGCCACATCAAGTGGACCGTCCATTCTTCAAATCTAGCCCGATCATCAATCTCAGCAACTCTAACTTCAACTTCCAGCTGATTGTTGAGCTCTTAAATGTGCATATTCTAACCCCATTTTATCACTAACTATGCTTGAAATACATGATTAAAGACCCAACTAATGCATGGTTTTGTGGTTATAGGAATGAGAGTGAAGATTCATCAATAGAAGGCTTAAAGACGCTAATTATGGGCATTGAAGATCACAAGATCAAGTGTCGAAGGATGGGAGAAAGAAGCAAGGGAGAGAAGAAAAGAAGGCAGGAAAAAGCAGCAAGGACCGGTCATCCGACCGGTCTGAACACTCAACAGAAAGAGGCCACACTACAAATCTCACTGGACCAATCAGGACCGGTCGTCCACTGCTCAGACCGGTTAATCAAATTTCTGAGATCTGATATTAACAAAACTCTTTGGACAGATTTTGCACTTTTGAGACAGGTTGTGCGACCGGTCGTTCAGGAGCTCAGACCGGTCAGTGCAACCGGTCGTCTACGTAACAGTGCGTGTTCTACAAGCTCCAATTTTCTCTACACAGTCCGGGAATTCGTGCGCAATCTGGAACTTTCCACACAATGCTATAAAAGGGGACCCAGGGCTTCTTCCTAAGGCATCCTAGAAGTGATTGAGCACGGTGGGAGACAGCGAAAGTTAGATTTGGAGTTCTACAACTCCTCCTAATTTGTTTTCTAGTTTATGCTTTGTTTAGTTGTTTTCATGTTTCCTAGGATCATGAACGGCTAAACCTCTTAGCTAGGGCTAAGAGACGAAGCTTGTAGTGAATCTAAGATGTTTCAATTCGCTTGATTTGGTTTTAAGTTGGATTATTAGTGAAGAACAATAGTTTGAAGTTTAAATAAAGTTCTGAGTAGTTTTTCTTAATCTTATGATGGCTCATGGATGTTTAGAAGAATTGCTTAAGCTCTTAACTGTTTTGAGATAGTCTAGACCTGTATGATCTGAGGAATTGGATTTAATACGCTCTAGATCTATGATCTTCATGTGGGAGCTTCTTACCAAAGGTCTATTTTCTGGAATTTCTGAAGTGTGTAAGATTGTGTATGTGATTTGGATCAAGTTCAAATCATGATCTAGTTTTGTCTTGTGACAGGATTTAATGATGGTTATGATTATGATCTTAACCTATTGGAATTGGGACTGACCTATGCAATTGAGTGTGCTCATGTCCTAGCTTGCATTGAGTGAATCATGTACATGGATCATACATATGTTAGATTGATTATTTTAACTGTTCTATCATCCGACTAGATAGAACTTAATTTCGATTCTATTTGATAAAGTAAGAAACCACAGCTGAATTGAGCATCAAGGATTGCTACAAGTGGATCCTTGAACCCCTAGTGCCTTTTATTAATTATTTACCTTCAGTTTAATTCAAAGTTACTATCTACATCGATCTTCTACAAATCTGTTAGTTAGCTCTTCAGTAGAACTATTGGAAGTGTTTTGTGAATTCCTACATAAGTCCCTGTGGATCGACCTCGGTCTTACCAAGATTATTACTACATCGCAACCCTACACTTGGGAAAGCGAACAACTTTTTGGCGCTGTTGCCGGGGACTTTGATGATTTTTACAGAATTTCTGAAGATAGTTTCTATTGAAATTTTTAGGAATAGTACTAACTTAGTTTGTTTTATTCTTATTTTTTCTCTTTTGCAGGGATTGTAGAAGTTGAAGAAGAACTGAGGGATCTTGAGTTCTCAAATCAGGTTATATCTTTCTAACCTTACTCTTCTTCTTCCCCTATTCATTCCTATCATATTCATCTCTTGTAGAGTGGGTGGAGATTCCTTTTTGGATCTTTGATAAGTTGGCCTTGTGCCGCCTTGATTCCTATTGGTCGGCACTGTCATCTTGGATCACCTTGTGCTTAGAGATTTCTCTTCTCAACTCTATTCCTCTTTCTTCTTTTTCTACACTTTTCTCAAAAGATTTAAAGAGTGGGTGGGGAGTTCTCTGAACCCCTATTGACCAGGAGAAATCGGTCTTTATCCTTGCTTCTGGCTCAACCATTGCAAGACACCTTGTGCTTCGGTATTAGAGAGAAGTAAAGGAAGGAAGAAAGAATTCTTTTTGTTTCATTCTTTTAGGATTTGCATGCCACATTGGGCTCAGGATTCTAATAACCGACTCATTAGTGAAGGGGGAATAGTAGAAGGAATTGACAGAGAACTACATGCTAGAAGACATTTAAATTCACCAATTTTGTCTGAAAGTATGGTTGTAAATCAACCCAATCCTTTGGCCAATCAAAATCTGGGCCAAAACCAAATCGAAACGGGAGAGAATGTGGTTGAGAATGTTCCTCGACCCAGAACATTACGTGATTACTTGCAACCAGCAAGAGCGAGCACTCACTCATGCATAGTTTTTCCACAAAATGCAGGGAACGTAGATTTAAAACCGGGAGTAATCCAACTCCTCCCGAGATTCCATGGATTAGACAGTGAAAGTGCCTATCAACACCTTAAGGAATTTGAAGAGGTGATAGCCACCATGCAGTTTGCAAACGTAACTGATGATGTGGTGAGACTTAAATTATTTCCTTTTACCCTTAAAGATAAAGCTAAAGGTTGGCTTCATGCATTAAGGCCACGATTAATTGGCACATGGACTAAGATGTCTAGGGAGTTCATTAAAAAGTTCTTCTCTACTCACAAAACGAACATGTTGAGGTGCCTTATCATGAATTTTTCCCAAAAGGAAGATGAGACATTCTTCTAATGTTAGGAGAGGTTTAAGGACTTATTAAATGCATGCCCACATCATGGCTACGAAATTTGGCGGGTTATAAGCTTTTTCTATAAAGGACTAACTTCACCCATGCACCAATTTGTAGAGATGATGTGTAATGGGGAATTCATGAATAAGGAAGCTGAAGAAGCATGGGATTATCTTAATGAATTGGCCGAGAATACACAGTCTTGGGATACATCTAGACCAACAAATTCCAAGACTAGCCAACAAAAGGAAAAATGAGGAATTAATGTCCTCTCAGAAGAAGATAACATAAGTGCACATGTGGCTAGCCTCACAAGAAAAGTCGAGGCCATGGAATTAAAGAAAGGAGAGACGATCAGCTCAAAAGACGTCGAAGTTATCAACTGGCAATTTAATGCTCCAAACTCAAACACGTATAATTTTAGTTGGAAGAACCATCCAACTTCAGTTGGAGGAATGGACACACTGTGAATGCAAACAATATCCCTTAAGCTTAACCTTTACTAGGTCCATCCCTAGTCATTACACCAAAAGCTACGCTAGAGGAGATGTTGGGTGCATTCGTATTGGTTCAAGCTGAATATAACAAGACTAATTCTCTGAAAATAGATGGGTTCATGCAAGAGCAATTGAAATTTAATCAAAATTCAACTCAAGCCATCAATGACTTGAAAACCTCAATGGCTAGAGTTGAATCTCACCTCAGTGTTAGGGAGAAAGGCACACTTCATGCCCAACCTCTTCCTAACCCAAGAACCCAATTTGAGATATAAGACGCAAGCTCATCCTCCCAACATACGGAGCATGTTCAAGCTATCACCACTTTGAGAAGTGGGAAAATAATTGATAAATCTAATCCGGTGAAGGCCTCAAAGCCTAAGGATCCGAAAAATTCCAAAGAGGATGATAGCTCAAATAACACTCCACAAGAGAAAGAACCGGAAAGGCAATACAAACCGGTTGCCCCTTTTCCCCAAAGGTTGATTTCACCCAAACCTTTAGACAAAAGCCTGAAAATTTTAGAGGTTTTTAAGCAGGTGAAGATCAACATTCCGTTGTTGAATGCAATAAAGCAAATACCATCCTATGTTAAATTTCTAAAGGAATTGTGTATAGTCAAAAGGAAACACAATGTTCACAACAAAGTACTTTTGACTGAGAATTTGAGTGCTATTATCAAACAAGAGGTGCCCCAAAAATACAAGGATCCGGGTAGTCCAACCATCTCATGCATCATAGGAGATTACCGGATTAAGCAAGCCTTACTCGATTTAGGGGTAAGTGTTAACCTCATTCCGTACTTGGTTTATGAACAACTTGAGTTAGGTGAATTGAAACCCACTAAAACCACACTCCAACTTACTGATAGATCTATTCGTATACCGAGAGGAGTGATTAAGGATGTTTTAGTCCAAGTTGATAAATTCTACTACCCAGTAGACTTTATTGTCTTGGATACACATCTCATAATAGGTACCGGTGCTCAAATTCCCGTCATACTTAGCCGCCCTTTTCTAGCTACTTCCAATGTGATTATCAATTGTAAAAACGGGCTTGTACAAATGTCCTTTGGAAATATGACTCTCGAGCTGAATATATTTGATTTATGCAAACAACCACGGAAAGTTGATGATGAGATCCACGAGATAAATGTGATTGAATCATTCGTGAAGGATACATTCCCCCTAACATTATATTCTGACCCTTTGGAGGCATGTGTGGCCCACTCTTATGAAATAAATGATGACACAATACGAGAGATGGATGCCATTTTAGATGTGATGCCGGTACTTGACAACAAAAGATGGAGGGCACTATTTGAACCATTACCCTTAAACGAGAACAAGCCCCTCCCATCCAATATCAAGGCACCAACACTCGACCTAAAACCATTACCAAGTGAGTTGAAATATGTATATTTAGGTCGAGATGAGACATATCCAGTGGTGATTTCTTCCCACTTGGATGAGGAACAAGAGAGTAGGCTAATAGCCACTCTAATAGAGCATAAGAGTGCCATTGGATGGTCGATTGCGGATCTCAAAGGCATAGATCCACTAATTTGTACTCATTGCATACACCTTGAGGAGAATACGAAGACATCTAGGCAACTACAAAGACGACTCAATCCAAACATGAAGGATGTGGTTAAGGCCGAAGTGGTGAAACTATTGGATGTGGGTATTATTTACCCAATATCCGATAGTCAATGAGTGAGCCCAACTCAAGTGGTGCCTAAGAAATCAGGAATAACCATAGTAGCCAATGCCAATAATAAACTCGTACCAACCAGAGTCATTACCGGTTGGAGATGTGCATTGACTACAGGAAGCTAAACACAGTTGCAAGGAAAGATCACTTCTCCCTACCATTTGTTGATCAAATTTTAGAAAGGTTGGCGGGTCATTCCCATTTTTGCTTCCTTGATGGTTATTCAGGGTACAACCAAATAGAGATCGCCTTAGAAAACCAAGAAAAGACTACATTCACATGTCCATTTGGCACCTTCACCTATTGACGAATGCCGTTTGGACTATGCAATGCCCTAGCCACTTTTCAGCGTTGTATGATGAGTATCTTTTCTGATATGGTGGGGATAATTCTTAAAGTCTTTATGGATGATTTCTCTGTATTTGGTTGTGGCTTTGATAAGTGCCTGGTGCACTTGAAATCTGTGTTGAAAAGATATGAAGAGAAGAACCTTGTGTTGAATTGGGAGAAATGTCACTTCATGGTTCAAAAGGGAATTGTACGTAGTCACATAGTCTCACAAAACGGAATTGAGGTTGACAAAGCTAAAATTGATCTCATCTCTAACCTTCCACCACCCAAAAGCATAAGAGCAGTGCGGTCCTTTTTGGGACACGCCGGATTTTATAGACGGTTCATAAAGGACTTCAGTTCACTCTCTCGCCCTTTATGTAACCTACTTCAAAAGGAGAACTCCTTCGAGTGGAATGAGGATTGTCAAAATGCCTTTACCAAACTTAAAGGTATGTTGACATGTGCTCCCATAATGCAACCACCTGATTGGAGCCTTCCTTTTGAAATTATGTGCGATGCAAGCGACTATGCTATTGAGGCTGTGCTAGGCCAAAGAAAAGAGAATAAGCCATGTGTTATCTACTATGCAAGTAGAACCTTAAACTCAGCCCAAGCAAACTACACTACTACAAAAAAAGAACTTTTAGCTGTAGTTTTTGCCTTGGACAAGTTTAGGTCCTACTTGATTGGATCCAAGATCATCATATTCACCGACCATGCCGCGCTTAAGTACCTTCTCTCTAAGAAGGATGCTAAACCACGGTTGTTAAGATGGATCCTTCTACTCCAAGAATTTGACATAGAGATACGTGATAAGAAAGGAGTAGAAAATGCAGTGGCTGACCATCTCTCTCGACTTGTTCTCACCGATTCCCCTGAGACGACCGCGATCAATGACATGTTCCCTGATGAACAACTGTTTAAAGTCTCCCAATTGCCTTGGTATGCGGACATTGCTAACTATCTTGCTACAGGTACAATTCCAACTCATTGGAAAAAGCAAGATAGAGATAAGTTCTTCAACGAGGTGAGAAAATTCCTATGGGACGATCCTTACTTATTCAAGTATTGTCCCGATCAAATTATAAGGAGATGTGTGCCGGATGATGAGTAACATAGTATCATCTCCTTTTGTCATTCTCAGGGGTGTTGTGGCCACTTTTCGGCTAAGAAGACCACCGCCAAAATTCTGCAATGTGGGTTTTATTGGCCCACTATGTTCAAGGACACCCATGAGTTTTGTAAAACATGTGAGCCTTGTTAGAAATTGGGAGGAATCTCCCGTAGAAATATGATGCCACTCAATCTCATCTTAATAATCGGAATTTTTTGTTGTTGGGGCATCGATTTCATGGGTCCATTCCCATCTTGTTTTGGAAACGTATATATCTTGCTTGCCATTGACTATGTGTCCAAATGGGTCGAGGCAATTCCATGCCGGCATAATGACCATAAAACAGCCATTCGTTTCTTAAAAGAGAATATTCTTTCCTGGTTTGGAACACCCGAGTCATCAGAAGTGATGAAGGTGAAATTGCGGTTTTACCGCTAGTGAGATAAGCTCGAAGGTATGCTTATGTCCTAGAGGGGGGGTGAATAGGACTTTTTAATTTTTCTTGCAAATTCAAAAAACTCAATTGCATTTATACTATAATATACCAATTAAGCACATGTAAATGATAGCAATTGATCACCCAAGATCCAACTCAATTTGACAACTCTTTTAAGAGAAGCATTTAGTCAAACAGTTCATATGCATGCTTGTGTCAATCATTCAAAGATGGCATATGAGCACTTTGTCAAACATAAGATGGGCATACAGTTAAGCACGTATAAGATTGATCAACAAGGAACAAAATAGACAAAATGCATTCACCACATTGCACACGATGTATAGTTGTTCGGTTTCCCTACTCCACTCCTGGTTCCCGATCTCAACCTATGAGACCATCGGATTTCACTATAGTCGTGGTTTTAAATCAGGTTAACCATCAACCTTCACATCCTTTGATCTAGGACCGCGTTTACCATCCGCCGATGACCCAATCCAGGGACTTGACGAGTTTAGATCTCAAACTCTCACCAATCCTAATCCAAGGATGGTCACGTACACTCCTGCCGGAGTTTCCCAATCCAGGGAATAGAGATTCAATAAATGGACTCTCAAATACTAGACATACCTAGACGATTGAGCCCCGATTCGATGCCTTTGATGAGTAGCTTCAACTCCACGTGCTTCAGCTTCTCTTTGTGCTCCCAAGATCAGCTACCGATGCAAATGATTCAGCTCTTTTTGTTGATGTCGGGTAGTTGGGAGAGAGTTGTTCTAATTCCTCTTACCTATTCAATGCAATGGTAATGATAGGAACTACCAACTTGAGTATTCAATGGCTATTGATGACCAAGAGATTCAACAAGATGGGTTAGGTCAGCCATGAATACCTTGCTTGAGTTCATTTTTCAATCCGAGCTTTGAATGCTCATTGAAGTGCCATGAATCACATGGATTGAATGAAGAACTCTAAGTAATAATGAGCAAAAGAAGGATAGATGATGTTCTTAATTGCCCTCTTCAATGCTCTCAATGGGTGTGTAAAGAATGCCATTAAAGCCCTCAAGATATGCCTTTATAGACTCCAAGAATCGGGCTTCAACGGATATAAAACGGCTAGTTGTCGATTGATCTATCAAAGCACTGATTGATCGCAAGAAGTAATTTACCAAAAAATATGCTTGCTGAACAGAAATGGCTTTGATCGATTGATCGCCCGACCTGGTCGATTGATCGCCCAGGCTGATCGATTGATCGCCCGTCCCGGTCGATTGATCGCCCAGGCTGATCGATTGATCGCCCGGCCAACCGATCAATCGCAAATGCGATTTTTGCTAGTTTTGCTTGCTGGACAAACTGATTAATCCAAGCCGACCAGTCAAGACCGGTCGGCTATGTTTGCTGGATAGTCTGATGAATCCAAACCGACCGGTCAAGACCGGTCGGCTATGCTTGCTGGAAAACATGTGATCTGATGGCCGACCGATCAAGACCAATCGGCTGTCCATTTTCTTATCTCACAGCAAGTTCTCTGTTGAACTTTGAAATGCCTGGCCGACCGGTCAAGACCGGTCGGCTGTCCATCTGCATTCTTCACAGCAAGGTTGCTGATGTGTTGAGAAGCCTGGCCGCTGTCTAGATGAACTTGTCACTGCGGGTTTACTGGACCAAGTCTTTCAACGCAACGAAATAGCGGATCACTTCAATGATGAGGCATGAAGTGATTTGGTGCATAGGGTCCAATGTATGGACATTGTTGAACCTCCAATTCATACATTGCATTGCCCATTACACTACATAATTTGCATGATTTTCATGGTTTAAAGGCCTACCTAACATGTGTTTTGTGATTGTAGAGATAAGAGTGGATTTCATCAAATTGGAGCCAAAAGATTATATTTGAAGACATTGGATGAAGTCCTAAGATGGACCAAGGAAAGAAGAAGAAAGAGAGAGGAAAGAGAATGAAGAAAAGAAGAAAAAGATGAAGAAATATAAGGCTGACCGATCGTCCGACCGGTCAGCCACATCAAAGGAATCAAGTAGAAGAGAGGCCGACCGGTCGTGACCGGTCGGCCATGCACACTGTATGAAGGCTTCGCAAGTTGAAGATAGGCCGACCGGTCACGACCGGTCGGCCATGTATACTGGATCAAGGCAAAAAGAGCCCGACCGGTCATGACCGGTCGGGCATGCACGCTGGAATGAATGGAAAATCAGCCGACCGGTCACGACCGGTCGGCTCTGCGTAAGAAGGAGTCCTTTCTAATTCGGGACTCCGAAAATTGCTGCGCAAGGCGTAGGATTTTGCAGAATCCGACGCAAGGGAGGATTGTTGCTATAAAAGGCCACCTAGGGGCTCTCCCTAAGGTATCAGAGAAGAGAAGGAACGTGAGTTTGGAGGCTGAAGGCGACTGTGGAGCGTCTGCAACATCTATCTTCGGGTTTTTCTAGTTTTATGCTTTATTTTTGAGTTTTTAGTTGTAGCATGACTATGCTCGGCTAAAACCTCTCAGCTAAGGCTGAGAGGTGAAGCTTGTAGCCAGTTCTATGTTAATTTCAGTTTGAGTTAAGTATTTTTCAATTCAAAGTTGATTTTTCTTATGTTTCAGTCCAATAGGTGGTAGTTTGAGATGTCTTATCTGAGTTTATGTGCTTCGGACATGAATTCCTTTTAATTCTCTGAGATTATCACAGGTTGCTTGTTTAGATTCGAATTATAGTAATCCTTGAGCAGGCCATAGTCCATAGGCATGGCTGTTACTCCGCAGGCTATGAATTTGAATTCTACATTGATTGAATGGACTTGAACTTGGAAGTTCAACTTGAATTGGATGAATGTGTGTGAATGCTTTATCTTCCAACTAGATAAGAGATAGGACTTCAAATCTAGTTGTGTTCTCTACTTGGATTGACTGAATTGACATAGGATTACTACAAGTGGATCCTTGAAAGCCTCAGTACATTATATCTCTGATTTTTCATTAAGTTATTGTTTTAATTAAACATCCCATTGAATTTGAAATTTACTCTATTAAACTGAGTTGCTGGAGTAATTAGGAAGCTGTTACTCTTTCCCTGTGGATCGACCTCGGTCTTACCGAGATTTATTACTACATCGCAGCCTTACACTTGAGGCGAGCGAACAAGTTTTTAGCGCTGTTGCCGGGGAAATTAGATAACGGTTTTCAAATAATTTCAGTGGCTGTAGAAGTAGAAATAGTTAGGATTTTTGATTTTCTTAGAACTAACAAGTTTTTCTGTTTTGTAGGAGTTTTTCTCTAGTTCAAGCACATCAGGTGATACCCTTCTAACTTAGCTCCTGCAGAATTTTCTTTCAGTTTCAGATTTTAGTTTTCTAGAATAGGATTAGTTTCAGTTTCTGGTTGAGTGGTTTATGTCCCGTTGGGAACGTAACCATTCAAATCGTCTCCAATCTAAAGGTGGTTTAGTTGGACCTTTGTCAGTCCATAGACGAGTCCGGAATTATCAAGAGCATTGTGAAAGTTTGGGGAGTATGGATCAAACACCCTTAAGGAATCCTCCCCCCCCCCCCCCTACTCCAACCACAAACGCAAATCAGGAAGGAGTAGGAGAGAATGGGGTACATAACGTTCCTCCAATGAGATCACTACGGGATTACCTACAACCTGCTCGTACAATTACACCTTCTTGCATAGTTCTACCAGCTAACGGTGGGACCCTTGACATAAAACCGGGAGTAATCCAACTTTTACCTAAATTCCATGGGCTAGACTCTGACCGCCCATACTTACACTTGCAAGAATTCGAAGAAGTGTTGGCCACCTTGCATTATCCCAATGTTTCTGGGGATACAATCAGACTTAAACTTTTTCCCTTCACTTTGAAAGAAAGAGCCAAAGATTGGCTTCACTCTCTTAGACCATATTCGATTGGGTCATGGGTTGAGATGAACCGGGAATTCTTGAAAAAGTTCTTCCCGGCTCATAAAACAAACACTCTTCGAAGGGCCATAATGAATTTCTCAGCTAAAGAGGGTGAATCATTCTTTCAATGTTGGGAAAGATTTAAGGAACTCCTGCTTGCTTGCCCACATCATGGCTATGAGAGTTGGCGAATTATAAATTTTTTCAATGATGGATTAAGTTCTAATATGCGCCAATTTGTGGAAATGATGTGCAATGGCGAGTTTATGAGTAAAAATCCAGATGATGCTTGGAGTTACTTGGACATGTTGGCTGAAAACGCCCAATCTTGGGATACCTCGGATAAACCCAAGAACCCCAAGCCTACTCAAGAGAAAGGAGGGATTTATGTCCTTAAAGAGGAAGACGACGTAAATGCAAGGATAGCCAACCTCACAAGGAAGGTTGAGGCCATGGAACTTAGCAAAAATGGAGTTTCCAAGCCCAAGGAAGCTGTTGAAACCACATGTGGGATTTGTCTCACCGACTTACACGCCACGCAAGATTGTCCCACAATTCCTGCATTTAAGGAAGTGCTGCAAGAGACAGCCAATGCCACATATGGTTATCAACGTCCCTTCAATGGACCGGTAGGTAATACGTACAATGAGAGTTGGAAGAACCACCCGAATTTCAGTTGGAAGAATGCCCCAACGGGCAATCCTACCAACTCCCAAAGAAGGCCACCCATGCAAAATATGGCCCCACCTCAATTCTCATTGGAGGATACCTTGAGAGCATTTATGCAAGGGCAAGCGCAAATAAATGAATCAAATCAGCAATTGTTCCAAGAGCTGAAAGTCTCGGTTCATGAGATTAAGGGACGCTTGAATGCTAGGGAAGGGACCTTTCCAGCCCAACCTCAGCCCAATCCTAAGCAAGTACATGAAGTAAGCATCCCTAATCCTTCCAACCAAAACATGGAGCAAGCTAAATCCATTACCACCCTTAGAAGTGGTAAGCAAATTGACAAAACTATTCCGGTGAAGGCCGATGAGCCTAATGATCCGGTAAGTTCTGAGGATGAAAATGGATCTAACTTAGCCCCACAACAACCGGAACGCATTTACCAGCCCATAGCACCATTCCCATCGAGATTGGTTGCCCCAAAATCTCTCCCAAATTCTCAAGATATTCTAGAGATTTTCAGACAAGTCAAGATCAATATCCCTTTGCTTGATGCCATCAAACAAATTCCCTCTTATGCCAAGTTTCTAAAAGACCTATGCACAACAAAACGCAAATATAATGTGCAGCAAAAGGCCTTCTTAACTGAGCAAGTTAGTGCCATCCTCACTCAAAAGACTCCCCCAAAATTCAAAGATCCCGGTAGTCCCACAGTCTCATGTATCATTGGAGACTACCGGATTGAACGTGCCTTGTTAGACTTGGGGGCGAGTGTAAACTTGATCCCATACTCAGTATATGAGCAATTGGGCCTTGGTGAATTAAAACCCACCAAAACCACATTGCAACTCGCTGATAGATCTATCCGTGTACCAAGGGGGATAGTTGAGGATGTTTTAGTCCAAGTTGACAAATTCTACTACCCGGTAGATTTTATAGTCTTGGACACACAACCGGTTTTGGATGCTAGCACCCAAATACCGGTGATATTAGGCCGCCCATTCCTTGCCACATCAAACGCAATCATCAATTGCCGGAATGGGGTGATGCAAATATCTTTTGGAAACATGACACTAGAGGTAAATGTGTTTCATTTGGGCAAAAGACATAGGGATGTCGATGATGATGAGTGCTTCGATGTGAACATGCTCGAAACTTTTGAAGAAGAAGAACTCCTCCAACTTGAACCACTGGAAAGTTTGGAGACATGCTTAGCACATATCATGGATTCCGAAGATCCCATCAGTAGCGAGATTGTGCAGGCATTAAATATAGAAAGACCGGTAGTTGATACTAGCCGGTGGAGGCACCACTTTGAAAAATTGCCACCAACCACATCAAGGCCTCTACCGTCTAGCATCAAACCACCGAAGCTTGACCTCAAACCATTGCCATCAGAGCTTAAATATGTATATTTGGGTCAAGACGAAACTTTCCCAGTTGTCATTGCCTCCCACCTAGAAAAAGACCAAGAGCTCAAGTTGATTGAGTTACTCAAAAAACACCGGGAAGCCATAGGTTGGACAATAGCGGATCTCAAAGGGATAGATCCTTCGGTTTGCACTCACCGTATACACCTTGAAGAAAACGCAAAAACGACTAGACAACCTCAAAGACGGTTAAATCCAAACATGATGGAGGTTGTCAAAGCCGAGGTGTTAAAGCTATTGGATGTGGGTATCATCTACCCCATCTCAGATAGCCAATGGGTGAGTCCTACCCAAGTTGTCCCCAAGAAATTCGGTATTACCATCATTGAAAACGCCAACAACGAGCTTATACTGACTAGGGTGACCACCGGTTGGCGTATGTGCATTGATTATAGGAAGCTCAATACGGTCACTAGGAAAGACCACTTCCCTCTCCCATTTATGGATCAAATCTTGGAGAGGTTGGCAGGCCATCCCTATTATTGCTTCCTAGATGGCTATTCCGGATACAACCAAATTGAGATAGCTCCGGAAGACCAAGAGAAAACCACATTTACATGCCCGTTTGGTACCTTCGCTTACCGAAGGATGCCATTCGGGTTATGCAATGCACCCGCCACATTCCAACGATGCATGTTGAGTATTTTCTCGGACATGGTGGGTGAGTTTCTTGAGGTGTTCATGGATGACTTTTCTGTTTTTGGTTGTACTTTTGATGAGTGTCTCGAACACTTGAAGTTGGTCTTGAGGAGGTGTGAGGAAAAACAACTTGTATTAAACTGGGAAAAATGCCATTTCATGGTACAAGGAGGAATAGTCCTTGGACACATCATCTCGTCCAATGGAATAGAAGTAGACCGGGCGAAAATTGATATAATTTCCAATCTACCACCACCCAAAAGCATACGCGATGTGCGGTCCTTCCTTGGACACGCCGGTTTCTATCGAAGGTTTATAAAGGACTTTAGTCACATCTCAAGGCCTTTATGCAACCTTCTACAAAAGGAAAACCAATTTGAGTGGAGTGCCGAATGTCAATTAGCTTTTTCAAAGCTAAAAGACATGTTAACAACCGCTCCTATCATGCAACCACCAGATTGGTCCACTCCTTTTGAGTTGATGTGCGATGCAAGCGATTTTGCTATTGGGGCGGTGTTAGGCCAAAAGAAGGATAAAAAGCCCCATGTCATCTACTACGCAAGTAGGACCTTGAATCCTGCCCAAGTTAACTATTCGACTACGGAGAAAGAGCTCCTAGCTGTCATTTTTGCCTTGGACAAATTCAGGCCATATTTAATAGGATCCAAAGTTATTGTTTATACAGATCATGCGGCGCTGAAATACCTTCTTTCCAAGAAGGATGCTAAGCCCCGTTTGCTAAGATGGATCCTACTCCTTCAAGAATTCGATTTGGAGATCAAAGATAAGAAGGGGGTAGAAAATGTGGTGGCGGATCATTTATCCCGTCTAGTCCTATCAAATTCCATTGACGAGTCACCTATTGAGGACTCATTCCCTGATGAGCAACTCTTTGTTGCTATGCATCCACCATGGTACGCTGATATAGCCAATTATCTTTCCACAGGTGCAATGCCGACTCATTGGACTGCGCAAGACAAACGTAAATTTCTAAGGGAAGTGCGCAGATTTTTCTGGGATGAACCTCTATTGTTTAAATATTGCCCAGACCAAATTATAAGGAGATGCGTCCCCGATGATGAACACAATTCAGTCATCTCCTTTTGTCATGATCAAGCATGTGGGGGTCATTTTTCAGCCAAGAAAACAACTGTAAAAATTATGCAGTGTGGTTTTTATTGGCCCACATTATTTAAGGACACCCACGAATTTTGCAAAGCTTGCGAGCGCTGCCAGAAGTTAGGAGGATTATCCCGTCGAAATATGATGCCCCTCACCCCAATTCAACATCTTGAAGTCTTTGACTGTTGGGGCATCGATTTCATGGGACCATTCCCCTCATCTTTTGGACATGTCTATATTCTGCTTGCCGTAGACTATGTGTCTAAATGAATAGAGGCTATCCCATGTAGAACCAACGATCATCGTACGGTTCTCAAGTTTCTCAAAGAAAATATACTTTCTAGATTTGGGACACCTCGAGCCATTATTAGTGATGGTGGTTCTCACTTTTGCAATAGACCTTTTGAAACTTTGATGAAGAAATATGGTATTAGGCACAAAGTGAGTACCCCATACCACCCACAAACAAGTGGACAAGATGAAATCTCCAATAGGGAAATCAAGCAGATTTTAGAAAAGACGGTGAGACCGGATCGCAAGGATTGGTCCCTACGATTAGATGATGCACTTTGGGCTCACCGTACTGCCTACAAGACACCCATTGGAATGTCCCCTTATAGACTTGTCTATGGGAAAGCTTGCCACTTGCCTGTGGAGATAGAACACAAAGCCTATTGGGCAATTCGGGCCCTAAATTCGACATAGACAAAGCTAGCTCGCTTCGCAAACTTCAATTAAATGAGCTTGATGAGATCCGGAACGATGCATATGAGAATTCGAGAATTTACAAGAGCAAGATGAAGGCCTTTCATGACAAGCACATTTTAAGGAAATCTTTCCATGAAGGACAGAAAGTGCTCTTGTATAATGCCCGACTTCATCTTTTTCCGGGAAAATTACGATCTCGATGGACCGGCCCATATATTGTTAAAGAAGTTTTTCCTCATGGGGCTGTTGAGATTGAGAATGCAGCGAATGGTGACTGTTTCAAAGTTAATGGACAACGCCTTAAACCATTTGTTGAGAAATTTGATTCAGAGGACATGTCCATCTCCCTGAATGATCCTGTCTATCAGGATGATTGATCTCCTAGTCTGATGGAGGTATAGCATAGGTAGGTTTAGTTTTGTTTTACTGTTTTAGTAGGATTTAGTTGTTGGAATTGCAGACCTCCATGATCGCTCTCTCAGGTACTATTGATTCTCACTCTCTCATATTTTACCATTGTTCTCATGTTCATGCTAACTAACTATCTTTTTACATTGAGGACAATGTAAGATTTGGTTGGGGGGTGAGATGAGATCCCTCATCTAGCATATTGCAACATTTCGAGCTTCATATGCACAAAATTTTTTCAAATTTTCTAACATCTCAAAACTCTTTTAGAAAATTTTGTTTCTATACATTTGAGAGGCTATGAGTAGAAGAGGAGGAGAAACGAAGTGTGTGATGTTGTAGTCTTGAATTTCTTCCAACATAATGGTTTTATATGTTAATTCCCCTATTGTTGTGATTGATAGAAAATTTGAACACCTTTACACCAAGTTCACATTACACGATTTTCATGAGTGACAGGTTTATGTGATTTGTGGATTAGCTAGACTTTGGTTTAGAGGTGTTGAGCAGCCAAGCCGGGGTATTTTGTCCATCCTTGTCCATGGAAAAATAATGAAAGATATGGATTTCTAAAAATCCTATCTAAGTTAAAAGAAAAAGGAAAGAAAGGATGAAATCGGGAAGGAAAGAAAAATGGTGGAAAATTCCGAAAAGGGCTACCTATTACCAACCGGGGGATGGTCGAACCGTAACCAAAGCCGGAAATGGGACGTAGTGTGAAAGCCGTCGGAAGGACGGTAAGGTAAATTCCTGTCGTAGGCTTGTTGTTGCTCTGTGCACCTTAAAATCCTTGGTTTACTTAATCTATGAAGAAGATGATCCCAGAAACTCATGAGATGAACTTTCACTATGCACACTAGGTTGAATTTGTTCGAGTTCTTCTATTTATCAATCAATCAGCGGGAATTTCATGTAGACACTTATTATGTCTTGAGAGTCCAAGGTTCAGCTTCTAACACCTAATTTTTCCAAATTTTACACTTATACATCTTGGAATGGATAGAAACATGATTTCTGGAAGAGAGTTGGATTTGGAGGTTTGAAACTGTTTCACGCATATTTTGCTCGGGACTAGCAAAAAGCTGGTTGGGGGGTGTGTTGAACCTCCAATTCATACATTGCATTGCCCATTACACTACATAATTTGCATGATTTTCATGGTTTAAAGGCCCACCTAACATGTGTTTTGTGATTGTAGAGATAAGAGTGGATTTCATCAAATTGGAGCCGAAAGATTATATTTGAAGACATTGGATGAAGTCCTAAGATGGACCAAGGAAAGAAGAAGAAAGAGAGAGGAAAGAGAATGAAGAAAAGAAGAAAAAGATGAAGAAATATAAGGCCGACCGGTCATGACCGGTCGGGCTCTTTTTGCCTTGATCCAGTATACATGGCCGACCGGCCATGCACACTATATGAAGGCTTCGCAAGTTGAAGATAGGCCGACCGGTCACGACCGGTCGGCCATGTATACTGGATCAAGGCAAAAAGAGCCCGACCGGTCATGACCGGTCGGGCATGCACGCTGGAATGAATGGAAAATCAGCCGACCGGTCACGACCGGTCGGCTCTGCGTAAGAAGGAGTCCTTTCTAATTCGGGACTCCGAAAATTGCTGCGCAAGGCGTAGGATTTTGCAGAATCCGACGCAAGGGAGGATTGTTGCTATAAAAGGCCACCTAGGGGCTCTCCCTAAGGTATCAGAGAAGAGAAGGAACGTGAGTTTGGAGGCTGAAGGCGACTGTGGAGCGTCTGCAACATCTATCTTCGGGTTTTTCTAGTTTTATGCTTTATTTTTGAGTTTTTAGTTGTAGCATGACTATGCTCGGCTAAAACCTCTCAGCTAAGGCTGAGAGGTGAAGCTTGTAGCCAGTTCTATGTTAATTTCAGTTTGAGTTAAGTATTTTTCAATTCAAAGTTGATTTTTCTTATGTTTCAGTCCAATAGGTGGTAGTTTGAGATGTCTTATCTGAGTTTATGTGCTCCGGACATGAATTCCTTTTAATTCTCTGAGATTATCACAGGTTGCTTGTTTAGATTCGAATTATAGTAATCCTTGAGCAGGCCATAGTCCATAGGCATGGCTGTTACTCCGCAGGCTATGAATTTGAATTCTACATTGATTAAATGGACTTGAACTTGGAAGTTCAACTTGAATTGGATGAATGTGTGTGAATGCTTTATTTTCCAACTAGATAAGAGATAGGACTTCAAATCTAGTTGTGTTCTCTACTTGGATTGACTGAATTGACATAGGATTGCTACAAGTGGATCCTTGAAAGCCTCAGTACATTATATCTCTGATTTTTCATTAAGTTATTATTTTAATTAAACATCCCATTGAATTTGAAATTTACTCTATTAAACTGAGTTGCTGGAGTAATTAGGAAGCTGTTACTCTTTCCCTGTGGATCGACCTCGGTCTTACCGAGATTTATTACTACATCGCAGCCTTACACTTGAGGCGAGCGAACAGACATATCTTCAATACGCTTCGCACCAACCATGGACCACAAGTCTGATCAACTTGTGCAAGGGTCGAGAGGGAATGGCATTACGCCATTCTTTGATGTTTTGGGTTTCCTATGGTCGATCTACAAGCAACTTACCTGAGATCTTGTTTTAGCATGAGTTTGAGCAATGGGCGAAGCGTAATCCTCAAGTCTTGATCTTCAATTCTTCGACCGGGGCTCACACGACAAGACGCTACCAACCAACACGCCAATTGACAACAAAAGATGTACTAACAGAAGGGTCTGTTCACTCCCCAAGTGTAGGGTTACGAAGTAGTAATAATTCGAAAAGACCAAGTATCGTTCCCACAGAGATTTATGAATGAGTATTCTCAAAATTTATCTAAAACAACTAATAATTAAGATCCTATTAAGAACTAAAGCTGGAAAATAGTGATTTGGGTTTAAACAGTGAATGTGTAAGGTAATATCGATCTGAAAAGGCACTAGAGCGCCAAGGATCCACTTTTGATAAGTTTCAATGCATCAACACAACTAGGTCTCTCATAACTCAATCGGAATCGAATTCATATCTCTATCCGATTGGAATATAGAGCAATTCAATCAGTAATTATCCAAAACAAGTGTTTATTCATTGATTTGATTTCCACAACCATGCTCAGGCCTTGGGCACACACAATTGTGTAGGCCAAGCCTCTTTTCAATCTAATTGAGACTCACAACCATAGCCTTCATCAAATCCTATCACTAGACTTGATTACAACTAATGATTAGAACTCTAATTAAATCAAAATCAATCAACAAACAACTATTTCAGATTACTACAAAAGATAAGAACTTTAGTTGAATGAGTTCCCACATGAAAATCAGGCCATTGCATACAAGGCAATCAAAGAATCTACCATGCCCGGAGTCGATGATAGATCAATGAACTACACAAGGATAAACAATGCTCAAAAGCTAAATTACTAAGTTAGGATCACTAAGAAGCACATGAGCCCGGAGTCATCAAGAGATCAAAGTAAAAACCCAACTAGTACTTGATTCAAACTCACATTAACTAAAATTCATCGATTAAATCATAAAAAGGAAACCTAGTTGCATCAATCCATCAAAAACGAATCAAAAGCTTCACATCTTAGCCCTAGCTAAGAGGTTTTATTTCATCTCTAACATCCTTGAACTAGAAGCCTCAAAAACATAAAAACTACTAAAACAGGAAGAAAACTAAGAAAAATTGAAGTAGAATCCATCTCCCAAGCAATCCCCACGTCCTAGCATGCCCTGGTATGAAGGGAAGAAGTCCTTTTATAGCTTGGAGGTGTCCATTGCGTAAGAAACTTCCAAATTGCGCAAGGAATTACGCACTTGCGCAGAGAATTTCGGCGCCCGATTTAGAAGCTGTTGTTTACGGAGGTACGACCGGTCAGTCTTGTCTGAAAAACTGTCCAGCAAGTTCTGCATTATTCCTATTGAACGCACAACCGGTCGCACGACCGGTCTGAGTGATGCACGACCGGTCTTCAGTACATTCTTCTGCTTTCTCTTCTTTTCTCCTTTGCTTCTTCCTTCCATCCTTTTTGCACTTGGTTCTGTGATCTTCAATGTATATAAAGTGCTCTATTTAGCCTTGAATCAGTGAAATCTCCACCTTGTTCCTACAATCATAAATCATGCATTAGAGAAGTCCTTTAAACATGTAAACCGTGCATAATGAGTGATGAATTGGGGTTAGAATATGCACAATTAAGAGCTCAACACACCCCCCAACCAGCATTTTGCTAGTCCCGAGCAAAACATGCATGAAACAAGTTTCATTCTTCAAAACCCAACTCTCCTCTAGAAACTATTCTTCTATACGTTCTACGACACACAAGCATAAAAATCAGAGAAATTAGGTGATAGAGGTTGAAACCTTAAACTCTCAGAACATAATAAGTGTT
The DNA here is from genome assembly GCA_003013855.2 of Liriodendron chinense. Taxonomy (NCBI): domain Eukaryota; kingdom Viridiplantae; phylum Streptophyta; class Magnoliopsida; order Magnoliales; family Magnoliaceae; genus Liriodendron; species Liriodendron chinense. Next base: position 752,852 of record PVNU02000767.1, on the reverse strand, counting down.
TATATAAAATTCCCGCTGATTGATTGATAAATAGAAGAACTTGAACAAATTCAACCTAGTGTGCATAGTGAAAGTTCATCTCATGAGTTTCCGGGATTATCTTCTTCATAAATCAACTAAACTATAGATCTCAAGGTGCATAGAGTAACAACAAGCCTATGACAGGAATTTGCCTTATCGTCCTTCCGACGACTTTCACACTACGTCCCATTTCCTGCTTTGGTTACAAGTAGACCATCCCCCAGTTGGTAGTAGGTAGCCCTAATCGGAATTTTACACCATTTTCCATCATTCCCAATTTCATCCTTCCTTTTCCTTTTTCTTTTACATTAGATAGGATTTTTAGAAATCCATATCTTTCGTTATTTTCCCATGGACAAGGATGGACAAAGTACCCCGGCTTAGTTTCTCAACACCTCAAATCAAAGTCTAGCTAATCCACAAATCACATAATCCTTTCAAATCATGAAAATCGTGTAATGTGAACTAGGTGCAAAAGGTGTTCAAATTTTCTATCAATCATAAAAATAGGTGAATTCACATATAAAACCATTATATTAAGAGAAGTTCAAAGCTTGCAACATCCCTCACTTCATATCTCCTCTTCTTATACTCATGCTATCTCGAATGCTTAGAATCAAAGTTTTCCAAAAGAGTTTTGAATTTTTTTGAAAAATTGAAATTTTTTTTACATCATTGCTCGAAATGTCACAAAAACTAGTAGATTCATCTAAGGAATCTCTCACCCCCCAACCAAAACTTCACATTGTCTTCAATGTAAGAACGTGTACAATGAATACAACACGTGAGAGCAATGACAAAACGAAAAGGAGTGAGAAAGAGAGATATCACCTGAAGCATATATTTCATGGCAAGATTAATTTTTGGAGATGGATTACTTCACAACTAATTCAACTATCAAAGTAAATCCTAATGGGAAGGTATTCTAGAAAATCATCCTCCGTCAGACTAGGAGGTTAATCCCAACAACTCATCCAAAAGCATAAAGTCAAGCAGAATCATTAGATGGATCAAAAGGTTTCGCAGTAACGTCATCCAATATCCTGCTGTACAATAAACATGTGTGTAGATAAACCACTGAAAATCCCAAAAATGAATATCAGCAGGTTCCTTAATGTGTGCATCACATGTATAAGGGGAGACAACATCATATTTACCAGAAAAAATATGTCTCCAATCAGATTTTCCTGGGCATTGATATTGCAGGTATGGATCATCCTAGGGTTGGTAGAGTTCAGTGTGCATGATCCACAAAGGTGTCGAAATATGAATTGATTTCTCAGCACAAAAAGGTATTGTTTCCACATCCTTCTCTCGGCTAACGTCATATGTCGATACCGACTCGAAAAGTGTGACCATATCTCTTATCATATCATCATTCTCATCAAGGGAGTAAGTCATATTTTCATCTAAGTGACATGAGTAAAAAGGTGAGAGGGACTCATTTTCCACAATAGAATTGATTATGTTTATTTCGTGGACCTCCTCATCCTCATCCTCTTGTTGGTTGTCAATATTGAAAGCATTCAACTCAATCGTCATATTGCCAAAAGACATTTGTATGACCCCACTCCTACAATTTATGATAGCGTTTGATGTAGCTAGGAATGGGCGGCCAAGTATGACAGGAATTTGAGGGCCAATATTAACCATGGGTTGTGTGTCCAAGACAATAAAGTCCACCTGGTAGTAGACTTTGTCAACTTGGACAAGGACGTCCTCAATCACCCCTCTCGAAATACAAATCGATCGGTCAGCAAGTTGTAATGTGGTTTTGGTGGGTTTTAATTCACCTAAATCCAATTGTTCATAGACCGAAAAGGGAATTAAGTTCACACTTGCCCCTAGATCAAGTAAAGCATGTTTCACCCGGTAGTCTCCAATCACACATGATATTGTCGGACAACCTGGATCTTTGTATTTCTTAGGCATCCTGTGATTTATAATGGCACTTACATTCTCTGTCAAAAATGCCTTCTTTTGCACATGTATTTTTCTTTTCACCGTGTAAAGGTCTTTTAAAAATTTAGCATATGACGGTATTTGTTTAATGGCATCCAACAATGGGATGTTGATTTTGACTTGCTTGAAAACCTCCAAAAATTCCTGATATTTATCTTGAGGTTTGGCTGCAATCAAGCGTTGGGGGGAATGGAGCAACGGGCCTATATTCTTTCAATGGCTCTTTTTCATTCATGGCGGTGCGAGGTCCATCATCCTCTTTAGAAGATAATGTTGAGCTCTTAATTGTGCATATTCTAACCCCAATTCATCACTCATTATGCATGGTTTTATGATTTAAAGACTAATCTAATGCATGGATTTGTGATTGTAGGAATGAGAAGGAGACTTCACCAATTCATGGTTAAAAGAGTCACTTTGTATGCATTGAAGATCAATAGAACAAGTGCCGAAAGGTGGAAGAAAGAAGCAAGAAAGAAAGAGAAGAGATGATGAAGAAAATCTGAAATTTTGTGCTTAGACCTGTCTGTAGACCGGTCGCTAGACCGGTCGCCAGACAGGTCGACAGACAGGTTGCTAGACCTGTCGCCAGACAGGTCGACAGTGTATTTTTTTTGGACTGTTTTTCTCATCTTAGACTGGTCGCCAAACCGATCGCCAGATAGGTCGAGAGTAGTCCAGAAACACAAAAACTCTCTGGACAGATTCTGCAGTTTTGAGACCGATCATGTGACCGGGCGTTCACAGTCTCAAACCGGTCATGAGACCGGTCATCAGTGTAACAGAATGCACGAAAAGGTCGGATTTTCTTTGCGCAATTGCGTAATTCCTTGCTAAATCTGGAATCTTCCGCGCCAATCTATAAAAGGGACTTCTCCTCTTCATACCAAGGCATGCTAGGACGTGGGGATTGCTTGGGAGACGGATTTTACTTCAAGTTTTCTTAGTTTTCTTCCTGTTTTAGTAGTTTTTATGTTTTTTAGGCTTCTAGTTCAAGGATGTTAGAGATGAACTAAAACCTCTTAGCTAGGGCTAGAAGGTGAAGCTTTTTATTCATTTTTGATAGATTGATGCAACCTAAGTTTCCTTTTTATGATTTAATTGATGAATTTTAGTTAATGTGAGTTTGAATCAAGTACTAGTTGGGTTTTTTACTTTGATCTCTTGATGACTCCGGGCTCATGTGCTTCTTAGTGATCCTAACTTAGTAATTTAGCTTCTGAGCATTGTTTATGCTTGTGTAGTTCATTGATCTATCATCGACTCCGGACATGGTAGATTCTTTGATTGCCTTGTATGCAATGGCCTGATTTTCATGTGGGAACTCATTCAACTAAAGTTCTTATCTTTTGTAGTAATCTGAAATAGTTGTTTGTTGATTGATTTTGATTTAATTAGAGTTCTAATCATTAGTTGTAATCAAGTCTAGTGACAGGATTTGATTAAGGCTATGGTTGTGAGTCTCAACTAGATTGAAAAGAGGCTTGGCCTACACAATTGAGTGTGCCCAAGGCCTGAGCATGGTTGTGGGAATCAAATCAATGAATAAACACTTGTTTTAGATAATTGCTGATTGAACCGCTCTATATTCCAATCAGATAGAGATATGAATTCGATTCCGATTGAGTTATGAGAGACCTAGTTGTGTTGATGCATTGAAACTTATCAAAAGTGGATCCTTGGCGCTCTAATGCCTTTTTAGATTAAAATTACCTTACACATTCACTGTTTAAACCCAAATTGCTATTTTCCAGCTTTAGTTCTTAATAGGATCTTAATTACTAGTTATTTTAGACAAATTCTGCGAATACCCATTCATAAATCTCTGTGGGAACGATACTCGGTCTTTCCGAATTATTACTACTTCGCAACCCTACACATGGGGAGTGAACAGATACCGGATCATTAGGCGTTGAAACCTTCACCGGATCAGATTTTTCAATAATTTTACCACTTCTAAGGGTGGCGATGGCCTTAGCATGTTCCATGTGTTGGTTAGAAGAACTAGGCACGCTTATTTCGCATTGTGGTTTTGGATTTGGTATGGGTTGGGCTGGAAGAATCCCTTCCCTTGCGTTTAAGCGAGCCTTGATTTCCTCCACCGCATTTTTAAGTTCAAGCATTATCGTATGGTTGGATTGAGTTATTTGAGCTTGACCTTCCATAAATGCTTTCAAAGTATCCTCTATAGGCATTTGAGGTGGGGCCATAGGAACTTGCAATGGGGGCCCCCTTTGTGGATTATTTTGATTACCCGTGTTTCCATTCGCCCAATTGAAGTTAGGGTTGTTTCTCCGACTAGAATTGTTCGTGTTTGAATTTGGAGTACTAAAAGGTCGTTGATAACTATTCAAAGCATTCGACTGTTCAAATAAAAGTTCTCGAAATGCATACATTGTTGGACAATCCGGCGTTTGATGCACATTGGAAGCACAAATACCACAAATAGTTTCAACAGCCCCCCTTTGTTGGGTTGTGTCCACTTTCTTTAGTTCCATCTCCTCGACCTTTCGTGTGAGTTTAGCCACTCTAGAACCTAGATCATCTTGCTCATTTAAAACATAAATTTCTCCCCTTTCCTTGGCTTGGGGATGTTTTGAACTTGTAGGCTTAGGTGTATCCCATGCTTGTGTGTTTTCAGCCAACATGTCAAAATAGTCCCAAGCTTCCTCCGTTTCCTTGTTCATGAACTCCCCATTGCACATCATCTCCACAAATTGGCGCATGGTTGAGTTTAATCCATCATAGAAGAAACTAATCAACCTCCACCGTTCATAACCATGATGTGGGCATGCGTTTAATAACTCATTATACCTTTCCCAACATTGGAAAAAGGTTTCTTCTTCTTTTTGGGCAAAGTTCATTATGGCCCTTCTTAGTGCATTGGTTCGATGAGTAGGGAAGAATTTTTTAAGAAACTCCCTAGTCATCTCAGCCCATGTCCCAATAAATCTTGGCCTTAAGGAATGTAGCCATGATTTGGCCTTCTCTTTCAAGGAAAAAGGGAACAATTTAAGTTTTATAGTATCCTTGGTCACATTGTCATAGTTTATTGTGGCAATAACCTCTTCGAACTCCTTAATGTGTAGATACGCGCTCTCAGAGTCGAGTCCATGGAATCTAGGGAGAAGTTGGATCAACCCCGGTTTAAAATCAATGTTTCCCACATTGTGAGGGAAAATTATGCAAGAGGGAGTACTCGTCTTAGCTGGTTGTAAATAGTCACGTAAAGTTCTAGGTTGAGGTACATCCCCCACTTCATTCTCATCCAATTCAGTAAGGTTTGGGGCTTGATTTTGATGTTGATTAGCCCCTTGATTTGGTTGATTTTCAGCCATCTCTCTAGTAATTTTAGGAAAATTTTGACGTTTTCTAACACAAGGTTCTCTATCAATCCCTTCAACAATTCCTCCGTCATGATTGAGTCGGTTATTAGAATCCCGAGCCCAATGTGTCATGCAAATCCAAAAAGATTGAAACAAAAAGGAAAAAGAATTCTTCCTTCCTTTCTTTACTCTTCTCTGAGACCGAAGCACAAGGTGTCTTGCAATGGCTAAGCGAGAAGCAAGGATAGAGACCGATTTCTCCTGGTCAATAAGGGTTCAGAGAACTCCCCACCCACTCTTTGAGTCTTTTGAGAAAAGTGCAGAAAAAAAAGAAAGAGGAATAGGTTTGTGAAGAGAAATCTCTGAGCACAAGGTAATCCAAGACGGCAGTGCCGACCATAGGAATCAAGGTGGCACAAGGCCAACCTATCAGAGATCCAAGAGGAGTCTCCACCCACTCTACAAGAGATGAATATGGTAGGAATGAGTAGGAGAAGAAGAAGAGTAAGGTTAGAACGATGGAACCTGATTTGTGACTTAAGATGCCTCCTTCTTCTTCCACTTCCTAAAAATCCCTGAATTAGATCTATGTTAGAATCCTGCAAAATCAAAATCAAGTAAGTTAGTATTTAGAAGAAAACCTACCCTAGAAAGCAAAACAAATCCTAAATCTATCTTAACACAATCTTAACTAAAAGCTATCTCAGAAAATTCTAAAAATACCGCATAGAAATCCCCGGCAACGGCGCCAAAAACTTGTTCACTCCCCAAGCGTAGGGTTGCGAAGTAGTAATAATTCGAAAAGACCGAGTATCGTTCCCACAGAGATTTATGAATGGGTATTCTCAAAATTTATTTAAAACAACTAATAATTAAGATCCTATTAAGAACTAAAGCTGGAAAATAGTGATTTGGGTTTAAACAGTGAATGTATAAGGTAATATCGATCTAAAAAGGCAAGAGCGCCAAGGATCCACTTTTGATAAGTTTCAATGCATCAACACAACTAGGTCTCTCATAACTCAATCGGAATCAAATTCATATCTCTATCCGATTGGAATATAGAGCGGTTCAATCAGCAATTATCCAAAACAAGTGTTTATTCATTGATTTGATTCCCACAACTATGCTTAAGCCTTAGGCACACTCAATTGTGTAGGCCAAGCCTCTTTTCAATCTAGTTGAGACTCACAACCATAGCCTTCATCAAATCCTGTCACTAGACTTGATTACAACTAATGATTAGAACTCTAATTAAATCAAAATCAATCAACAAAAAACTATTTCAAATTACTACAAAAGATAAGAACTTTAGTTGAATGAGTTCCCACATGAAAATCAGGCCATTGCATACAAGGCAATCAAAGAATCTACCATGCTCGGAGTCGATGATAGATCAATGAACTACACAAGCATAAACAATGCTCAGAAGTGAAATTGCGTTGGGTAGTCTAACATGACACCCTATGCATACACGTGCGGAAGCTTAAGGAGTAACTAGAATTATGGCTAAACCTATAGGAGGGGGTGATTAGGACATTTTTAAAACTCTTTTCCCCTACTTAAACAATTCAATAAATTAAACTACGTAAGCGATTAACACTTCGGCTTCCAAGCCTAAGTGGGTCCAATCAAAAGACTAGTAAATGATACATGTAATAACAACCTAGTCTACACAACTCATGTGGACTATAGAGGATGGATCAAGAAATGCTCAAGTCAACATGAGGTAGTGAAAGTACATCTTGTGAGTGTGGATGTGCCTATCAAGTGCCTAGCATACATTCCTATCAAGCATTCATAATTAAACAATTAAACTTACAATGCTAAGATATCAATGTGCTCAATTCAATCACAAACACAAGCATGTATAGTGGTTCGACTACTTGTCTACTCCACTCCCGGTTCAAGTACTCAACCCCTTTGAGCACACCGGCATTCACTGGGGAGTCTAAATCTGGTTCCTCCCAACCAAGGTGTTTTAAATCGGATCCACACAACCGGGGAGTTTATAGGTTCCTCCCAACCTACACGTTTGCACCCGTGTTGGTGGCTCCCCCTTGGAGACTTTGTTTAGGCCGACTAACGAGCCAAGGAACGGCTAACGTCCCTAGATTTTAGGCCCAACTAATAGGCCAAGGATCGACTAACGACCCTAGGTCGAGTTTGTCAAACAAACTCTACACTTAACTCCCACAGGGAATTGAGTGGATGGACTCTTAACAAGACAACCTTACTTGTCGGATTGAGCCCCTTTGTAGCGCCGCTTTGGGTTGCTTCTTCTCGCTCTCCCGTGCTTGAATCGGCTCCCCTTGTGCTCCCCCGATCTTTGACGCCGCCGCTTTACCAAGGCTTCAGCTCCAAGATCAGCTACCTTGCATGTGATGCTCCATTAGAGATGCCCAAGGTGCTAGGGAATGGTGAAACCTCTACAAATGGTAGGAAATGGGTTTCCTAGAGGAATACACCTATTTGGAATCCTAGGTAGTGTTTAGACAAGGGATTTAACTATCATCAAGGTGTCTAAACCCTAGGAATCAAGAGGGAACAAGTCCATTCTCAAGATGCCATTGAATGGCCCAAGTTTGTGATGAAAACACAAGGAGAATGACTTGCTTTGGGTTTGGAATAGAGCCTCTAATGATCTCTAGCAATGGTGGCTTCTATCTCCTCAAAATCCCCTCTCTCTTTTCAAAAAATGAACCCCCATCTTTAAATAGATTTTCTTCCAATGGTAAAAAAATGGGCAGATTCGCGCATCTCCGATTGATCGGAAGAAGGTCCAATGGATCGGAGACCAGTCCGATTGATCGGAGACATGTCCGATTGATCGGATTTTAGTCCAGAGAGTTCTCTGGAGGATATTCCGATTGATCGGAACACTGTTCGATTGATCGGACTGACCCCTTCCGATGGATCAGAATACTGTCTGATTGATCGAAAATATGTCCAGTGGGTTTTCAAGGTTGTTGGAACAATTTCCGATTGATCAGAACTTCTGTCCAATTAATCGGAGTCCTATCGGAGCCAACGTCCAATTAATCGGAGATCAATCGGAAACTGCTGTTAGAGCTGTTTTAATTACAGCAGCTTCCATCTCTTTAATTAGTCTAACTTATTATGTTTTTCATGGAGTTTTAAGACTAATGATGATGACTAAAGGTATACCTAGTTGGTGCAAGTCATCTAAGAGGTTATGGGTTAGGTTTTGGTCAAGGCAAGGCACACCAAGGCATCACTTTTACCTGTTTCTTCTTTCTTGATGCAGCCGATCCATCTTAAGTCTTTGGTCTTCGTCTTTATTAAGCTCAACCGACACTAGACTCACTGACCTAAGTGATTGACAAACAAGGTGCACTAGTATGCCACAGAAAAGTGCACTAACAAGAAGCTAAATTACTAAGTTAGGATCACTAAGAAGCACATGAGCCCGGAGTCATCAAGAGATCAAAGTAAAAACCCAACTAGCACTTGATTCAAACTCACATTAACTAAAATTCATCAATTAAATCATAAAAAGGAAACCTAGGTTGCATCAATCCATCAAAAATGAATTAAAAGCTTCACCTCTTAGCCCTAGTTAAGAGGTTTTAGTTCATCTCTAACATCCTTGAACTAGAAGCCTCAAAAACATAAAAACTACTAAAACAGGAAGAAAAATAAGAAAACTTGAAGTAGAATCCGTCTCCCAAGAAATCCCCACGTCCTAGCATGCCCTGGTATGAAGGGAAGAAGTCCTTTTATAGCTTGGAGGTGTCCATTGCGTAAGAAACTTCCAGATTGCGCAAGGAATTACGCACTTGCGCAGAGAATTTCAGTGCCCGATTTAGAAGCTGTTGTTTACGCAGGTACGACCGATTGCACGACCAGTCGGACTGGCCTGGCCGACCGGTCACGACCGGTCAGTATTGTCTGAAAAACTGTCCAGCGAGTTCTGCATTCTTCCTGTTGAACGCACGACCGGTCGCACGACCGGTCTGAGTGATGCACGATCGGTCGTATGACCGGTCTCAACTGGTCCAGTGAGGTTTTACATTGTGGAATCTTCTGTTGAGTGGCCAGACCGGTCGGACGACCGGTCTTGGGCTTTGAACGACCGGTCGTACGACCGGTCTTCAGTACATTCTTCTGCTTTCTCTTCTTTTCTCCTTTGCTTCTTCCTTCCATCCTTTTTGACTTGGTTCTGTGATCTTCAATGTATATAAAGTGCTCTATTTAGACTTGAATTAGTGAAATCTCCACCTTGTTCCTACAATCACAAATCATGCATTAGAGTAGTCCTTTAAACATGTAAACCGTGCATAATGAGTGATGAATTGGGGTTAGAATATGCACAATTAAGAGCTCAACAGGGTCTATGAATGAATGGGTAGACGCAGGGCAGCTAACCACTTTGACAGTCAAGCGAAACAAGTACTCCTGAAGTGATCCGGGAAAGCAACGAGACAATCGGGAGCGGAAGGGTTGTGATTAGGTACCCAGGTTGCAGCTTATGCAGGGACAATCACAACGTTTTCTCCAAACTCCAGCGGTATGTGCGAGTTATCTATTTCCAAACAATCAACTAGCTCAGATACAAAGGCAAGCAAAGATTCCAGATCACGATCTATGAATGAATGGGTCAGAAGTGGGGTGTCCACTCACTTTGACATTCGGTTGCATGCAACTTTTGCCAAAGAGGGGCATCTGTAGACACCCCACCTTCTGCTACAATGTTGGTAGAGATAACTGAATGAATGGAGGTCCATACCCCCAAACCCCATGTCCAAACCCAGCCAACCTCACCCTTGTAAGTCCCAATCCATAGCCTAACTCAAGCTTGAACCCAGTCAACTCACCCCTGAACATCAGCCTGAAAAACCCCCCATAAGAAAAAACCAATAAAAAAATCCTAAAAAAGGTCAAACTTAGTGAGTCAACCCGCTGAGTCAAATCACTGAGTCAACTCACCGGGTCAGTTCAGCCCTTGCACCCAGTCGACTCGTCGTGTTAAAAACCCATCTTTTCAACCCAATTAACTCACCTAGTTTCGAGCCACAGGTTCGGAGCAACTCCAAGTCGGACCTGTAGCTTTTTTGCTTCAGGTTCGAGGGTCGTACGCTCCGAACCTGAAGCTCAAACATATTTACGGGAGTTGCCACTCTCCGCTGCTATAAATACCCCCCTCCTCTCTTGTTTTAGCATCCAGAAAAAATTCCTCGACACCCAAAGAGAAAACCCAAAGTTTTGAGTCCATCTCCACCTCCCTTAGCTCATTCCTCCACCAAGGAGAGCCTGAGTGAGAAGAGTCTAACCTTAGTCCAGCCTAGCCTAACCCCAGTTCAAGTCTCTCAAGCTACCTAAGTCCTGATCTTAGCCGCTCGAAGCAAACCCTTGCGACGCCTCCATCCATCCAGTTACTCTCACATCAGCATCATCTCATTCACATCTAGCAAAGTGCAACATTTATTATTCTTCCAACCCCCCTGCTGACCATTCCACTACAAACACTTAATCAGGTCTTAGCGTATGCTCTGAGGTTTGCCGGCTCGCCCGGAACTTACTCATCAGAAACTATGACCAATCAAACACATATCAGGCATCTTGCATAAATCATATGTCAGTTCGAGCGTATGCTCTGGGCTTGCCTGTTAATAGAGACCTGCCCATCAGAAACTCTTACTGTTCAGACCTACATTCATGCATCATATCATTCATGACAATGTACGAGGATTAAATCAGACTTTCAAGTATTAGTTCGATTATGTGAAGTAAAGAACATACTTCGGTATGGGCAGAGTGGGTGCTTAACACCTTCCCACCCTGTAACTGTGATCCCTTACCTCGAATCTCTAACCGAATATCAAAAGGAGTCATTTTAGAGGAATGAATCTTCGGATTCCCTTCTCTAACGTTTTTACGGGGTCTAACCGACTGTAGATTCAAAGTAACTGGCTAGTGGCGACTCTAGTCTTATACGAACTCATCTAAACATATCCAGTTTAACACGACAACCGATAAAGCCCTTGAGAAAGAGAAAAGCCAGTGGCACAACGATGATTCGCGCACACCCCCCTTTTTCGAAAAGGAGGGCAAGGGAGCGCCAAAAGGCGAGCGTCCACACTACTGTGGACGCTCGCCTTTCTACGCTTCCAACCCTCCCTTTCGAAAAGGGGTTGCGCAAATCGTCGTTTGCTACTGCCTCGCCTCTTTCTCGAGGGAATTTTCCAGTTGTCATGTTATCGTTGGGTTAAATTGAATATATTTAAATGAGTTCGTATAAGACGAAAGTCGCCACCAGCTAGTTACTTCGAATCTACAGTCGGCTAGACCCCGTAGAAACGTTACAGAAGGAAACCCAAAGATTCATTCCTCTAAAATGACTCTTTTTTATTTGACGCTAGAGATTCGAAGTAAGGGATCACGGTTACAGGGTGGGAAAGTGTTAGGCACCCACTCTGCCCATACCGAAGTACGATCTTTGCTTTACAGAATCGAACTAATATTTGAAAGTCTGAATTAATCCTCGTACATTCTCATAAATGATATTATGCATATATATGGCTCTGAACAGTAAGAGTTTCTAATGGGCAAGTTCCAATCAGATAGGTAAGCTCAGAGCATACGCTCAAACTAACAGGTACTTTATGCGATATGCATGATGTGTGTTTGATCGGTCAGAGTTTCTGATGAGTAAGTTCCGAACAAATCAGAGAGCCTTAAAGCATACGCTAAGACTTGATCAAGTGTTTGTAGTGGAACGATAAACAGGGAGGTTGGAATAATAAGAAATCTTGCACTTATGCTATATGCGAATGAGATGATGCTTGTTGAGCTCTTAATTGTGCATATTCTAACCCCAATTCATCACTCATTATGTATGGTTATCATGATTTAAAGACTAATCTAATGCATGGATTTATGATTGTAGGAATGAGAGGGAGACTTCACCAATTCATGGTTAGAAGAGTCACTTTGTATGCCTTGAAGATCAAAGAAATAACGGATATGAGATGGAGGAAAGATGCAATGCAATGGAGGAAGAAAAGTGTGAAAAAGTCACAATTTACAGCCTAACCGGCCAGCCGGCCACAGCCACCGACCGGCTGGCCAAACCCTCCAGAAACAGCAAACTCTCAGGACTGGTTTTATGAAGGCCGAACTGTGGTCCGACCTGTCGTCCGACCGGTCGGATGACAGGTCGGCCATGCACTTTCAGAAGTCAGATTTCAGATACAGGCAGTCCCGTTTTTAGTTTTTAGCCCATTTTTCATGACCTATCTTGATGATATTAGAAAATCCAACACATCCATGTAGAAGAGGAGCTCGATGCCGAAATAACCCAAGTGGTTTCGTGTCGATCGAGCTACGGATTGACTGTGGTGGCCAAAACAATACGAACTGTCCAGAAAGTTCCAGATTCCGCCTACTCGACGCTGGAATGGTCCAGGTGGCCCATCATTGATGATATGAAGAATCTACTTTGACCATCTTCTAGAACATATCTATATATGAATAACCACAAAGTTTCAGATCAAAAGGACGTGTGGTTTGATCGTATCGGTTAAAGAAAGATGGACCATCCAGAAAGATCCAACTGCGCAGATTTTATAAAAAGCCCTAAGTGTTCTATTTTTTGAAGCTCATTATGGAATTATTTTGGACAATCTAATCCATCTATCATGTAGAAGAGGAATTTTTCTACTAATGTTCAAAATTTGAGATCAATCCGACCTCTATACACTCCGTAGCGTTGAAAGCAAGATGACTAGTTCTGAAGGTACCCGAATTGGGCGATTTTAAGAGGTAGCCAATGATCTGATTGGTGGGCCCATTCAGAAGATAATCTTGAAAATCTAAATCATCTATGAGGAAGATCACATTACAAGGAAGCTACAAATCAAATTTGAAGGTAATCCGATCATTGGTTAAGCCGTACCAAGCGAAACAAAATCTGTTATGTTGTTGTACTATTGTTGCACTATAAAAGGAGGTGCTCTCTTCTATTCCAAATCAAGCAAGGACGTGGGGAGCAAGGAGTTCAAGTCATAGGAGTCTTCCTAGCCTCCTGCAGCTAATTTTTCTTCCTTTTCTTAGTTTTAGTTCTAGTTTTTAATATGCTTTTTATTAGCTAATCTCTTAGCTAGATCTAAGAGGTGAACCTTATAGTTTTCTTAGATTGTTTAATTCGTTTTATTGGTTTCAAGTTGGATTTATTGAAGAACAATGATTTTTAGAAGTTTGAATAAAGTTCTAAGTAGTTTTTCTTAATCTTATGATGGCTCATGGATGTTTGGAAGAATTGCTTTAGTTCTTAATTGTTTTACATGATTCTAGACATGTACGCTCCGAGGAATCAGATTCAATACGCTCTAGACTTGGATCATCATGTGGGAACTTCAAACCATAGTTCTACCTTTTTGTTCTAAATTTTGAATATTGTGTTGATTGTTCATATGATTTGAATGAAGTTTAAATCATAATATAGTCAAGTCTTGTGACAAGGTTTGATGATTATTATGGTTATGATTTTAATCTATTGGAATTAGGATTGACCTATGCAATTGAGTGTGCTCAAGTCCTAACTTGAATTGAGGGGATCATGTTGATAAACAACACGTGTTGAATTGCTTTGATAATATAACCGCTCTATCATCTGGCTAGATAGGATTTTATTTCGATTCTAGTTGAGTAAGTGAGAAACCATAGCGAATTATGCATCTAAAGAGAGATATAAGTGGATCCTTGATGCTCTAGTTATCTTTTCATTATCAAATTTTCTATTTTATGTTCAAAACCAATTTCACAAACCTCTTTAGATTCTAGTTATTAGGATAGTTTGAATTGTTTACCTCCTTCCCTGTGGATCGACCTCGGTCTTACCGAGATTATTACTACATCGCAGCCTTGCACTTGAGGCGAGCGAACAAGTTTTTGGCGTCGTTGTCGGGGAAAGAGGTTAAACGGTTCTAATTGTTCTAGTAGCTATAGAGTAGTCTTAGTTAGGTAGGATTTTTAGTTTTTTTATAAGAAGTTTTCTGATTTTTTTTAGATTACTAACAATATTCTGTTTTTGTGTTTTGTAAGAACTTAGTTGTTGACATAATTCTCACCTTCACGGGTAACATCTTCCTTTCTTCTTTTTGTTTTTCTTCCTAGATTAGGGTAGTTTCAACTTCTTATAAATTCATTATGAATGATTGGACGGGTGGATTGTTTAAATACCTTTTGGAAGAAGAGAGGTCGAACCAAATAAAAAATCATTATGATTGGAACCATTACAAGCATGGATATTTTCCTAATACTCAATCTACTTCTAATACTCCCCCAAGTAAGACATTGCGAGATTACCGAAAAAAGAACAATGTGCATAACTTTTCACCGGGTAAGACAATTGGAGAGTATTGGAAAGAGATAAATAATGTTCCACCGGTTAGGACAATGTATGATCACTTGTTTGGCTACACATATCAACAACCATTTAATAGCCCAACATATGACATGCATAATCTTAATAGGTGAGAGCATCCAAATTTCAATTTGGGAGACGAGCCAACCATGGATGCCAACAATTATCTTCAAGAGTTTCTTTCTCATGAGCCATAGCCGACACGAACTCTTGAGGATACTCTACGAGAGTTTATGGAAATAACTGAGCAATGCATACAAAACCTCTCGCCATCTCAAAATCCTGAACCCAATATTGGGAACACCGATTCATCCCCCAACAAGGAGGAGGATGAGGCTATCCAAGCCCAACCCTCTTCTGATTTGATGACTAAACTTTTAGGGGATGTAGATCTCAGTGATCCCAACATTACCATCGATTATGGTGAATCAACTATCTCTTTTACCTATTCCAATTTGAATGGTGAAGAGATTTCAAGGATGGTTAACGAACCCAAGGAATCCACAAAATCTGAAAGTGATAGTTTGATTGCCTATAATGAAGGTTTGAAGGATGATTGTGAGTCCATGATTTCTTCTTCCAAAGAGCCGAATATTTATGAGTCGACGGAAGATATTCTTGCTAAAGAGATGGCCGAAGTGGATCTCTTTGAGTCCTCCCAACAACATAACATGACAAATTCTATTGTGGAAGATCTCCCTTTGACTGAAAATTCTGTTTCTTTGGATGATGTGGTGGCACAATCTCAAAATTTTAGATCAACCAATGTTAGATGATGTGCTTACCACTGAATCTAAAAAAAATTCTTTGGAAGACCTCCCCTCTATAGAGGAGGAATTCCTTGCCATTGAAACAGACTTTCCTCAATCACTTAGGGAGAACGATGACCCTTCATCCGACTCTCTCGATTTCCTAGAGGAATGCATGACCCACCCCTATGATCTGGATGATGAGATGATTATGGAGTTGGACTTTTTGTTAGACACGGTGTCGGTGCTTGAAGAACACCATTCCACTGATTTACACTCTTTACCATTATTTGTGGAAACACCGTGCAATTCTGAATTTGTGGAGGAGACAACCCAAACTAAAGAATACTTAATGAATGTCTCCCCACCATCATGGGTTCTTCAACCCATTGAAAATTCTGATTGGGAGGACCCATTTTTAATCAATTACAACCCAATTCAGAACTTGAGGAGATATCTTTTTGCTGCTCTTATCTTCTCCTTACATGCATGTGGTGCACACTATGATTGGACCTTAATGAAGAAACGCACCCATGTGTACATTCGAGCAGAACTTTGGATGGTCCTCATGAGAAACCTATTGAAATTCATGAAGATCCTGCTCAAATTTGATCATGTAGTCGATCGGACTAATCAAAGGTAGGTAGGTAGGTTAGGATTTCTTTCTGCATTTAGGATTGAATAAGTCCCATCGAGACAATGGAAGATGCTAGAATTGATCAACTTGCTACCTCAAGTACTCTCGTTCTCACTCTCCTTTGTTTTATGTCATTGCTCTCATGTCATGCATATTGCATATCTTATTACATTGAGGACAATGTAAGATTTGGTTGGGGGGTGAGATTCCTTAGATGAATCTACTAGCTTTTGTGACATTTCGAGCAATTATGTAGAATTTTTTCAATTTTTCTGAAATTTCAAAACTCCTTTGGAAAGCCACGTTTATATGCACTTGGGATGCCGTAAGTATGAAAGGAAAAAAGTTGTAGTGAGATGATTTGGAAACTCTTAAAGGACTTATAACATGATGGTTTTCTAATTGGATTCCCCTATTGATTTTATTGATCGAAAAATTGAAACACTTTTACTCCTAGTTCACTTTACACGATTCTCATGTTTTGAAAGGATTATATAGAATTGTGGATTGGTTAAGTTTGGATTTGAGGTGTTGAGAAACCAAGCCGGGGTACTTTGTCCATCCTTGTTCATGGGAGAATAACGAAATATATGGATTTCTAAAAATCCTATCTAATGAAAAAGAAAACGGGAAAGGAAGGATGAAAATATGGGAATGATGGAGAATATGGTGGAAATTTCTGAAAAGGGCTACTATTACCAACCGGGGGATGGTCTACCCGTAACCAAAGATGAAAATGGGACGTAGTGTGAAAGCCGTCGGAAGGACGCTAAGGTAAATTCCTGTCATAGGCTTGCTGTTGATCTATACACCGTTGAATCCATACCTTAGCTAATTCATGAAGAAGGTAACCCCGGAAATCCATGAGATGAGCATTCACTGAGCACACTAGGTTAATTTGTTTGGATCCTTCTATTTATCAATCAATTAGCAGAAATTCCATATGAACACTTGTTATGTTTTTGGAAGTTTAAGGTCTCAACTTCTATCACTCAGTTTTGCTGATTTTTGTACTTGCATGTCTTGAAGTGTATAGAAGCATAGTTTCTGAAGGAGAGTTGGGTTTTGGAGAATGAAACTTGTTTCACGCATGTTTTATTCTGGACTAGCAAAATGCTGGTTAGGGGGTGTGTTGAGCTCTTAATTGTGCATATTATAACCCCAATTCATCACTCATTATGCATGGTTATCATGATTTAAAGACTAATCTAATGCATGGATTTGTGATTGTAGGAATGAGAGGGAGACTTCACCAATTCATTGTTAATAGAGTCACTTTGTATGCCTTGAAGATCAAAGAAATAAAGGATATGAGATGGAGGAAAGATGCAATGCAATGGAGGAAGAAAAGTGTGAAAAAGTCACAATTTACAGCTTAACCGGCCGGCAGGCCAAACCCTCCAGAAACAGCAAACTCTCTGGAATGGTTTTATGAAGGCCGATCTGTGGTCAGACCTGTCGTTCGACCGGTCGGATGACAGGTCGGCCATGCACTTTCAGAAGTCAGATTTCAGATACAGGCAGTCCCGTTTTTAGTTTTTTGGCCCAGTTTTTGGTGGCCATCTTAATGATATTTGGAAATCCAATACGTTTATGTTGAAGAAGAGCTCGACACCGAAATAACTCAAGTGGTTTCGTGTCGATCGGAGCTACGGATTGACCGTGGTGCCCAAAACAATACAAACTATCCAGAAAGTTCCAAATTCCGCCTACTCGACACTGGAATAATCCAGGTGGCCCATCATTGATGATATGAAGAATCTACTTTGACCATCTTTTAGAAAATATCTATATATGAATAACCACAAAGTTTTAGATCAAAAGGATGTGTGGTTTGATCGTACCGGTTAAAGAAAGATGGACCATCCAGAAAGATCCAACTACGCAGATTTTATAAAAAGCCCTAAGTGTTCTATTTTTCGGAGCTCATTATGGAATTGTTTTAGACAATCTAATCCATCTATCATGTAGAGGAGGAATTTTTCTACCAATTTTCAAAATTTGAGATCAATCCGACCTCTGTACACTCCGTAGCGTTGAAAGCAAGATGACTGATTCTGAAGGTACCCGAATTGCGCGATTTTAAGAGGTGGTTGATGATCTCATTGGTGGGCCCATTTAGAAGATAATCTTGAAAATCTAAATCATCTATGAGGAAGATCACGTTACAAGGAAGCTACAAACCAAATTTGAAGGCAATCCGATCATTGGTTAAGCCGTACCAAGCGAAACAAAATCTGTTATGTTGTTGTACTATTGCTGCACTATAAAAGGAGGTGCTCTCTTCTATTCCAAATCAAGCAAGGACGTGTGGAGCAAGGAGTTCAAGTCATAGGAGGCTTCCTAGCCTCCTCTAGCTAATTTTTCTTCTTCCTTTTCTTAGTTTTAGTTCTAATTTTTAATATGTTTTTCATTAGCTAATCTCTTAGCTAGAGCTAAGAGGTGAACCTTATAGTTTTCTTAGATTGTTTAATTTGTTTTATTGGTTTCAAGTTGGATTTATTGAAGAACAATGGTTTTTAGAAGTTTTAATAAAGTTCTAAGTAGTTTTTCTTAATCTTATGATGGCTCATGGATGGTTGGAAGAATTGCTTTAGTTCTTAATTGTTTTACATGATTCTAGACATGTATGCTCCGAGGAATTAAATTCAATACGCTCTAGACTTGGATCATCATGTGGGAACTTCAAACCAAAGTTCTACCTTTTTGTTCTAAATTCTGAATATTGTGTTGATTGCTCATATGATTTGAATGAAGTTCAAATCATAATATAGTCAGGTCTTGTGATAAGGTTTGATGATTATTATGGTTATGATCTTAATCTATTGGAATTCGGATTGACCTATGCAATTGAGTGTGCTCAAGTCCTAACTTGAGTTGAGGGAATCATGTTGATAAACAACACATGTGTTGGATTGCTTTGATAATATAACCGCTCTATCATCCAGCTAGATAGGATTTTATTTCGATTCTAGTTGAGAAAGTGAGAAACCATAGCGAATTATGCATCTAAGGAGAAATATAAGTGGATCCTTGATGCTCTAGTTATCTTTTCATTATCAGATTTTCTATTTTATGTTCAAAACCAATTTCACAAACCTCTTCAGATTCTAGTTATTAGGATAGTTTGAATTGTTTACCTCCTTCCCTGTGGATCGACCTCGGTCTTACCGAGATTATTACTACATCGTAGCCTTGCACTTGAGGTGAGCGAACAATGCTGATATAAGAGTAGTTGGATGGACGGAGGTATCGCAAGGATTGGCTTCGAGTGGCTAAGATCGGGACTTTGGTTGCTTGCGAGGCTTGGACAGGGTCAGGCTGGGCTAAACATGGGCTAGAGTCTTTACACTCGGGCTCTCCTTGGTGGAGGAATGGGCTAAAGGGGGTGGAGATAGACTCGGAGATCTCGGGCTGGAGAGGTGAGAAGTGGATCTTTCTGGATGTTAAGGGAAATTAGAAACGAGAGAGGGATGGGGTATTTATAGCTGTGGAGAGTAGAAACTTTGGTAAATATTTTTGGGCGGCCCTTGTATGGACGCCCTACTTCAGCTTCAGAGCATACAGACTCCGAACTTAAAGCAAAAAAGTTGTAGGTTCGAGGTTCGGAGCTACTCTGAACCTGTGGCTCGAAACTAGGTGAGTTGATTGGGTTTGAAAGATGGATTGACAAGGTGAGTTGACTGGGTGTAGGGGCTGGACTAACCCAGTGAGTTGACTCAGTGATTTGACTTAACGGGTTGACTCACCAAGTTTGACTTTTTTAGGAATTTTGGACTAGTTTTTCTTATGGATGGTTTTTCGGGCTGATGTTTAAGGGTGAGTTGACTGGGTTCAGGTTTGAGTTGGGCTATGGATTGGGGCTTGTAAGGGTGAGTTTGGCTGGTTTTGGATATAGGGTTTGGGGATATGGACCTCCATTCATTCAGCCATCTCAACCAGATTTGTACCCGAAGGTGGGGTGTCTACAGATGCCCCATTCTGGCAGAGGTTATGTGCAACCGAATGTCAGAGCCAGTGGACACCCCACTTTTGACCTAGTCATTCATAGATAGTGGTTTGGAATCTTTGCTTGCCTTTGTATCTGAGTCAGTTGATTTTCTGGAAATAGATAACTCGCACCTACCGCGGGAGTTTGGAGAAAATGTTGCGATTGTCCTTGCATGCGCTGCAATTTTGGTACCCAATCGCAACCCTCCAATTCCAGATCAATACTAACATCGAAATGATACAGTAGAGAATCTACATCCATATAGTCTTACGAGGTTACTGACCCTATAATTGATTGTTCGTTGCTTTCCCAGATCACTCTAGGAGTACTTGTTTCGCTTGACTGTCAAAGTGGTTAGCTGCCCTGCGTCTTGGCGACCTTACGGGTGATCCACTACATCGACGTGGACTTAGTCAAGGTACTTTAGGCATCCACGCCTAGGTATGTGTGGGTGAACTTTGTTCGCTCGCCTCAAGTGTAAGGCTGTGATGTAGTAATAAAACTTAGTAAGACCGAGGTCGATCCACAAGGAATTAGAAACAACTTTCAAACTATTCCAGCAACTTAGTTTTGCAAGAAAATAGGATTCAATTTGGTAATTAAACTAAAACAGTAACTTAATGAAAAATCAGTGATTTAAGGTACTAAGGCATTCAAGGATCCACTTGTAGCAATCTCATGTCAATCCAATCAATCCAAGTAGAGAACACAACTATATTTGAAATCCTATCTCTCATCTAGTTGGAAAATAAGGCATTCACACACATTCAATCCCATTCAAGTTGAACTTCCAAGTTCTAGTCCCAATCAATCGATGTAGAATTCAAAATCATAGCCTTCGGAGTAACAGCCATGTCTATGGACTATGGCCTGCTCAAGGATTACTATAATTTGAATCTAAACAAGCACCATATGATAATCTCAGAGAATTGCAAGGAATTCATGTCCGGAGCACATGAACTCTCATAAAACATCTCAAGCTACCAACTTAAGAACTAGAATATGAAAAATCCAAACTTGAATTGAAAATTACTTGAATTAACTTGAATCAAACATGAAATTAGCTACAAGCTTCACCTCTCAGCCATAGCTGAGAGATTCTAGCCGAGCATTGTCATACTACAACTAGAACTCATAATAGAAAGCATAAAAACTAGAAAAACAGGAAATTGGAGAGTTGCAGACGCTCCACGACAGCTTCCTCTCTCTAGAACCATGTCCCTTAGCTTCTATGATGACTTAGGAAGAGCCCCTAGGTGTCCTTTTATAGTGGGAGAGCCCCCTTGCGTCGGAAACATCCAAAAATTGCGTAAGCTTACGCAGTGCGCAGAAATTCTCGGAGCCGGATTTGGAAATTCGTGATTTTTCTGCGCAGCCGACCGGTCGGACGACCGGTCAGACTGGCCTGGCCGACTGGTCACGACCTGGTCGGACTAGCCTGTTCATCAGTCCAGAGAGTTCAACAGTTTTTCCACTTTGATGACCGACTGGTCAAGACCAGTCGGACTGGGTTGGCCGACCGGTCACGACCGGTCGGACCTCAGTTATTTTTTAGTCCAGCGAGCTTCCAGAGAGATGCCAACCGGTTAGCCGACCGGTCAAGACTAGTTGGACCAACTGGTCCTTCCAATGGTTTCCACATGTATGGCCGACCGATCAGACGACCGGTCGGACTTGCTTTTCTGCATCTTTTTCTTCATTTCTTCATTCTCTTTTCTCCCTCTTTCTTCTTCCTTCTTTGGTCCATCTTGGACCTTCGTTCAAAGGTTCTAAATGGCCCCTTTTTGGTCTCCAATTGAGTGAAGTCCACTCTCATCCCTACAATCACAAAACATGCGTTAGATGGGCCTTTTAATCAAGAAAACCATGCATACCATGTCATGTAGTGGGCAATGCAATGTATAAATTGGAGGTTCAACAAACTTTTTCCACCCAATCTACTGGTTTTGATACTTGGGTTACAATTCATTGTTTCCACCGTTCAGATGGTTTCTTTGACCGAGCCTTTTGGCTTTCATCTTTTTCGTATCTTGGCATTTGGTACAACTGCACTGACACTGGAGTTCAGTTCGACCATACTTTGAGTGTATTGGATCTGATAGTCTCCAGGGAAATCGCGAGACATCTGATCTTATTTGATTTTGTGTCAGCTCTCACCCAAAGATATGGAAGATCTCTTAATGTTTTGAAGTCCGAACGCTCTACTGAGAAAATATTTCTTTGAATGTTGAAAAGATACCCACTCTGGGGAGTGATACTCCATGGGGTTTTTATTTGCAAATAGGGATATATATATATTTTTAAATTTTGAAAAGAAAATCTGGCTTGCACGTGTCTGTGGGGTACTTGGCTACCTTGACTTTTATTTTGAAAGCAAGTAAACATGATGATTGATGCGATGGATGCTGAGACATATGGATGCATATTTGATGATTGATGCATGGTTTGGCTTATTCTCTTCCCGTTCAATGATTTTGCTTTTGCTGGGGATGTAGAGAACTTGAGTTTATTGCTTGTAGGGTTTTGCTTCCCTGGAGATTTTGATTTAATGCGAATGTTCGGTCAACGGGTTGGTCAAGATCCTGACCCGTGGTCGATCAAGTCAATTGTTCCAATATGATACTACATTTCTGCTGGGAATGGATGAAGGAAGTACTCTAGGTTGTGACTTCGAGATGCTCCTCTAGGGAGTGGGTGTGATTAGGATGATGTTTGGTCACCAGTTTTGGTCAAGATTCTAATTTACGGGCGATCGAATTTGTCATCCCAAACTGTGAAGTGGGTGAGTGGAGTTTGAGACTCTTAAAGTGCTTTGTTAAGGATAGTGATAATTTTTGTGATTTTTGCAAGTATTCGGTTGGAGTCTTTACCTAAGTAGTCAGGATAGATATCGGTGTTATTGAAAACAAGGGAAATGTTTTCATGAGTTTTTTGAAAGATGATTTTGTAATGTTTTTTGGTATTTTGTTGGATTTTCTGAAATACAGGGAAAATGTATAGAATTTTCAACCACTTCCAGCTTCTACTGCTGGTAAGGCACCCGATCCATTTTACATCAGCGAACAAGACGAATCACACAGTTAAGTGCCGTAATTTTACATCTTTGGATGAGGGGATTTTAAGGGTTTTTAGTTAACACACCCACAAAGTTGCATGTTCCTCATGTGCAATGCACATAGACCACGTATCATCTAACGGACTCCTTCGGCCACAAAATGAGCCACATCCTCGCATTTCCCTTTATCAATCCAGTTTGGGGTCTTATGCTGCTCACAATTTCGTGAGGGTGTGCTTCACCTCTCAAGTGCCTTAATCCCCTTCATGACTTTTAGGAATAGGGAACATCCATCAAATTCAACAGGCGACTTTCAAATCAAAATTGTCTATCATGGTGCGTTCAACAAGAACAAGATCACGGGGTTCTGCCCTGGCTCGGCCTTTACCTGCTTAGAGAACTCTAGACACTCATACGATCAAGTGTCAGCCATGTCTAGAACAAGTTGGGAAAGAAAGCCTCCGAGAAATTAATCTCAGTGTAGTTTAAGGTCTTTGAACTGCTGGGGATAGACCTGCGCAGTTAAAATCGATGATGAATTTTTATTTCTTTTGAGAAAGTCTCATGCCTTAACTCTACTGGTCAAGACTGGCGTTGGCTTTTATGGAAAACTTAAAATATTTTTGGTGTTTTGAAATGATCCGGGTTATCAAACCTCGACTTGAAGGGCCGATATTGAGGCTGATTTTTTGTTGAAAGTAGGAAAATCCCCCGAGAAGTTAATCCCAGCATAGTTTAATGTTTACAGACCGAAAATATGTACAG
Organism: Liriodendron chinense; assembly: GCA_003013855.2. Lineage (NCBI taxonomy): Eukaryota > Viridiplantae > Streptophyta > Magnoliopsida > Magnoliales > Magnoliaceae > Liriodendron > Liriodendron chinense. The sequence goes on along the minus strand of PVNU02000767.1, from coordinate 728,958 downwards.
ATGATTGCAAGAAATATTTTTTGATGATTTTTTTTCGAAATAATCTGGATGATGGATGTAACGACCCTAAAATTTCGGTAGAAAAATTTTTCTTTTAGGAACAATAATGGGTTTAAGTAAATAAATTTAAGATAATAAACAAAAGAAAAGCATGGACTGATTGGTTAAAGCTCTCTTAAGCGAGAAGGGTGACTAGGGATCGAGTCCTATCACTAATAAGAATTTAATTTTCTTTTTTTGCTCTAAATACGAATTTTGAAATTCAAACTTATCTTATCTTATCTCAACCAACCCATCTTATCCGCAACAAATTCTAACAAACTCCCTCCTTAAAAAGAGAGAGAACGAGAGGGTTATTCATCCATTGTAAAAGAAAGAAAAGAAAAGAAAGGGAGAAAATGAGAGAAAGAAGGAGGAACAAAGGGATCTTGCGGCTAAATCAAGTAGGCGTTCCTTCTATTTCGTTTAAGTAGGCCAGATACTACCAATGAATGGGTTGGATCGTCCGTCCATTCATTGAACGGATCTAGGGACACTATTTTTATCTTAACCCTTGAATATATGATCGTGATTGGTGGAGACCATTTGGGTGGACCGGAATAGATCTGGACGAGTCATAATGACCATAAGGCCAAAATGTACATGGGCCACGAAATTCAAATCGATTGGACCTACAGATGGGCCACATCGATTGGATGAATGATAGCCTTTAAAATTCTTTTATTATTATTTTATTTAATTAGTAAATTAATTGTGATAAATTTATTTTATTCCAAAACATTATTGGGCCCACAATGAGGTGGCCCACCCAATGGTCAGACTAGATCTCTTGTAAACCACCACATATAACCTAAAAAAATAATAATAATAATAAAAGAAAAGAAAAAGAAAAAGAAAAGAAGTTTCGAGAGGTCTAGTGTCAGAGACGCTCGAACGTCTAGCGTTGGACTTTTTTAAAAGTAATGTGGGGCCCCACTCATGGGACCCACCTTGATGGATTTAATATATCCATTCCGTCCATTTCCTTCTCCAACTCATTTTAAGACTGGTGTCCAAATTTGGACCCAAACTAAGTCCGAGTGGGCCACACCACCTGAAACAAATTAATGGTGAAAAAAAATTATAAAATAAAAATGAAAATAAAAAAATAAAAATTCTGGGCGGGGACAGTGGTCTACTCGTGGACCCCATTGTGATGAAATCAGTAAATCCAAGTTGACCATATGATGTTTTACAGCTTGGGTCCAAAAATCAGGTAAATCTGAATCTCAAGTGGCCCCCCACCTCTTAAAATAGTAATGATAACAACACACATAGTTGAGGCAGTCCGATTTTGGATTGCTGTCCACTTTTGGGACCCATTTGGAGATATTTTGAGAAATCTAATCCGTCCAATATTTTAATAAATAAGTTTTCTAGTTAAGGACCCAAAATGGTCCGTATATGATATTCCAATGGGCCATACCAAAACAAACAATGGGGACAACACCTGTCCACTGGTTGGGAACTTGTGGGCCCACTGTGTAGTCTTTGAAAAATCCGATCCACCCAATCTCTTAAGTAATGGGTTATTAATTTTGTGATAAAAAATAAGTCCAATCAGAGTTCCAGGTGGGCCATGCCAAGTGAGATAGTGGGGAGGTATGGTATGGATTCTCCTAAATGGATCATTTTAGGATATCCCACGACAAGATCCTTACAAAATATAATTAACCATCTTTGGTAGTGTACCATTTGGGGAACTTGTGACCAAGTATAGGATGACCCACCAGTCAAGTGGGCCGTACCATCAAAAAAATAGTAAAAGGGATATTCCTTTCGAAAAAGTGGGTCATAATAATCGAATCAGGACCATCTATTAGGGAACCAAACCTCAATAAAGTATAATTCAAATTAAAAATAAGTATATTTAATGCTAGATTGGTGATGAATAAATATAAATTATATTTATTGTAGATTCAGGACTAATTCTACTCAAGACGTGACGGAATTAACAAAGTAATCGCCACTATCAACAGGTGAGTACATCCCAACACGTTTCCTAGTCATTTTAATTAAGTTGTGTGATAGACGTAATATGTGATATTGATTGATTCATGCTTGTTTAAATATTAGTTAAATAATTTTCATTTATAATAGATGTCATGAAATGTTGCCTCTCAAAATGAAAGATGGAATGTACAGATGTGAATTATTGCTATGGATGTGAATTGTTGCACGCATTCATGAGTTATTGTGCCTGGAGTTCGACTCTGGAAGACCGGTAGGTACTTAAGTACCCGGTTACCCAGGGACCATCCTGAAAGCCCACTAATATGTAGAAGTCCGCCCTACACGGAAGGGGGAACCGATTGATGGGATCCAATCGAAGCAAGTGAAAGACTAAATATATGCCCACTTGATGCATCATTTCATATTAAACTCATTCTTGCATTAAATTATGTATTACATGTATTTAATGGCATGTGTTTATCCTACTTAGTTGAAATGCATGTAAACCGTATTGGGTTACTCACTGGGCTTCCAGCTGACGTGGTGGATTAAAATTATACAAATGATGTGGACGTTGAACCTTAAGAGAATGCCCCTGATAATGAAATGGGACCACTAGAGGAACCGCAGAACTATTGGCCTAATTTAACTGAGGAAGAAGTGGCGGCCCTAAACCAAGACGTTTAGACTATTTTTTTATTTTTTTATTTTCAATAATTAGTAGACATCTAATAAAGTCCCAAATGGGTGGACTTAGTTTATGGTTGAATATTTCATGAATAAATGAATATTTTATGCCTCTTAAAGTAGTTTAACGTTATAAATGCATTTAGTGCACCAGTTATACCCCGTAAACTGGGCCGGAGGGTGCACACTCTGAGTCCGGATTTCGAGGCGTGACAATGGATCTCAATTCGAGCGATCAGAATTAACACTAGTTTTTATTGAAAATCTCTCAGGATTTTGATCCCGATGTAGTTTGAGGTCTTCGGACCAAAATTTTTGTACAGGATGGTGGAAATACTCTTTTTTTTTTTAATGTTCTGAGTCAACGGATCTTGATTTGGATGGTCAAGACCGATGCCGGTTTTTATTAAAAATCCCTCGGGATCTTGATTCAGACGTAGTTTAAGGTCTTCAGACCTTGGTTTTGGGGGTGGATGGTAAGAATCAGGGTTGGAAATTTTTAATGTTTTCTAAAATCAATTCGGGTCATCGGATCATGACTTGGATGGTTGAGATCGATGTCGAATGAAATGATATTCCTTTTTATTTTATTTGAAAATCTCATGTGGTTTTCTCTCTCTTCCACATTATTAAGCTAAAATCTCTCAAATTTCTCACAAGATGAGATTTTGGTGAAATTCTTTTCTCCTTTTCTCATTCTTCTCCTTCATCACTTCAATCTTACATGGAGGTACAAGATTCACTTGCAACTACTCTTCCCAAGGGGGAGTTCTGCCCAAGGAGAGAAAGGGAGAAGTCACTTCAACTTGAGGGGATTATGGTTGGCCCCCTGGGTGCCGCCCAAGCCTTCTCTGCCCATGGGGTGCCCTCTCCTTTTCTATATAACATGGGGCACCCCTTGCACTTTCAACCTGCAATCTCTCTTTCTTCTTTCTTACTCTCTCTCTCTTTCTTCAAGTTTTTCTTTTCTTTTGGTGGCTCTCTTGTTCCTTCAAGTGGTGGGGCTTTGGTGGAGTTTAGGACTGCAAGGTGGTCCCTCTTGGTGAGTGGTGAAGGTATGGACCACTCCCTTTCTTTCATTTCATTGCTTTTCTTTTCACTTTCTCTTCTCATGCTCTCTTTCTTTTCTTCATGTAGGTACTTCAAGAGAGTTTAAGGTGGGCCCAAGCTTTTGGTGTTTTCCACATTTTAACCTCTACCCAGGTGGTGCATGGAGAGAGACATTTCAAGCTTCATCTCATTTTTCTTTTTCTCTTTCATACTTCCCCGATGTGTATGTAAAGGGTAATTTTGTCATGTCCATCAAGTGTGCATGGTAAAATATCATATTTTCCTTCATGGGAGTTGGACTTTGTATGTGTATTAAATGGGCTCAAAGTGAAGTTAAGGCCCTTGGTGCATTTGATGGACCCAATACTTCATTTTGGGCTCCCTCATGCACTCTTTTCCTTTTCATGCCTTCCTTAAATGCTTTCTCTTCTTTTTTTTTTATCTCCTTCTCGATGCTTGGGCCCATGTGATTGGTAGGGCCTACCTTAAGTTTTGGGCTCATAATGCTCACTTTGGATGGCCCCTTCTTTCTTCACATGTGTATGGACAAAGGTGACTAGCCCATTCTTCACTTGGATCTCAAATGGGCTAGATTCTCTAGTTGGGCCTTTATGGACAAATGGCCATCTTTTGATTTTGATGTACATCCTTGGTCTCATTTCCTTGTGCACAAGGTGTGGTGGGCTTTTTGGAATTTCTCCACAAAAATGGGCTTTTGAGCCCACATTAAAACTTATGAATTTCTTTTAGTTAAGGGTGCACCACCACACTTTGTGTATGTAGGATTCTTTTCCTTCATGTTTTTTTCTTGGATGGATGGAGGACTTGGGTTACTTGATCATTTACAAGGCCCATGAGTGAGCTATTTTCAATAACCTCACTAAGTTCAAGTGGTTTTTCATGTTGTAGGAAAGTGGTATTCAAAAGTTTCTTTTAATGTTACTGCTACAACTCGAAGATTGCACACCCAAGTGCAGGTAGCGAAGTAGTAAAATACTCGGTAAGACCGAGGTCGAACCATAGGGATTGAGATTAAGAACACTTAAAGGAATTATTTTAGGTGTGAGAGATGAAATCTGAATTATCCACGAGAGTGGAGCAAGTTGTGTGTGGTGAAAGACAAAAATAGAAAAGGGGCTAAGGCATTAGGGATCCACCTTTAACTTGTCGACAAAGTTTGATTCATTGGTCTAACTATAACTCAATTGGAATCGAATAAAGATCCGTTCCAATCGAAAGATAAAGCTGTTAAACCACTTGCATATTTCATAAAAGATGGTGATCTAAACCGATTGATTTGACCATGAAGCACTCGTTAGTTGATCGTAGGGAATTCCAAGCGTCCACTGTGCCCGGAGTCAACAATGGATCAAGGAATTGTACAGATTAACAACTTTGTCAACAAGTCAACCGATAAGATCACAAATCATACGATCAAATGCATACTTACAAGATAGGAGGCTTTGATTGACCGATTCAACCATTAAAATCTCGTCTATCGATCGCAAGGAATCCAAAGCATCCAATGTGCCCGGAGTCTACAATGGACCAAGGGATTTTACAGATCGATGACTTTACCTGCACTAGCTCGATAATCGTAGGGAATCCAAAGCATCCATTGTGCCCGGAGTCGACGATGGATCAAGGGGCTTTATCGATCATGAACTAGCTAATTGGTGTATAAGGAATCCCGACTCCCGAGCATCCAACGTGCCCAGAGTCGACGATGGATCAAGGGGTTTACACAACAATAGCGTCTGCCGAGGTGGATAACTGAACCAATCAACCAAAGAGAACTCCAACACTCACACACCATTGTTGAACCAAAAGAACCAAAGCTTTACAAATTTCTTCAAAGGCTTCACCCCTAGCCTTAGCTAAAGGTTTAGCTAACCATGCTACAATGGAAGACTACGTTCTCTACAAAGAAAATTCTACACTACTCTACTCTAAGAAATAAAAGGAAAAGAAAGAAAACTAAAGAAGAGATGATTTTGGATTGTGGGATGATTGAAATGAGGAGGAGAGGCCTCCTTTTATAGCCTCTTGAGAAGCTTATGTGGCACTCCAAGCCTAGGTGGCACTCTAAGCCTAAAGAAAATTTTTCTTTAGGTTTGGGCTTGGAGTTAGGCTTGGATGATGTGGCATGGAAAGTACTCCAAGCCTAAAGCAAATTTTTCTCTAGGTTTGGGAATGGCGTGAGGCTTGGAGTGGTGAGGTGGCAATTCCAAGCCTTACACGTGTGGGGAGAGAGAGAGAGCTTGAGAGAGAGAGAGAGAGAGAGCTTGGTCCACACAGATGCTGATCAAAGGATGGTGGAGATCCATCTGATGGTTCCTGGACGATGGATGTTTGCATGTTGCTTGTGATGGAGAAGTCCATATCTGGATGTTGGATGAAGGGGTCCACTGGATGGTGGAGAGCTAGCCGCTGGTGTGGTCCACCTTGGATTGAAGGGCACATCCAGAAGATGGACGGTTGGGATGTAGAACTTCTGCTGCACATGTGGAGGTGGGGACGACCTCCCTTGTTGCTGCTTGAAGATGATGGATGTGCAGACGTCTTCATCTACCGAAACAGTGATTGGAGAGGACTCGTCCTTTGCTACTGGATGGCTGAGATCTCTCATGTAGCACGACTTGGAGATGGCCAGTTGCTGATGGGTGGTTGATGTAGAGCAGTTGTTGGCTGTTCAAAGATGAATGGACGGTGATGGAGGTTTGAACTCCACCATAGCTGGATGCTGGACATCACTCCACAGCTGATGGGGTCCACCTACTTGAGAGGATTGGATGGCTGAAGATGAAGACAGTGGCCTGGACATTGATTTGGGAACATCCATTGCTGGACGTTGAAAGATGCTGGAGTTGCAGCACTGCTGCTGCACGTGCAAGGTGGGAATCACCTTGCTGGACGTTGGAGAGATCATCTCCATCTGGAAGGTGGACAGCTTGGTGGCATGAACTGGACGGACTTCCTGGAGCTGTCTTTGATGGACGGCTGCTATGATGGACGTGGGCTCCACATTGATGGACGGCAGAGATGAAGATGGTGGTATGATGGATGGTCATGGAGGTGTCTAGCAGGTGGAGCTGATGGACGGTTGGCTGATGTGCTGCACGTGTGGGCTGGTGCTCCACACCTGCTGGTTGATGGAGGTGGGTCCATAGCTGCTGTGATGGACGGCTGAGAGGATGGATGTGGAGAGAGCAGCTGTTGTTGATGTTGAAGGTGGGTCCTGTTAATGGACGGCTAATCATGTAGGGTCCACTTTGCTGAATTGGACATTTGGACGGTGAGCTTGATATCCATCTGATCATGATGGATGGTGGATGCGAAGGAGTGGACAGAAGTCCACCTTTGCTGGGCGACGCACATGAGGATTGGTGGCCATCCAATATTGTTGCTGTATGTGAAAGGATGGGCAGTGGAGATTGATGAGGCAGCTTGGACGGTGATGATGGCGTGACCTCCACGGCTGAAGTGAGTGGATGGCTGAGGTTTGGATGTGCTCAACAGGTGGGGTCCACCTTAATGGATGGTTGACACTGAACGTGGCCCACTTGTTTTGTTGAATGGGCTCCACAATAGCTAGATTTTGATGCTCATGAGAGTGTGGCCCGCCTTGATGCAAGGTTGGTCCCAAAAGTGGACATCTCATCTTGACTGTCCAAACTTGTGTGATTGCCCAAACACAACCATCAAAATGTGCACAGCCTCAATTTTCCAAATGAGCAGTTGTGATGCAAGCTACCGTAGAACATGATGGTCCTTTGATCTTTACGGTTCAACTTCCTTCAGGATCGCCACATACTTTATCTTGATCACTTTAGGGCCTTTAATTGCCCTGATTGGCTCGGATCTTGTCCAACCTCTCCTGATCACCTAAAGATAGAAAATTCACCTAATGAGCTTTCTTCAAGTGAGCTATCCATGCAATCTTAGCTCCTTGATCCTCTTTTCAGATGGCATTTGGTGGGTCATCCACCATCCTTCTCAAAGATGAGTGATTTTTTTTTCCAATTTGTGGGAAAGAATGATGCCAATAAGTTGCCCAAGTTTGTCCCATGCTTTGGGGCACTTTAGATTTTGGTTTTCAAGTGTGCTATGAACATCATTCTTAGCCATTTTCATGATGGTTGGGTGACTCATCAAGCCATGTCCTCTAGTGCTCAAGTGGTCTTCTTTTTGGTAAAGAAAGTGGTGCACATAAGCTGCCCATACTTGTCCTTGCACGAACATTTCCTACTTTGATTCTTCACGTGGGCTATGTGCACCATTTTCTACCATTGGCTTCCTTAACTCATATGTGTGGGCAGACTACCATATTGTGATCTCATGGCCAAAACATGTATCCAGATGATGCACATAAGTTGCCCATGATTCGCCCAAGTGTGAGTTCTTATGGTTCTTCAAGTTGGCTATGTGCACCTTTCAATCCATTGAGGTGGGGCATTTGAGTTTCTCTTGGGGACCAATTTCCTTCCTATTCCCCATTTGCCTATGTATCTATGTAAAAAGATGGTGACATCTCAAATGAGGCTTATTGCTTTAATGTGGAAAGTGAACCAAACCTTAGTCACATATGGACTTTGAAAAAGGGCTACTTATATGAAGCTTGATCCTTGCCCCATTTTGATCTTTTAGCATGGCACTTGAGTGCACTTGGTGTCCAAAATGTGTCCTTGGATGGTGTATTTTCCTCATCTAGGCTATGACATGCAACCCTCTTTAAGGTGGGCCTTACTTGTCTTTCAATGGGCCCAACATGTATCCTAGTAGACACATGGAGTTTGGACATTGGACTTGATATGTTTGCATTTGAATCATATAAGACCAAATCCATGGATCTCTTGGATCAAGATTTGGATTTTAAAGGGTAAAGGATAGGAGGCTTACCTTGCCAAGCTTGTAGAATCCGATGGCGGATGGTACAAGGGGTCATAGAGCAGTTAATGAGGAAAATCCTGCTTTCATTGTTCGTCGCGGAGATCATATGTGCTCCCTGGCAAAGGAGCATCAACCCCTCCCCAAAATAAAAGGTCGGGGGACCTGAGACCTTTGGGACACTTGGGTGGAGCAATCATAACCGATGCTTGAACATGTTCTCTCTAACACTCCATTTACAGCTCTTCTCGTATTGCATTTCCACAAAAACTATGCCAACCGTATGCTACTCACGACCCTTTGTGAGAGGTGGAAGGATGAAACCCACACCTTTCAACTTCCTTGTGGTGAATGGGGGATAACTCCTCTAGACATTTATATGCAAATAGGATTTCCCTTCCATGGGGCGGTTGTACCCCACGTGGATTCTCTTGCTTCAGTTACTCCTACTGACTGGATGCCGCTTGTGGGAACCATCCCTCTTGAGAGTGAATTCCAAAGTAACTAAGTGAAACTATGATGGTTTCATAACACTTTCGCTGCTATTGTACATATCACTGAGTTGGAAGTCCTCCATAAAGCACGGGCAATGATCACTTACGCCTTTGGTTCGTTCCTTTTCTACCACGCGAATGAAAGGATCGATCCTAGATTTCTTCGCTTGATCGAAGACCTTCACCATTCATATAATTGGACTGCGGCCATCCTGACTCGCATCTACCAGGGCTTGGACAAGACTTCCAGGGCTAGCAGGTCTTTCACAGGCTTTTGGCCTATAGTGGAGGTATACTTTTTACCTTTCTTCTCGTAAATTCCATCTTCTCTCCATCTGATCCTTACACTTGCCCTTGCCCAAACCTGCTTCTATGATCACTTCGCGTACCTATCCCCGGAAATACGGGATGACATCGAGCGCTCTTTATATCGTTTCATGCACTAGCGTCAGCAGAACTGCCGACCGAATCTCCGAGTGTCTCGGGACAATTAGCGTGCTGATATAGATGGATTGACTGCAAGCATGTAAGTATCTTTTTCTCCTTATCCTCATGCACTCTTTCGAAGCTAACTGTGAGATGATTCTTCTTTTTTAGCTCGCCTAGATGCCATACGCGTGCTTTCCTCTTTATTATACTCCTCAATGCGTGGAGGCGTACGAGGCCTCATGTCTTCGGATCAAGCTTTCCGATGCCGAGTCATTTCAGTGGTACTTGGGAGAGAGGTTGCTCCAACAGATCACTGGTGTTGCAAGGGTTCCTTGTTCTGCACCACCTCAGGTAGCTCAGATCCTAGTAGATGTTACGGCTGATGCGCTCTAGGGTCAGCCAGGATGTCGCTTCATGATCCCAGATCGTGATTATGATGAGTGGTATTTACTGTATAGACAGGGAGCGCTTCTTCCTTCACTATATGTTCCAGGGGGCCGACGCAGATATGTTGGAGGGTCGATGACAGCTCCTCTGATGGACATTCATCGTCGGGAGTGGGAAGAGAGGAGAGACGATGACGATTATGTTAGTGATCTGTAGCTTTCTTCCTTGAGACATGTATTCACACCTTTTGATGTACAACCTATTAATGTTTAAGGCCTTCTTGCTTTTCTCTTCCTCTGTATCAATCTTGAATAAAATGCAAACCATGTTTCTCCTCAGAATTTTTCTTTGATGATGCTTGTCTACTTAAAAGGGCATCTCTTTTGTTGATTTCATCGTCTTCTATATTATTCTTGATGGCTTCCAAGGTCCTAGAGAGTGTTGCTGGTTTGGATCTGGGCAACACAGCCTTCTAATGGCTCTGATTGCTTGATTTGGTCATGCAAGACCCTTCCTGATTTCAATTTTGCTTCGAAATATCTATCTTTGATGTTTTATAGGCCTAGAAAGGTTTTCCATGGTGCAAATAATGATTTGAACGGATCAAATTGCTTAATTTGGCCGTGTGGGCCCACTTGATGATCAAATCCTAGACTCTGGCCTTCTTTCTTGATGATCAAACCCTCATTTTTGCTATTTGGTGACTCATGTAAGCTCTTCCATGGTTTGGATCATGCCAATCTAGCCTTTGGACGGCTCAGATTGCTTGTGGACCCCTCTTGATCAATTTTTCTTCTCTTTGACTTGGTTAGACCCACTTTGGTCGTAGTTCTTCATGATTGGACAGGTGGGGAACCTTTCAAGCGGTCTAGATTAGATTCGGTTAAAATCCGGAGTCGATCGGAGCTTTGGGCGGCCCACAGGGGGCCAATTGCTGATGTGGACTGACAGTCTCACCTACTAGGGCTATGGGGCCAATCCCGCTGAGAGAGAGGGAGAGCGTCCATATGGGCGGCCCCTCCAGGAAGAATAAAGAAAAACAAAAAGAAGGAAAAGAATCAAGAAAGATTCGGAGAGAAAGCAAATGAAAAGAAGAAAAGTGCAGAAAATGTGCACTTGCCGCGGACCGTGGCAAGCTCTTGAGCTTTCCGCAGGCCACGGAAAGCATATGTTTGGTGAGCTGAACTTGACGCGAAAATGGCCACATTTTCCTATAAATACCCTGCTCGGGATCTTCATTTTGCACTTAATTCTGAAGTTCAGAGCTCCAGAGGTTCTCAGATGTGCGGAGTAGACCTCGAGTTCTCTTATTCTCGGGTCGAACGCACGTAGTGCAGACCTCGAGGAGAAAAGATGAATGAGGGGAAGATGCTGTCGGATTGAAGAAAGCGAAGAGAGAAGACTAGAAGAATTGATTAAGAGGATGCCCGTGACCCGCGGCAAGCTCGTGTAAAGCTCTCCAGAAGATATTTGTTCTTCACTTTTTTTTAAGGACGCATGAAGGCTTTTTGAATCTTTGTTTCCTTTCCAAGCAGATAGATAAATTCTACAATGCTTTGGCTAGGCTATTTCCCTGTCATCAAGACAGGATGAAATAAGAACGAAGCGAAGCTCTGCCGAAATCACTTTCTGAATATACTTCATTTTAGTATAATGTACGATCTATTCTAGAATCAAGGGATGATGTAAACATGGAATGTATAAAGAACTCAGTAAATGAATAAAATGAAATGATGAATGCTTTTCTATTTCTCTTATCTAATATTGGAATGTGACTCTGATTTCCCCGACATACACAAAGGCAATTTTGTTGTGTAAGCAAGAGTAATAAGATTGTTGCCAAGCGTGGTTTCTGCATCACAAATCCTTACAACGATCAAACCATCTTGCATGATAAATCCCTCATGAGGTATAAACCTTTTTCGAGCATTGAACCGTCTGACGTTTGTAGACCTTGTCAATTCTGTGGAGTAGAGAGATGGACTTCAGTCCCTGAGAGATTGCTCACTGCCACTTTAGAGGACAACGGGAAACAACAAAAGATAGGTGAGGTTAAGGAAATGATTTTCCTCATGCCAACGTGTGATCCTCATACAGCTTACCTGACTCACTTCTTTAAGACAATTCGTCAAAGATTCCGCCATACGAGCATGTCTGTGATGTGGGAGACTTCGAACTTTCGCACACAGAGACATCTGAATCATCGTGTCAGTTACAAGACATGGGCAAAGGAGATTCTGATTCGGCACAAAGATGTGCTGAGGGAGATTGGGCTTTATCACCCCATCAATGCGACTTCTGGCTTCTTTCCGCGAGATCCGATGATTCTCAGGATCTTCTTAAATCACTAGAATTCCATCACCAATTTCTTCCATCTTCCTCAAGGGGAGATGAGCATAACTCTGTGGGATCTTTGGATGTTAGCAAGCTTGCCTGTTCATGGTGGGTACTATCACGAGTACATCCCCTCCGATGAAGAATTATCTTCCTACAGACGCGAAAGTCATCAGAAGGCCTATCATTCTGCAGCATGTCTGGAATTGTTCAATGAATTACAACAGTTCGACAGCATTTCGAAGATACACTACGAGGATTGGATGGTTTATTTTAGCCACGGCTTGCAGTAAGTCATAGTAGAGTACCTTTCTTTTCCTTTCATGAAATATATATTCTTTCGTCTGTGTAGTTTCCCATGTGAAGTTCTCTTTCTTCTCTTTTCAGGATCGATATAAGGAACATGGAGTTAGCGTTAAAGGTAGACGGGCTATACGGGAGCAATTTGAGTACAAGTTTCCTTGCCCAAACAAGTTGTCTCCCACTTGCGAACTTGCGGGTTTCTTGGCGTACTGGTTGTTTGCGGTTGCGCTCCCTAGCTCCAAGGGTGCTGATGGTATTAGGGTCTCTTGCTTCGTTATGGCCAGTGCTCTCGCCAATGGTCAACGTCTTGCTATAGCGTTGCCTGTACTATGCAGTATATACAGGGCATTTGGTTATGTTACCAGTAATCTTGACAAGCCTGCTAATGGGATGGACACGGCTTATTGTCCGTGGCATTATTTCAGTGGTTGGTTAGGCGTCTACTTCCCATGGGTGTATAACATGGGGCCTCATATTTACTTCTTTCTCGACCGAGCTCCTTGTTGAGCTCTTAATTGTGCATATTCTAACCCCAAATCATCACTCATTATTCAAGTTTTTCATGATTTATAGACTATTCTAATGCATGAATTTGTGATTGTAGGATGAGAGAGAGGATGCATCAATTGGAGACTTAAAGAAGTCATTTACAAGCGTAGAAGATCAAGAGGCTAAGCGTCAAAGGATGAAAGAAATAAGTTTGAGGAAAGAAGAAAGAAAGAAGAAGAGAATACTCACGACCGGTCGTCCAAGGCCCAGGACCGGTCACCTGACCGGTCCGCACACTCAACAGAGGGGATCCAGAGGCCACAACTCTCTGGACTGTTCACGACCGGTCGTGCGACCGGTCGTCCACTGCTGCGACCGGTCGTGCGACCGGTCCTTGAATTAAAATCTTGGATTCGGAATTTCCCAAAACTCACTGGACATTTTTTGCGCTTTTGAGACCAATCGTGCGACTGGTCGTCTAGTGGCTCAAACCGGTCGTGCGACCGGTCGTCTACATAATGAAGTGTGTTCTACAAGTTCCGAAATTCTCTGCGCACTGCGTATGTTTATGCAAATTCTGAAAGTTTCCGAGGTTGCGGAGCCTCCCCACTATAAAAGGACACCTAGGGATTGTTCCTAGGGTATCTAAGAAGAGTTTGAGCAAGGTGGGAGGCGGCGGAAGTGGATTTCGGAGTTCCACAACTCCTTCTAGTTTGTTTTGCTGTTTTTATGATTTTTCTAGTTGTTTCATGTTTCCTTGGATCATGAGCAGTTAAACCTCTTAGCTAGGGCTAAGAGGTGAAGCTTGTAGTCGATCTAAGATGTTTCAATTCGTTCTAAGTTGGTTTTAAGATTGAATTTCATGTTTATGAACAATGGTTTGAAGTTTATACAAGTTCCAAGTAGTTTTTCTTAGTCTTATGATGACTCATGGATGTTTGGGAGAATTACTTAAGTTCTTAATTGCTTTGTGTTAGTCTAGACCTGTATGATCCGAGGAATTGGAGTACGCTCTAGTACTATGATCTTCATGTGGGGACTTCCTACCAAAGTTCTACTTTTCTGGTTTTCTGAATTATGTATGGGACTGTGCATGTGATTTGATTCAAGTTCAAATCATGATCTAACTTTGTCTAGTGACGGGACTTAATGATGATCATGATTATGAACTTAAGTTATTGGAATTGGGACTGACCTGTGCAATTGAGCATGCTCATCCTAGCTTGCAATGTGTGAATCATATACATTGGCCTTACATATGACAGATTATATGGTTTAACAGCTCTATCATCCAGCTAGATAGATCTTAATATCGATTCTAGTTGAGAAAGTGAGAAACCACAGCGGATTGAGCATCAAGGATTGCTACAAGTGGATCCTTGAATCCCTAGTGCCTTTTTATAATTGTTTACCTTCAAATTAGTTTAAAGTTGTTACTTACATCAATCTCATACAAAATTTGGTTGTTAGCTCTCAATAGGCACTATTGGATGTATTTGTGAATTCCTACACAAGTCCCTGTGGATCGACCTCGGTCTTACCGAGTTTATTACTACATTGCAACCCTACACTTGGGGAAGCGAACACTCCTCTTCTTAGATTTATGGGGGCTAAGATGCTAGAGTGGGTGTCTCGAAGATTCGCCACCGAGATAAGATCGATTTTTATCACTTCCCTGTTTCTAACGCCGATGAGGATCTCAAAGTTGTTAACGACGAGCACTTGATTGATCCCACTAACAGGGAGTTCTTGATATCAATTCGGACTGCTTCTCTCCCATTTCGTGAAATCATGAAATTCTAACACGAGCCTTATTATCAAGTAGATTTGCCAGGCAGTTCGGCTACGATCAAGGCGTTCCATCGACGCTCTCGGATGTGACAAGGGTAGAACGAGCATACGGTACAAGTCATGTCCATTGGGAATGGATGTGGGATTAGCTTTTGCTTATGCGAATTGGTGTGAGATTAGTGTTGCCTGGTGGTAACCGACGTTCTGCGAATTCATATGGCTGGATGAGATGGTGGGGGCACCAATATGCACGCGTTCGAAGTGCTAAGCCTATCAATTTCCCTCTCTTTCTCCTCCAAGATTGACAGACGTTCCTGAGGATGGTCTTGGCTATATATATGAGCAACAAGAAGCGGTCGGGACTGTTGGTACTAGTCACATGATTTCTTTAAGCATGCTGATTACTCGTAGGAAGGATGATGGGGCGTTAGATGGATGGTACTACTTCGGGATGCCTATACGAAGGCATCAACAAGAGGTTAGACCTACACATTCTTCGACACAGAGAGTTTGTGACGCTGAGGGCGAATCAGTGATGAATGGACCCAGTTTTATAGCCAGAGGCATGCCAGGTGCCGGTGGTGATATGTTGAAAATCGTTCTTCCTATAGCTGAGGAGAACGAGCCTATGGAGGGCATGGTAAGGGTTAGACCTTCTGATGCATTTGTCGACAATCTTCCACCAGGTCGTCTAAGAGACCAATTGAGAGTCAAGATAAAGCTCACACCGAGAGTACATTCGTCCGCACTAGAGAAGAATCTAAAGAAAGCAGAGGAGTTGCACATCAAGAAGTCGGGGAGTTTGGACCCGTCACTGCAGAGAGATCCTTCAGAGATAGCATGAGATGATGTAGAAGGTGGGGCCATTGTTGATAGCCGCGAAGAAGGTGAGCTTCGGTCTGATGCTGCAGAAGAGATAGGCGATGAAGGGGACAAAGTTGCTGATGATGATCGTGACAAAGGCGATCTTAGGCCTAGTGATGAAGCAGAGGACAATGTCGAGGGTGATCTTGAAGTCGGTAGTGATCAAGTGACGATCCTTATTAATAGCTCAGGGTCACAACTTGAAGAAGAACTTGTTGATTATTCAGGCGATGACTGGGAGGCGGGTTGCTCCAATGATCACAGTGATAATGATTCTATCACAAATTATTATGATGTCGACGCCGGTGCTGAGGGTGCGTGCGATGATGAAGACGTTGTTGCATCTGAGATTGAAGCACAACTTCATGATGACGTCGAGGTCTAGTGCCCTTCCAAGCCTTCATGCTCTATTCCTCGGACTGCTAAAATGTTGACCGCAGGGCCGTTGATGAGCCTTCATCTAGGCTCACCCGTTCATGCTGACAATGCTGAGGAGTCCGCTCCTGGGCCTAAGATACGTGAGGAAGATATTGAACTCCGTTTGGTCATCAAATCAAGCTGGTCTAATGCAAAGAGATTGCTCTGTCGTCTTGGGGGTTGTGGACACATCTCATTATGCTATGGTCAAAGTCGAACCTGACATCCCGCGCTCACAAGGTAAGAACTACAATTGTAATTATGTTTCTTTATGCTTTATCATTTTGATCTCTGTGTGATTATACTAACCATGTTCTTATAATTTTATTTCTGTGGATCCTTTCGAATCGACGTTTGCTTCCATGACTTCCACCGCATCGCCTCCAGCTGCGACTGTTGAACCGCTTGGCGAAGTTTTGGAGCCAATCATTGATGCTGACACATGCGTCACTGGGCCTTTGGAGCCTACTATTGATCTTCCTGCGGTCTCTGGTATGACTTCTTCATAACTCATATTGTATTATACTTCATAGATTTATTTTCATGCTTGTTGATGCATCATTTGCTCACCCTGTATTTCCTTGTTTACAACTTTCATTGGTTTTGACGCCGTTGTCGCGGCTACAGTATTGGACATCCTTGTCTTTAATTGCCTAGATTGTTTCGAACAGAGCATGTTGAAGGTCCTACTGTCCAGCATCGTAAAGGCATTAGCCAATCCATGCGAATGGCACATGCTGGGGGATGGAATGAAGGCACTAGAAGCTTGCGTTGGGGTGGTAGGACCTAATGCACTCATCATTTTCAATTGTATTTCTTCATTTGAGAGCTCCATTACAAGGGTAGTAGCTACTGAACATGCCGAGCTCGACCCTATCGTTGAAGAGAAATGGAAGATCATGGAGTCTTTGGGACCCGTAGTGGAACATCATGCATGCTTGACGGCGGATGCACAAGAATCTCTATAGAATAACAAGACACAGCATAAGGGGTTCCTAGACCGCCTAGCTGAAATCGACGTCGAGATTGAGCGTCTGCAGGTGGAGAAGATAGCCGTAAGCTTTGAAGCCGCTCATCTTGAGTCAGTAGTCGCTTAGGATCAAATAGTTGTTACAAGACTTGAAAGCGAGGGCGAAGCGGTGCGCAAGCAACTAGAAGACTTGACCGCTGAGCTTCAACATATCCTTGACCCTACGTTAGTGTTGTCTGCAGCGAAGTCGGCAATGGAAACTGCCAGGGTGGCTGTGATCAGGCTGATATCAGGATGTTTGGAGGAGCTCCGATCTTTTACTCTCGATGCTCTTTTTGTAACCCTCGATGTAGAAATGATCATAGGACTTTACCCTGACCGAATTTTAGAATTACTGTAATCAATGTAAGGAATACTTACCTTTTGACCATTCATGTATACGGTGTTGAAAAATGTCAATCATACTTTTGTTAATGAAATGACAATAGCAATTACCTTTCTATTGTGTGATGTTGTGTGATGGGTGTTAGAATATTTTGCAATATACAATCATAGTCGTAATGAATGATGATAATGAATTAGATGTAGAACAGAATGAAAAGAGAGATACACTTCCCTTTGTTGTCGATTTCGGGAATGTCCTGGATTTCCAAATTCGAGATATACTCATGTCGTAGACTAGTGCTTTCTCTTGGTCATTTCTTCATGGCAAGGGCATAGAAGACCTGCAAAAAAAATTCAAAGTAACCAATTAGCTCTCGTAACTACGAGTTTATCTACTGTACTCTACTTCATTTCATTCTTCATTTCTATCTTGTGTATTACATTCCCTCTCTCGAGGCGTTTACATTTCTTTTACTCATGCATATATAAAAGCAGAGGGTTAACTGTTAGGGATGATATCTCTTCAGAAATCGACTACTAACTGAAAAACCAGCTCCCCCACCGTCGAAATTCATTAAGCAGTAGGCCCCATTAGAGTAGACTTCCTCTATGATGCATATTGGGTCCCACTCAAGATCAAACTTACTCCTCGTAGTGTGTGCGGATGTCAGTCGTTTCATTACGAGTACCAAGTCACCCTTCTTGAAGGATCTACCCCTGACTCGCTTATCATATGCCGCTGAGATATACTTCTGATACATCTCTAATCGTTGTTGTGCTACGAGCCTTTTCTCGTCCAAGGCATCGAGTTCGACCATCCTGATTTCAGCAATAAGCTCGTCAGTTAGGGAGTTCCGGAGTGTTACTCGCAGGGACTCGACCTGGACTTCCATCGGGATGATGGCCTCCGTGTCGTATACTAATGAAGATGAAGTAGCCCGCGGTGCGGTGCGGTGCGATGTGTGGTATGATACGCCCAGAGTGCTTCGGGCAATCTATCCCAATCCTTCTTATTTTCTGCCACCATTTTCTTCAAAATTTTCATGATGGTTTTGTTGAACACCTCGGCGAGCCCATTCGCAGGAGGATAGTAAGGCGTCGAGTAGTAATGCTTGATCTTGAATTTGGCGCACAGCTTGTTGATCATGACATTTCGGAAGGGCGTGCCGTTATCTGTGACGATCCTCTCAGGGATGCTGTGCTTGTATAAGATGGCGTTCCGGATGAAACCTTCCACTTGCGTCGCTTTCACATTCTTCAGGGCCACAGCTTCAGCCCACTTAGAGAAGTAATCAGTCGTTGCTAGTATATACTGATGTCCTTGAGAGGAAGAAGGGTTGATGGGACCTATCATGTCCATACCCCAGACCGCGAAAGGCCATGACATCACTGACTGATGTAGCTCTTCAGGAGGAATGTGTATAATATCAGCATGAATCTGACATTGATGTCATCTCCTCACATATTCCATCGCATCTTTCACCATAGTGGACCAATAATAGCCCATGTGCCGCACTTGGTAATGTAAGTTTCGGCCGCCTTAATGAGCACCGCATTCTCCTCCATGTGCTTCCCTTAGTGTGTCGTGCACTTCTTCTTGGGCCAGGCATCTTGACAATGTCCCATTGTTCGAGTGTCGATACAGTATTTCTTCTAACAGGACAAACGAGCCGACGCGCCTTCTGACTTGGGTGCGCATCTGCAGGTCTTCAGGCAAGAACCCATATTTCAGATAATTGGAGAATGGTCTTTGCCAGTCTTCTTCTTCTGTGATCTCGAAGTAATAAACCGGGCTGGCGTTTGCGATATTTTCGTTTACTACAAGGGATGACAATATTCTTCTCTCCTCTATAGTAACTTAAAGTGGGCTGCCCCCTGGGTGCGCGAGAGCCATGGTTAGGTTGGCCAATGCATCTACTTGGGAATTTTCGGCTCTCGGGATATGCGACACTGTACTGTCCTGGAAATGATCAAATAGGGCTCGGGCCCGATGGCAAAGAGGTGATAGCTCTGTCTTGCTGACTTCATATTCAGTCATAAGTTCTCCCACAACCAATCGAGAATCGCCACAGACTTATAACGACTAAATTTGCATGTTTTGCACCAACTGTAATCCGACGATGAGGGCCTGATATTTTACCTCGTTGTTCGTGCATGACGGCACTATCGTGAATGAGTAAGGCAACAAATCACCTTGAGGGCTGATGAAAATCACACCGGCCGCTGATCCTGCGGCTCTGGAGGCTTCGTCGAAGTATCTGCCACGGCTTCGCAATCCCTATCGTCATGGCTTGATCATCGGGAAGATCACATTCCATCTCCATATTATCCGGTACAGGATGAGCAACTAGGAAATCAGCTATGGCTTGCCTTTGACATCCCGACACAGTAGATACGTAATGTCGAACTCGGATAATAGTAAAGCCCACTTGGCTAATCGCCCAGACAATATGGGTCGATTCATCAGGAACTTGATGGGATCCGCTCTGGAGATTAGCGTAATCTGGTATGATAGACAGTAATGCCTCAACTTCTTCACCATAAATATCAAAGCCTGACATATCTTTTCTATCGACGAGTAGTTAAACTCAGCACTGACGAGCATGCGGCTCAAGTAATACAGAGCATTTTCCTTCTGTTGAGCTCTGAATTGTGCATATTTTAACCCCATTTTATCACTCATTATGCATGGTTTGCATGTTTAAAAGACTAATCTAATACACATTTTTATGTTTCTAGGAATGAGAGAGATTTCACCCAATTGAAGGTAAAAAGACCACCTTTGAAGCCCTTTTGATGAGGAAGGAAGGTGGGCCAAAGAAGAAAGAAAAAAGAAGAAGAGAAGAGAAGAAAGAAAGAAAGAAAAAATCAAAGGAAGAATGGCTAAACCGGTCAAGACCAGTCGGCCTAAGGGGCCACGACCAGTTAAGATCGGTCGGCCACATAGGCAGCCCTCTCCCACACTTGTTAAACCAAACCCAGACAGGTCCGACCGGTTAAGGCCGGTCGGCCATGCATAGACAGTAAGTGCAAAATTCTGCACTTTCTAAATTCAGGATTTTACGGGATTTTAAGCTTCCTAGTGCGGTTAGGACATGCGGTTTCGCAATTTTCTCACTCGTTGGAGCTCCAAATCTATAAAAGGACACCTAGGGGTGGATTTAAAGGCATCATACAAGGCTTGGGAAGTCGTGGAAGGTGAAGGAGATCGCTGTGGAGCATTTGCAACTCTTCCAAACTCGCTTTTTCTATGTTTTTCATTGGTTTTCTTTTGAGTTTTAGTTAAACTTATTGATAGTTGGCTAAACCTCTTAGCTAGGGCTAAGAGGTGAAGCTTTTAGTTGTTTACAATGCTTAATTCAAATTAGTTCAAGTATTTTTGGATTTTATGAAAAACACTTCTAGTTCAGTTTGAAATAAAGTTAGTATTTTTAGTTAATCTTCTATCTCTTGTGATTTTTCTTACATGGGATATTTTGATTACTGAGATTACTTAATGGGGTGTTGATTGATAGAATTTTTTGTTGTAGAGATCTTAGATCCATTATGATATGTTGGATGCTAGGAGATCCTATAAACTAAGTTTCCTAAGTGCTTATCTAAAACTAAACTAGAAGAAGTTCTTAACTTTGAGATTAATCTGAGATAGGTGTTTATGTATTGATTTTGGTTTAATAGAAACTCAATTCATGCTTTTAAATTAAGTATAGTGACAAGGCTTGAGGAAGAATCATGAATGTGATCTTGCTTGTTTTGTGAAGGATTAGATTGTGCGATTGAATACACCCAATGCCTTAGTTGTTTATAAGAGAACCATATCAATGGATGATCCATCTATGTTAGATGCATTATAATGATTTGATTGCTCTATATTCCGATTGGATAGGGATAGAACTCTTATTCCAATTGAGTTATTGGCTTGAATGGTTTGAATTGGCATTGTGAATGATTATTAGTGGATCATTGGCTCTCTAGTGTTTATTTCCCCGATTTAAGTCTAAAGTAGATAGTTTTTATGCTATTAAATTTCATCATTCGATATAAACCCGAATTTAGCCCATCATAGTTATAACGTTTAGAATTGTTACGACAATCCCTGAGGATCGACCTCGGTCTTACCGAGAATTATTACTATATCGCAGCCTTGCACTTGAGGCGAGCGAATAAGTATTTGGCGCCGTTGCTGGAAATTAGGTTAATGGTTCTGAATTTTGTAATTAGGGTATAGTTAGGAGACAGGTTAGGTTATGATTTACTGTTTTTGTAGGTTTTTATCAGAATTTTCTACTACTAACAGATTTTATCTATTTTGTAGGATTTTCTTCACTGATATAAGTTCTTCAAATTCAGTAACTCCGTTCTAACTTAGACTCATTTAATTTTTATTTCTTTTTATTTTAGAATTTTATATTTATAGAATTTTATATTTAGTTAGTTTTTATGTGTTTTATACCCCATTGGGAGCGTGATCATACATCGCGCCTTCTAAGTGAGGGAGGTTTAGTTGAAGGCCTAATTAATCACAAACGAGTGAGAAAACATGTAGGAAATCCTAAATCGTCTGAAATCATGGTTGAGAATGAACCACATAATGTTGAAAACGTTGAGCATGATGCACCACCAACTAGGTCGGAACATAATGAGAATGAGGAACGCTATGTTCCTCCGGTTAAAACATTGAGAGATTATCTACAACCGGAGAGAACAACCACGTCTTCCTGCATTGTTTTTCTAACAAATGCAGGAAACGTGGACCTTAAACCAGGAATTATCAAGTTACTCCCGAAATTCCATGGACTCAAATCTGAAAGTCCATATGCACATCTTAATGAATTTGAGGAGATAACCAATACCTTTCAATTTAATGATGTCTCTCAAAATGTAATCAAACTAAATTATTCCCCTTCTCTCTAAAGGACAAAGCCAAAACATGGTTTCAATCACTTAAACTTAGAAGCATCGGGACATGGGCTGAGATGACCCGGGAGTTCCTTAAAAGTACTTCTCGGTTCATAAAACCAATGCACTTAGGCGGACCATCATGAATTTCTCCCAAAAATTAGATGAAACATTTTTCAATGTTGGGAGAGGTTCAAAGACCTTTTATTAAAGTGCCCACACCATGGTTATGAAAAGTGGCGCTTGATTGATTTCTTCCATGATGGATTGAGTTCAAACATTCGCTAATTTGTTCAAATGATGTATAATGGTGAATTTTTTTAACAAAGTACTTGATGATGATTAGGATTACTTTGATATACTAGCCGAGAATGCCCAATCTTGGGACATCTATAATCCGACTAGTAATCCCAAGTCAGCCCTAAGAGAGAAAGGAGTACATGTATTAGATGGGGAGGACAATTTAAACACAAAGGTGGCGGGTCCCACAAAGAAAGTTGAAGCTATAGAATTGAGGAGTGTTAACATGATAACCACCAGTGAGGCCGT
This sequence comes from Liriodendron chinense, assembly GCA_003013855.2. Lineage (NCBI taxonomy): Eukaryota > Viridiplantae > Streptophyta > Magnoliopsida > Magnoliales > Magnoliaceae > Liriodendron > Liriodendron chinense. Next base: position 706,032 of record PVNU02000767.1, on the reverse strand, counting down.
TGAGAGTATATGTGGTATTTGTGAGAGTGATGTTCACTTAACAAAGGATTGTCCAACAATCCCTACATTTCAAGACATCTTGCAAACTCAATCGAATGCCACAAACGCTTACCAACGCCTCTTTAGTGGACCAAATTCTAACTTGAATCATTCTGATTGGTGGTATAAATCAAATCTTAATGGGAGAAATGGACCCATGGTAAATACAAACAATGCTTCCCAAGGGCCTCCTCAAAAGAGCACTCTTAAAGATACATTGAACGCATTCATAATAGGAAAAACTCAAATAAATCAGTCCAACATACAGGCCATGAATGAGCTCAAAATTTCGATTGAAAGAATTAAGATACACCTAGGAGTTAGGGAAAAAGGGACTGTTTTGACCCAATCTCATCCTAAACCCAAAGAACAATTAGAAACAAATACCAATTCTTCAACCCACCCTCATGTGGAACATGTTCAAGCCATCACTACTCTTAGAAGTGGAAAAACAATCGAAAAATCTGAACTGGTGAAGGCCACAAAGCCTAATGACCCGATTGATTCTAAGAGCGATGGTTGTAAGACCCATACCCTGTATTGCCCTCCATATGCTTAGTTTTCGGTACTAATACGTCCCGGATGGACCATATTAGCGAGCCTTGATTGCGACCCTATTTTAGTACCGCATCGACCCAAGACCTATACCCCAGCGACCGCGTAGGTGCTGCGATTCCAATGTCGCGCGACACGCCACATTGCGATACCCAGTGTGAAAGTTGTAATCATTTCGCAATCCGAGGTGGGCTGCGCAACGCACATGTGGCGCGGGCCCCACTTCCACAAATCTCAAGAAAAGTCAAATCAATCACCCTCACCCTCACCCATACCCGTCTCATCACCCTAGTCTACACAAACTCTACTCACCCCATCCCTCTCTCACCAAAAAGTAAAGACAAGCCATACCCCTCATACCTTCCATGCCCCTCCCATGCTAGCCATCATCACCCCATGACCCCTCCTTTCTACCCTTACAAGATCCTATGTACGGGGGGGGGGGGGGGGGGGGGGGGGGGGGGCTTCTCATTTCCATATTTGCAAAAAAAAAAAAAGGAGAGAGAAAGAGGAAGAGAGAGAGAGAGAGAGAGAGAGAGAGAGAGAGAGAGAGAGAGAGAGAGAAGACTAAGAAGAGAGAGATTAGAGGGAGGAACCAAGCTTGGAGAGCCCCAACCATCATCCGGGCCATCCGATCGTCAACCCGACCCAATCTAACAGTTCATATTTCGAGGTGAGTGCAACAGGGGAAATAAACTTCCCCTTTTCTCGTCTGCCTTTCATTTTCTTTCCTTGGGCCCACCTTGAGATGGACAGTCAGATGGATGGATTGGATCATCCATGAATGGGCCCCACATACCTGTAAATATTAATAATATATATATATATATATATATAAAAGAGAAAAGAGAGAGAGAGAGAGCCGCTGGAACGGGCAGCGTCCTCGGCCAGCAGCACAATGGGACGGCTTGAGTGGGGTCCCCACTCGTGGAACCCACCATGATGTATGGACTTAATCCACACCATCCATATTCTCGGCCAGGCCATGTTAGGCCTTAGACAAAAAAATGAAACAGATCAAGATACCAGGTGGACCACACCATAGAAAATAGTGGAGATAATGAAGCCCACTGTCGAAACTGGGCCCACCGTGACGTTTGTAGACCAGATCACCTGCCCAATATGTGGCTCTTTGGGTCCCCAATGAGCTGGGGAACCTGATGAAAGGAGCAGATCATACTTATGTGGGCCCCATTTGAAAGAAACAAAAATAAATAAATAAACCAACGTCCAGACGCTGGACGTTCACAGCGTCAGGGACGCTGGAACAGTCCAGTGTCAGAACGGCTTAAGTGGGGTCCCCACTCGTGGGATCCACCTTAATGTTTGCGTTTAATCCACGCCATCCATCTGTTTTCCCAAATCATTTTAGGTACAGGGCCCAAATCTGAATCAGATTCAAATCTTAAGCGGACCGCACCACATGAAACAATGGAGAAAATGATGTCCACTATCGAAACTTCCTGGCCCACCTTGATGTTTGTAGGCCTCGTAACATACCTAATTTTGGGCTCATTGGGTCCCCCATGAGCTGGGGAACCGAATGAACGGAGTAGATCGTCCTCATGTGGACCCCACTTGATGAAAAGAAAGAAAAAACAAAAAAAGAGAAAATAAAAAAAAGAGGCTCACAGCGTCTCTGATGCTGGGAGAAACCAGCGGACGTTGGATTAGATACTGACGATTGAGTAACGCTGGGAGAAACCAGCGGACGCTGGATTAGATACTGACGATTGAGTAGCTATCTCGCTACTAGAGTGACATCACCAACTTCTATGGGCCCCACCGTGTTGTATGTGTTATATCCACACCGTCCATCCATTTGGAGAGATCATTTAGGGCATGATCTGAAGAATGAGACAAATCCAAATCTCAAGAGGACCCCACTTGAAAGAAAACAGTGAGGACAGTGACTCTACCATTGAAAACCTTCTTATGGCCCACCATGATGTTTATTTGAGATCCAACCTGTTCATAAGTTCACACACGTGTGAAAGAAGGGAAAACAAAAATATCAGCGTGATCGAAAACTTCTGTGGGCCCCACTTGATGAGAACAATGATAAAAAAGGAGAAAAGGACGCTGGGAGCAACCAGCGCCGTGGGCTAGTTGGGCTGCCCAGCAGGTGGCCCACTCTGTGGGTCTCACCATGATGTATTGTCTTATCCATGCTGCCCAGCAGTGGCCCACCTCATGGACCCACCATGCCCAGCCGTCCATACATTTTGCTATATTATTGCAAGGCATGGGCCCAACAAATAAACCAATACAAGTCTCATGTGGGCCACACCATCTGGAATGGTGGAGGGAATGATGTCCACCGTTGAAACCTTCTCAAAGCCACCATGATGTACCTGTTTTATACATGCTGCCCATCTGTTTTTCCATGCCATTATAGGATATGGCCCTAACAATGAGGCGAATCCAAATGTTAGGTGGGCCACACCCGCAAGGAATAGTGGTCATTGATGCCACCATTGAAAACTTCGTTGGGGCCACTTTAGTGTTGATTTTTCATGCAACTCGGGGTTGTGGGCCTATCTTGGGTTCCACCTTGATGGATGCATTGTGTAGCATACCAACCGTCTGACCGATGCGTGGGGCCCAATTTGAGTGGGTTTCACTTAAAAAATGGTGGTGATTGAATACCCACCACTGAAACTTCCTAAGAACGATGATGTATATTTGTTATCCGACCAGTGGGTGGGGCCCACCATGGTCCTCCCTTTGATATATATGTTTTATCCATGCCGTACGCCTATTTTGTCGGCCTATTTTGTATGCGCAGGCCCAAGTATGGGGCCGATGTGGTCTTAAGTGGACTATGCCACGAAGACCTTTACATTTCCAATGGGGCCCATAGTCTGGATCCCACTCTCTGTATATATATTGGGCCATTTAAGGCCAACATTACATGATATGTCTGGTAACATGCTAGTATACTTAGCTTGATACTTCACACTGATAATATGCTTAGTATAATGAATACCATGCTCATTCATATGCCCATACGCATCATTTGTATGCCTGTTATGGATCACGATTAACCATAGCATATGCTAGTTGGCTTGTTATACTTAGGGGACCCATGAGAGATAGGGTGGCCCCACATGATTGCGCAGTATGCATAAGTTTGGTGCATGACTTGGATTGTGTGACTCATGCATTTCGCATTATGTATGTCATGATCGCTTTCACACCCTAGCAGCATCGGGGTGGTGGCCACCATAGTCAAATCGTGGTTGGCAGTAATGGACATCGGAAACTTGTTCTAGTACATGGGCGTTATGGATGTCCTTGGGTGAAAGTCCTTAAACCCTATGGTACCAGTAGGATGCTCCAACGTCGAGACCGAGTGGATAACACGAGCGCTCGAGTGCCAAATATCAGTAGGCCGCGTCTCCCACTGTGTTGAGGTCGATTGGAAAGGTGTGTGACTTTATCTGCCCGGGTGCAGTGGGCTATAAGCTAGGTCGAGTCTGACCAGCTCATGGAATGGGTCCGCTATTGGCGAGCCGAGTGGGCATTGGCATACCACTGACGAGGCGGATAGTGAGGTCTTTTCTACTTGCTTGGTTATGCGCGTGATGTGTGGCTGCCAGTATCGGAGTGTACTAGACCCCGGTGATGTCCCAGATGAGAACCATTTTGATATGTGAATTAGTTGAGGATTAACGTGTTTGCATTGCATCTCCAGCATGTAACACTCGGCCATGTAGGCATTTTCATCACTTAGCCTTGGGATGGCTGATAGCATTCATGAGCCTGGTAACTTAGCCCTCTATTACTTTCGCTTACTCTGATATCAGTATACTTGTCATATGCATTACACGTGCACACACGCACTCTACTGAGCTTCGTAGGAAGCTTATGCGCGTTTGTTTATGCTGCAGGTACTAGGGCACATCAGCAGCGTTGAGCTCAGTTCATGTACCTGATATTTTGGGCTTTTGTTACATTTTGTATTTCCCTTTCCAGTACTGTACTCAACAAACTATATAGTGGATATTTGATGATGTTTTATGGTTTTGATTATGCTCCTTTACAAAAAAAATTTACCCTGAAAATCCTCCTGGTGGGATCCCAGGATCGGAGCCTGGCATATGAGAGCTAGGAGCCGAGAATGGGGTACTACGGAGGCTGTTGTCACCAAGGTCGACGATCGGGAATTTAGTGGCCCCGATCCCCGGGTTTGGGGCGTGACAGAAGTTGGTATCATAGCATAACTTGGGAATACCTGTGGATGACATCACATATCTACTAATGGCCTTAGATTAACTACCATTCACTGAATGATTGTTGCGAACTTAGGATGATTAGGATCCCGATCTCATGCACTTAGCAACCCACACTATGATCCTGTTACAACAAAGTTATAATAGGATTCCCTATTTTAAGCTTAGAAACTTCTGAATATGGTTCCTTAATGTGTGTGCATTCAAGAGTATCAATGCTAAGTAGTACCTGTCCTTTTCTGTAGGATATGGCACCCAAGTGAGCCACCGGTAGGCCGTCGACTAGTGCAGGTACATCCCGGACAGCCCCAGCTCCAGCTCCAGCTCCAGCCATGACTACTGGTCAGTTCTAGCAGATGATATGCAATTGCCCCATCAAATCAGGATCGTGCTCGTTCTTTACTGATGGATTTCGGATAGATGGATCACCCATGTTTCTTGGGCGAGCCAAACCCGGTGGCAACAGAGAGATGGAAATCGGAGGTAAAGAAGATCTTTACCACAATGCGATGCACGACCGAGGAGCGAGTTCCTCTCACCGTTTTCCTTCTTCAGGGAGAGGCTGTGCACTGGTGGGCATCGGTTACCCAAGCCGCAGGGCTTGATTTTGAGTGGACATGGGAGGACTTTGTGGACCGGTTTGACCGGAAGTTCTTCCCCGAGCATGTCCGCCAGCAGCGTGCTCTAGAGTTCAAGACACCAGTCCAGGGAGATATGTCAGTGTCGCAGTATGAGGCTCGATTCGTTGAGCTATCCAGGTTTGCGACATATCTTGTGGATGATGAGGGGCGGAAGGCCCGTCGATTCGAGAGCGGATTGCGCCTTGGCCTTCGTAGCCATATCACAGGACACAAGCTTCCTACGTTTGAGGAGGTTGTGGAGCGGGCCCAGATATATGAGGCAGAGTGGGCCAATGCGCAGCGGATCCGTGATCAGGGCGGAGATCGAAAGGGGAAGAGGAAGGCTCCTTCTAGTAGCTTCCGGCAGCAGCAGACTCGGGCACCGCAGCAGCATCCGGTTCGTCCATCCTTTCGACTGCCAGTAGCACCAGCAACATCTCCAGCACCATCCCAGAGACAGTTTGCAGGTGTTTGTTACGGATGTGGAGGGACAGGGCATCGTAGACATGAGTGCCCCCACCCAAAGCAGCAGCAGCAGCCACAGCAACAGAGACAACAGCAGCCACAGCAGCAGGGGCAACAGCAGCCACAGCAGCAGAGGCAGCAGCATAGGCCACAGCAGCGACGACCGCAGAGGGGACAGACAAATCCCAAGCAGACTTAAGGCAGGTTTTATGCAGCCCAGCAGGATCCTCAGGCACCTGGAGGAGTCGTTGATGGTACACTCATTGTCTCTACATGCATAGCTCATGTTTTATTTGATTCTGGCGCATCGCATTCTTTTATATACGATGATTTCTGCCGATCGACTGGTTTGCCATTAGAATTCGTGCGCGAGGGTTTGTCAGTGTCGACACCCTTAGGGAAGATCGCAGTATTAAGTTTGATCTGTTCGTCTTGCCCCATCCTGGTAGGAGAGACCTTTTTGCCTGCCGATTTGTTTATTTTACCGATGACCGAGTTTGATGTTATCCTGGGCATGGATTGGCTGGCCGAGTATCACGCTGTATTGGACTGCTTCGCAAGAACAGTCACTTTCCTTATACTCAGCATGCCGCAGTTTCAGTTCATTGCTGAGCCCAAAGGAGAGCAGTTGTCATCTTTGATGTCGTGTGCCTTAGAGGAGCCAGTTGCCTTGTGCATCGACCAGTTGCAGTTGTTTGCAATTTTTCAGATGTGTTTCAGGAGATTCCGGGATTGTCGCCTTGTTGGCATACCGAGTTTCAGATTGACCTCGTGCACGGTACCACGCCTATCTCAAAGGCCCCGTACTGTATGACACCATTGGAGTTGCAAGAGCTGCAGAAGCAGTTGGACGAGTTGCGTGAACTAGGCTTCATCCTTCCGAGCAGTTCACCGTGGGGAGTGCCGGTACTCTTCGTGAAGAAGAAGGATGGGTCATTGAGGCTCTGCGTGGATTACCGCGAGCTCAACAAGGTCACGATTAAGAATAGGTACCCACTTCCGAGGATCGACTATTTATTTGACTAGTTGCGGGAGCCCCAGTTCTTTTCAAAGATTGATCTACGGTTTGGTTATCATCAGGTCCGTGTCTGGGAGGAGGATATCCCGAAGATAGCATTCAGGACGCGTTACTGTCATTTTGAGTTCTAGGTCATGTCCTTCGGACTGACCAATGCACCCGCTGTGTTCATGCAATTGATGAACGAGGTCTTTCGTCCCTACCTTGATCAGTTCGTTGTGGTGTTCATTGATGACATTCTGATCTATTCGAGAACTCGGGAGGAGCATGAGCAGCATCTGAAGATCACCTTGCAAACCCTCCGCACACACTAGCTTTATGCGAATTTGGAGAAGTGCGAGTTTTGGTAGGAGGAGGTGAAGTTTCTCGGTCATGTCGTGACGAGGCAGGGAGTAGCAATGGATCTGGTGAAGATTGATGCCGTGCGTCAGTGGGGTCAGCCCACGAACGCGTCCGAAATTCGAAGTTTCCTTGGGTTAGCAGGTTATTATCATCGTTTCATTGAGGGCTTCTCCCGTATTACAGCCTCACTGACCAGGTTGACCCCGAAGGGTGCTAAGTTCGTTTGGAGTGATGCCTGTGAGCGAGAATTTACAAAACTGAAGGACCGTCTTACTTCTACACCAGTCCTCACTCTTCCCTCCGGGAGTGAAGGATTCGTGGTTTTTACAGATGCCTCGCATATTGGTTTGGGTGCTGTCCTGATGCAGCATGGTAGACCCGTGGCCTTCGCGTCTCGCCAGCTCAAGGTCCATGAGCAGAACTACCTCACGTATGATCTAGAGCTAGCAGCGGTAGTCTTCGCACTGAAGGTGTGGAGGCACTATCTTTATGGGGTTAGGTTCGAGCTCTTTTCTGACCACAAGAGTCTAAAGTACCTCTTTTCGCAGTCCGAGTTGAATATGAGGCAGAGACGCTAGATGGAGCTCCTGAAGTATTATGATTTCAATCTTCAGTACCACCCTAGCAAGGCCAACGTGGTGGCTGATGCCCTTAACCGTCAGCCACGGGGCTTGGTGGCGCATATGATGGTCCGGGAGTGGAGGATGCTCGAGGATGTTGCCGAGTATGATTTTGAGCCGAGCCTGCAGTCTTCTATCGCGCAGTTATCAAGCTTGTTGATTCAACCCTCTCTTGTTTCTAGGGTGATCGAGGCTCAGCAGGCCGATCAGACGTTGTAGGATTATCTGGTAGAGGCCACGTCAGAAGATCAAATAGATTGACAGATTGGGTCAAATGGTGGACTTCGTTTCAGGGGTCAGTTGTGTGTCCCAGATATTCCTCAGTTGCGCAAAGATCTTATGGATGAGGTATACCGATCGAGGTTCATGATTTACCTGGGCTCTACCAAGATGTATCGTGATATGAGGAAGCAGTATTTCTAGGCCGATATGAAGTGTTAGATTGCCAGTTTTGTGGCTGAGTGTGACACTTGCCAGGGTGTCAAGGCCGATCATCGCAAACCTCCAGGTCCCTTGCAGCCGTTGAGTGTCCCGTTGTGGAAATGGGAGCACGTGACCACAGACTTCATTACGGGCTTGTCGAGGACTTAGAGCAATCACGACGCCATTTGGGTTGTTGTCGATCGTTTGACGAAGCCAGCACATTTTCTTGCGATACGTGCGACCTGACCATTGGACCAACTTGCAAAATTGTTTATCGAGGAGATTGTGAGACTGCACGGTGTCCCAATTTCGATCGTTTCTGACCGAGATCCGAGATTTAAGTCGCGGTTCTGGAGGAGTTTTCAGAAGGCAATGGGGCCTGCCTTGAAGTTCAGCACCGCATATCATCCTCAAACTGATGAACAGACCAAGAGGGTCAACCAGATCCTTGAGGACATGCTTCGAGCTTGCGTGTTGGATTTCTCAGGTAGTTGGGATAAACACCTACATTTGGCTGAGTTTGCATACAATAACAGCTACCGGGCGACTATCGGTATGGCTCTTTTTGAGGCGTTGTATCGTAGACCTTGTAGGTCTCCTAGTTGTTGGACCGAGGTTGGAGAGCGTCGTCTCCTAGGTCCGAGCTTGTGCAGAGGACATCAGAGGCTATCGATATCATCAGGCAGAGGATGCGCACAGCTCAGAGTTGACAGAAGAGTTTTGTAGATCGTCGACGTCGTCCCCTATAGTTTTCCATTGGGGATCGTGTGTATCTCAAGGTCTCACCTATGAAGGGCGTGATTCGTTTTGGAGTCAAGGGGAAGCTTGCCCCGAGATTCATTGGACCCTTCGAGATCACTAGGCAAGTTGGCGTCGTGGCCTATCAGCTTGCCTTGCCACTTTAGTTGTTTGGCGTCCATAACATTTTTCATGTTTCTATGTTACGGAAGTGTGGGTCAGACATGGTTCCTGTGATAGATTGGCAGCCGTTGGAAGTTCGTGAGGATGCTTCTTACATTGAGCAGCCGGTCCGTATCCTTGACCGGAAAGAGCAGGTCCTCCGGACCAAGGTCATTCCTTTGGTGAAGGTCCATTGGAGTCATCATAGTGCAGATGAGGTGTCGTGGGAGCGAGAGGCAGAGATTCGCGAGTCTTATCCCCATCTTTTCGATGATTGATTGTATCTGTATGATTGCTTTTCGCTTGGTATGCATATTTAGTGATGCGATTCCCTTTTTCTTATGATCTTCGGCTAGTTTAGGTTTGTAGTATAAATTTCGAGGATGAAATTTTTGTTAGGAGGGGAGAGTTGTAGGACCTGTACCCTGTATTGCCCTCCATATGCTTTAGTTTCCAGTACCGGTATGTCCCGGAAGGACTAAATTAGTGAGCTTTGATCGCGACCTTATTTTAGTACCGCATCGACCCAAGACCTATACCCTGGCGACAGCGTAGGCGCTGCGATTCCAACGCCGCACGGCATGCCCCATTGCAATACCCAGTGTGAAAGTTGTGATCATTTGCGCAATCCGAGGAGGGCCGCGCAACGCACGTGTGGCGCGGGCCCCACTTGTACAAATCCCAAGAAAAGTTAAATCAATCACCCTCACCCTCACCCATACCCCTCTCATCACCCTAGTCTACACAAACCCTAGTCACCCCATCCCTCTCTCACCAAAAAGTCAACACAAGCCCATACCCCCCATACCTTTCATGCCCCTCCCATGCTAGCCATCATCACCCCATGACCCCTCCTTTTTACCCTTACAAGATCCTATGTTGGGGGGGGGGGGGGGGGGGGGGGGGGTTAGAGAGAAAGAGGGAGAGAGAGAGAGAGAGAGAGAGAGAGAGAGAAGATTAAGAAGAGAGGGAGAGGGAGAGAGAGAGAGAAGATTAAGAAGAGAGAGAGAGAGAGGAGAAAAGACTAAGAAGAGAGAGATTAGAGGGAGGAACCAAGCTTGGAGGGCCCCAACCATCATTCGGACCGTTCGATCGTCAACCCGACCCAATCCAACCGTTCATATTTTGAGGTGAGTGCAACGGGGGACATAAACTCCCCCTTTTCTCGTTTGCCTTTCATTTTCTTTCCTTGGGCCCACCTTGAGATGGACAGTCAGATGGATGGATTGGATCATCCATGTATGGGCCCCACATACCTATAAATATTAATAACATATATATAAAAGAAAAAAAGAGAAAGAGAGAGAGAGAGAGAGAAAGAGAGAGAGAGCCACTGGAACGGGCAGCGTCCAGAGGACGCTGCTGCCCAGCAACACAATGGGACAGCTTGAGTGGGGTCCCCACTCGTGGGACCCACCATGATGTATGGACTTAATCCACACCATCCATATTCTCGACCAGGCCATGTTAGGCCTTGTACAAAAAAATGAAACAGATCAAGATACCAGGTGGACCACACCATAGAAAACAGTGGAGATAATGAAGCCCACTGTCGAAACTTCTTGGGCCCACCGTGACGTTTGTAGACCAGATCACCTCCCCAATATGGGGCTCTTTGGGTCCCCAATGAGCCGGGGAACCTGATGAACGGAGTGTATCATACTTATGTGGGCCCCATTTGAAAGAGACAAAAAAAAGAAAAAATAAATAAACCAACGTCCAGACGGTGGACGTTCACAGCGTCAGGGACGCTGGAACCGTCCAGCGTCAGAACGGCTTGAGTGGGGTCCCCACTCGTGGGACCCACCTTGATGTTTGCGTTTAATCCACGCCGTCCATCTGTTTTCTTAAATCATTTTAGGTCCAGGGTCCAAATCTGAATCAGATTCAAATCTTAAGCGGGCCGCACCACATGAAACAGTGGAGAAAATGATGTCCACTGTCGAAACTTCCTCGGCGCACCTTGATGTTTGTAGGCCTCGTAACATACCTAATATTGGGCTCATTGGGTCCCCCATGAGCTGGGGAACTTGATGAACGGAGTAGATCATCCTCATGTGGGCCTCACTTGATGAAAAGAAAGAAAAAACAAAAAAAGAGAAAAAAAGAGAGGCTCCCAGTGTAACGATCCGAGATTTTTGATCCTCATGTATAACACAACAGCCGAATTCCCAAGTAACTTATGGAATAACTAATTTGTCAAATAATGAAATCTAGCATTCAAGCACAATGGCGGAAATAATTTTCATCTAATTCTATCAAACTCACTACGTCATCATCAATGTTTAAATAAGGAAACCAACCAATATACATACTGATTAATTAAAATACAAAACCATGTCTTCTCTTGAAGACTTATTACAATTCCATAAATGTATCAACTACTCAAAAGAAACATTTAATAAATGAAAACATCGATTAAGTTTCTCCAACATCGTCATCCGCCATGCGATCGTACGAACCATTGAACTCTTCTCCTTAAAAATCGGGTTCAATACCTGGATCTTCACCTGCATCACCTAAATTGTGTTTGGGATAGCGTTAAACGCTATCATAGTGGGGAATATTCCCTCCAAGACTATCAAGAATAACAATGTACAAAACTCAAAGTAATGCAACACAATAATATCTTTATTCAAACAAAACAATCAAGTAAAAATCTTTGTTAATGCGATGCATGGAATGCATGCTCTGGCTAAGGCACCCTGGCTAGAATCACAATACATGAAGTGGGAGACTCCCTATTATGACTTCATGCTAGCCACTAGTCACCAGAGGTTCCTGGGACGCACAAGCCCATAGTTTTGCCCGACCACGTGAGAAACGGGACGCTCATAGCCCAAATCTACACGTGACAGTGTACGAGAAGTAGGACGCTCTAGCCTATTCTCAATTCCGTACACCCACATGGAGCCAAGTGAATGCATGACTTTAGTTTCACCTTTATTTAAGTGTTTTCGTATACAACCGATTTAAATAAAACTCAATGGTCACTATGGGGAGTCGCAAGCAACCCAGTATAGGCTGACAGCACAGGATTAGTGTCCATAGCACCAACCCCGGCTCATGAGAATTTGTATACCATTAGTGTCCACTCATTGTCCTGTTTTATGATTTCATCATGTCCCAAAAAGCCAATGTTGTACATCATGACCAAATTCATTAAAATACCCATGTATTGTAAATGGATCAAATCAAGCATCATGTACATGTAAGGATCCATTAACAAACAATCACTTCATTCTCTCAGTCAAGTCAAGATATATTCTTCCATCATGGACACCTCTCACGGGTTCCATCTCTCTACATCGAATAATTTTACTAACTTAGGGACAAAGAGTATACAATAATGGGATGTCATATGATGATCTTATACACATATTTCATATCACAATATGAAAACCAATATTACTTGTAATACATGGACTAAGAAAATAAGGGCATAGATTTCACAAAAATAAATAACACAAATACACATTCTTCTTAGTCAAAAATCTAAAAAAAGGAATCACTTCACCATATAATGATATTCATTACAAATCTCACATCAAACTTCATGTTATATGGATAAGTAATTCAAAACAAAACAACTTCACATGCCACAAAAGAAACTTATGATAATCGTGATATTATTAATGAAAGGCTTGAAGGAAAATCCTCACCTTAAGATGGACTTAGAAGAAGAGGGTTGTAGAAGATCCTAGCCGCTGAAAAAATATGAGAAAGAACTCTCTTCTCTTATCTCTCTCTCTCTCTCTCTAGGGCATGGAGGCTAGGGTTAGGAGAAGGATTTGGAGGTGCTTAGTAGAAATATGGAGAGGGATGTGCACGCGAGGTCTTGTGTAACAACCTCTTGAGGTGAGTTTCTCAAATCTCAATATTCGGGTGATCTTTGATCAATTCCAATCCATTCATCTTATCAAGCTCGAAGAGTAGAGTTAGAATACGTAAATTTCTTGATGATCCACATTCTAGATTGGCCGATCCTTGAAAATGGCCTAACGGGTGCTAAAATGGGCTTGATCTCAATTAACAGTCTACGATTGATGATTAGGGCCCAAATTTTGAGAAAATATGTAGTCATGATAGGCAAACAATTGTACAAAGTTTAGTGGTTGATTGATGGTGAGAAATGCCTAGATCTGAAATTTCAACTTTTGGTGGAAAAGGAAGGGGCTGGCTTTGTGGTTCAACGGTGTAGGATTATAAATCGGGGTCCAAAATTTGTGTAAACTCATAGTCATATGAGTATAATAAGTGGTCCAAATTTGAGAAGCGATTGATGGTGAGAAGTGGGTAAATTGAAAGGTTCAAATTTGAGAAGAGTTGGTAACTCGTTAATTTTTAAAACGGGATAACTTCGCGCATAAGAAAGAGGCTTATCAAAGTGGGGCACTCAAATCACACTATTGGTCTATGATAAAGACGATCCAAGTCACTCATATGAAGAGAAATATTCGACTACGACTAACCATCTACTTTCCTCACTCGATGGAGATGAAAATCAAGGGTTAAGGGGCTGATTTGACAATCGGACAACTTCTACTATGATTTAAGGGCTGAAATTTGATGTGTATGGTTAATGTGTGCCCAAAAGCTTAAATCCAGGGTTTTGCGTGAAAGTGATCGTCAGAAACTATAATACTTAAAAATGGCATCTTAACTTAAGTTTAACTAATGGCATTTTCGTAATTATTTGAAAAGTGTGTGATTTTTGAAATTTGATCTTTCTATGATGTTTATGAGATCATTCTAAACAATTTTTGTAAAGGGTCCCCTATCGGATCTCCTACGGATGTCCCACTATTCGCAAATCAACTGTAAATGTACGATAATTAAAAAAAATAAATTAAAAATAAATTTTCAAATAAATCTCGAAAATCTGGGGCGTTACACCCAGCGTCTCTGTTGCTGGGAGAAACCAGCGGACGCTAGATTAGATACTGACGGTTGAGTAGCTATCTCGCTACTGGAGTGACGTCACCAACTTCTATGGGCCCCACCGTGTTGTATTTGTTATATCCACACCATCCATCCATTTGGAGAGATCATTTTAGGGCATGATCTGAAGAATGAGATAGATCCAAATCTCAAGAGGACCCCACTTGAAAGAAAACAGTGAGGACAGTGACTCTACCGTTTAAAACCTTCCTACGGCCCACCATGATGTTTACTTGAGATCCAACCTGTTCATAAGTTCACACACGTGTGAAAGAAGGGAAAACAAAAATATCAACTTGATCGAAAACTTCTGTGGGCCCCACTTGATGAGAACAATGATAAAAAAAGGAGAAAAGGACACTGGGAGCCACCAGCGCCGTGGGCTGGTTGGGCTGCCCAGCAGGTGGCCCACTCTGTGGGTCCTACCATGATGTATTGTCTTATCCATGCTGCCCAGCAGTGGCCCACCTCCTGGGACGCACCATGCCCAGCCGTCCATACATTTTGCTATATTATTGCAGGGCATGGGCCCAACAAATAAACCAATACAAGTCTCATGTGGGCCACACCATCTGGAATGGTGGAGGGAATGATGTCCACCGTTGAAACCTTCCCAAAGCCACCATGATGTACCTGTTTTATACATGCTGCCCATCTGTTTTTCCATTCCATTATAGGATATGGCCCCAACAATGAGGCAAATCCGAATGTCAGGTGGGCCACACCCGCAGGGAATAGTGGTCATTGATGCCACCATTGAAAACTTCGTTGGGGCCACTTTAGTGTTGATTTTTCATGCAACTCGGGGTTGTGGGCCCATCTTGGGTTCCACCTTGATGGATGCATTGTGTAGCATGCCAACCGTCTGACCAATGCATGGGGCCCAATTTGAGTGGGCTTCACTTAGAAAATGGTGGTAATTGAATACCCACCACTGAAACTTCCTAAGACCGATGATATAAATTTGCTATCCGACCAGTGGGCGGGGCCCACCATGGTCCTCCCTTTGATATATATGTTTTATCCATGCCGTACGCCTATTTTGTCGGCCTATTTTGTATGTGCAGGCCCAAGTATGGGGTCGATGTGGTCTTAAGTGGGCTATGCCACGAAGACCTTTACATTTCCAATGGGGCCCATAGTCCGGATCCCACTCTCTGTATATATATTGGGCCATTTAAGGCCAACATTACATGATATGTCTGGTAACATGCTAGTATACTTAGCTTGATACTTCACACTGATAATATGCTTAGTATAATGAATATCATGCGCATTCATATGCCCATACGCATCATTTGTATGCCTGTTATGGATCACGATTAACCATAGCATATGCCAGTTGGCTTGTTATACTTAGGGGACCCGTGCAAGACAAGGTCACCCCACATGATTGCGTAGTATGCGTAAGTTTGGTGCATGACTTGGATTGTGTGACTCATGCATTTCGCATTATGTATGTCACGATCGCTTTCACACCCTAGCAGCATCGGGGTGGTGGCCACCATAGTCACATCGTGGTTGGCAGTAATGGTCACCGGAAACTTGTTCTAGTATGTGGGCGTTATGGATGTCTTTGGGTGAAAGTCCTTAAACCCTGTGGTACCAGTAGGATGCTCCAACATCGAGACCGAGTGGATAACACGAGCGCTCGAGTGCCAAATACCAGTAGGCCGCGTCTCCCACTGTGTTGAGGTCGGTTGGAAAGGGGTGTGACCTTATCCGCCCGGGTGTAGTGGGCTATAAGCTAGGTCGAGTCTGACCAGCTCATGGAATGGGTCCGGTATCGGCGAGCCGGGTGGGCATTGGCATACCACTGACGAGGCGGATAGTGAGGTCTTTTCTACTCGCTTGGTTATGCGCACGATGTGTGGCTGCCAGTATCGGAGTGTACTAGACCCCTGTGATGTCCCAGATGAGAACCATTTTGATATGTGAATTAGTTGAGGATTAACGTGTTTGCATTGCATCTCCAGCATGTAACACTCGGCCATGTAGGCATTTTCATCACTTAGCCTTGGGATGGCTGATAGCATTCATGAGCCTGGTAACTTAGCCCTCTATTACTTTCGCTTACTCTGATATCGGTATACTTGTCATATGCATCACACGCGCACACACGCACTCTACTGAGCTTTGCAGGAAGCTTATGCGCGTTTGTTTACGCTGCAGGTACTAGGACACATCAGCAGCGTTGAGCTCGGTTCATGTACCTGATATTTTGGGCTTTTGTTACATTTTGTATTTCCCTTTCCAGCACTATACTCAACAAACTATATAGTGGATATTTAATGATGTTTTATGGTTTTGATTATGCTCCTTTACAAAAAAAATTTACCCTGAAAATCCTCCTGGTGGGATTCCAAGATCGGAGCCTGGCATATGAGAGCTGGGAGTCGAGAATGGGGTACTACGGAGGTTGTTGGCACCAAGGTCAGCAATCGAAAATTTAGTGAGCCTGGTCCTCGGGTTTGGGGCGTGACAATGGTGAATTGAGTAATGCTCCAAAAGATGAAGAGCCGGAGCGTGTGTATAAACTGTGGGCTCATTCCCCCAATGTCTTGTTTCAACAAAAAGGCCAAGCCAAAATCAGGACATCCTAAAAATCTTCCAACAAGTCAAAATCAGCATTCCCTTGTTGGATGCAATTAAGCAAATTCCTTCATACGCCAAATTTCTAAAGGACCTATGTGCCGTAAAGTGTAAGCAAAACATGCACAAGAGGGCATTTTTTACAAAACAAGTGAGTGCCATCATACAACAAAACACTCTTCCAAAATTCAAAGATTTTGAAAGCCCTACAATCTCTTGCATGATAGGTAACTTTCGGATCTAGGGGCTAGTTTTAATTTAATTCCTTATTCAGTATATAAGCAACTTGGGCTTGGTGAATTAAAACCCACCAAGATAACTTTACAACTTGCAGATCACTCCGTCAGAATACCGAGAGGAGTAATTGAGGATATATTAATCAAAATCGATAAGTTTTCTACCCGATAGACTTTATCGTTCTGGATACACAAGTGGTTACAAATGTATACACTCAAGTTCTTGTTATTCTATGCCGACCATTCCTAGCAACCGCCAATGCTATAATCAATTGTGGGAATGGGGTTATGAAAATATCCTTTAGAAATATGACTATGAAGCTGAATGTATTTCACTTACACAAACAACAAGGGGATGAGGATGAGCATGAGGAGGAAGATGAGATCCACATGATTAATTTCATAGATACAATTGTGGATGATGATGAGCCACCCTCGGGTAAATTTTTCAAAACCTTAGAAGTTTGCTTGGCTCATTCCAAGGAAGAAGTAATTTTAAATATTAATGAGGCCTTGGAAGAACCAAATTCTGAAATTTGATTGACAAGACATCAATCACTGACTTAAACAATTTTTTTGTGAAGAAATTTGATGGATTGGTGCTTGATTTTCCTATGGAGAGGCCAATTTTTGAATGTGTAGTGATTGAGGACTTATTCCAACTTACACAAATGATCGAGAAGGTCGAAGTTTCCTACACTCTAGAAGAGTGTTTGGCATATTTCGAGGATTGGGATGATCCTATGATCCGTGACATAGTCAATGCCTTCAAGGAAACTTCACCGGTGCCCAAAAAGACTCCTCCCACGTGTTAGTACACTGTATTTTGTCAATTGACGTGTTGGTTGGTCGCGTCTTGTCATGTGAGCCCTAGGTCGAAGATTTGAAGATCAAGACTTGAAGATTATGCTTCTTCTATTGCTCAAGCTCAAGCTGAAACAAGATCTCAGGTAAGTTGCATATAGATCGACCATAGGAAACCCAAAACATCAAAGAATGGCGTAATGACTCACCTATCTTATCCCATTCCCTCTTGACCCTAGCACAAGTTGATCATACTTGTGGTCCATGGTTGGTGCGAATCGTAATTGAAAATATGTCCAAAAATTGGACTCCATGCACCTAATCACTTCATGCTTCATCATTGAAGTGATCCGCTGCTGTGTTGAAGGACTTGGTCCAGCAAACCTGCTGTGACAAGATCATCTAGACAGCCGACTAGTCTTGACCGGTCGGCCAGAACTTCAAGAAATATCCAGCAAACTTGTTGTAATGAAATCGTCTAGACCGTCGACCGGTCGGCCAGGCTCATCAACTCAGGCAGCAAACTTGTTGTGATATCTTCAGCTGGACAGCCGACCGGTCTTAACCGGTCGGCCAAGGACATCAACAAGACAGCAACCTTGCTGTAAGGATTTCAGCTTGACAGCCGACCGGTCTTGACTGGTCGGCCAGATATGCTATCATCTATCTAGCAGCCTTGTGGGATTGAAAAAGTTGGACAAGCCGACCGATCTTGACCGGTCGGCCAGAAGAACAAAAATTGTCCAGCAGCTATGCTGCTTCGATCCAAGTAGGCAGCCGACCGGTCTTGACCGGTCGGACTGCATATAGCAGTTAGTCCAGCAAGGTCAGCCCACCAATCTTGACCGGTCGGACAGACCCAGATGTGGCCTAGCTTTTTGAATTGCGACCGGTCCGTTCGACCGGTTGAGACCTCTCTCTGACAGGTCGGACGTGACCGTTTTTATCAGTTGGGGCCATCATTTGGGGCTCTATATAGCCATATCTTGTGGTTTTTCTTTGGATGCATTCAACACCCATCAAGAGCTAAGAGAGAGAGTCTTTACTCACATCTTCCTACCCTCCTTGCTCTTAACTCCCTTGAGTTCATCATTCAAACCTAGCCATTAATGGCTTGTTATTGAGTATTTAAAGCTCGGTTTGAAGTATGAACTCAAGATCTTCATTCATGGCTGACCTACCTTCGGAATATCTTTATGAGGTCGTTTATAGCCATTGAATTCTTGAAGTTTGGTAGTTCCCTCATAACCATTGCATTGAATAGGCAAGAGGAACTTGACCATCTCTCTCCCAACTATCCGGCATAATCATAATCACATCATTTGCATCGGTAGCTGATCTTGGGAGCACAAAGAGAAGCTGAAGCACGTGGAGCTGAAGCTACTTATCAAAGGCATTGAATTGGGGCTCAATCGTCTAGGTATGTCTAGTATTTGAGAGTCCATTTATTTAATCACTATTCCCTGGATTGGAAAACTCAGGCGAGAGTGTACGTGACCGTCCTTGGATTAGGATTGGTGAGAGTTTGAGATCCAAACTCGTCAAGTCCCTAGATTGGGCCATCAGAGGATGGTAAACGTAGTCCTAGATCAAAGGATGTTAAGGTTGATGGTTAACCTGATTTAAAACCACGACTATAGTGAAATTTGGTGGTCTCATAGGTTGAGATCGTGAACCGAGAGTGGAGTAGGGAAACCGAACCACTATAAATCGTTGTGCATTGTGAGATTGAAAGATTTCTATGTGTTGAATGGTTTAGTCAATCATGAATGCTAACTATTTGATGAAATGTCTATGATAGTCTTTTACTTATAAATTCATCATATAATTTCCTTGAATGTTATTGTGATAATCTTGGTTAATAAGATTGACTTGATTAGTTTTAAATTATAATTGAAAATTCAAAAAGTCCTATTCACCCCCCTCTAGGACATTAGGCATATCTCTGAGTATCTCTACAAGCGGTAAAACCGCAATTTCACCATGGAGTGTAAAACTAAATTATCAATAGTGAAAGCACCGGTAGAAATTGAAAATGTGGAGACTATAACGACTTGTGAAGAAGAATTTCAAGTCTCTACATCTCTTTGGTTTGTTCAAACAGAAGAGCACCATTCCTCTGATGATCCTTATCTGAATATTTTTTCCCTAGATAAGTTGGAAAGGAGATTTATATTTGAGGAATTTCAACCGAAGAAATTCTCCTTTCCTAACACATGGGGTGATATCTTTGAGAAACCCGCTGAACTTTTTCAACAGAATTTTCAATGGATTAGAATGACAAACATCACTCATGTGCACTATGAAGCAGGATGGTGGATGGTATTACTGAAAAATCTTTTACTGCACCTACTAATTCTGTTAAATTCCATTCCTTTGGATGATCTTGTGTATCAAGATTGACCTCCTAGTCTGACGGAGGTATATAGTAGTTTCATTTATTTTAATTGTTTAGTTGTTTAGAGTTGCAAACTTTCATGATCGACTCTCTCAGATACTCTCGTTCTCACTCTCCTTCATTTATATCATTGATCTCATGTCATTGATGATTGCATATCTTTTTACATTAAGGATAATACAAGATTTTGGTTAGGGGGTGAGATTCCTATATGAATCTAGTATTTTGTGACATTTTGAGCAAAATTTTGTAGTAAAATTTTTAATTTTTCTGAAAATTCAAAAACTCTTTTGGAAAACTTTGTTTCTATGTACTTGGGATGTTATGAGTATGAGAGAAAGAGAGATGAAGTGATTGATTTTAAAGCTCTTTAAAACCTGTAATATAATAGTTTTCTATATGAATTCTCTTATTTATATGATCGATAGAATGTTTAAGCACTTTTGAGTCTAGTTCACATTATACGATTCTCATAGTTTGAAGGGATTATGTAGATTTGTAAATTAGCTAGACTGAGATTTAAGGTGTCTAGGAACCAAGCCGGGGAACTTTCTCCATCCTTGTTCATGTGAAGTAAAGAGAAAAGAATGAAAGATATGGATTTCTAAAAATCCTATCTAATGTACATGAAAAAAAAAAGAGAAAAAAATTATTATTATTGAATACTTGTTGAAAATTTCTGAAAAGGGCTACCTATTACCAACCAGGGGATGGTCTACCCGTAACCAAAGTTGGAAATGAGAAGTAGTGTGAAAGCCATTGAAGGAACGGTAAGGCAAATTCTTATCATAGGCATTTGGTTGATCTGTAAACTTTTAGACCTTCAGTTTCGTTGATTTATGAAGAAGATAATCCTAAAAATTCATGAGATGAAGATTCACTATGTACACTAGACCACACTTGTTCGGATTCCTGTATTTGTCAATCAATTGGTAGGAATTTTATGTGAGATAATTATTATATTTACGGAGTTAAAATTTCAAGTTCTTATCACTAATTCCCTCTGAAGTTTGTGCTTGTGTATCTTTAGTTTATATAAGTATAGTTTCCCAGGGAGAGTTGAGTTTTTAAAGAAGTCACTTGTTTCGGACTAGCAAAATGCTGGTTGGGGGGTCTGTTGAGCTCTGAATTGTGCATATTCTAACCCCATTTCATCACTCATTATACATGGTTTGCATGTTTAAAAGATTAATCTAATGCACATTTTTGTGTTACTAGGAATGAGAGAGATTTCACCCATTTGAGGGTAAAAAACCACCTTTGAAGCCCTTTTGATGAGGAAGGAAGGTGGGCCAAAGAAGAAAGAAGAAAGAAGGAGAGAAGAGAAGAAAGAAAAAAATCAAAAGAAGAATGGCTAGACCAGTCGGCCACATGGGAAACCCTCTCCCACACTTGCTGGACCAAACCCAGACAAGTCCAATCGGTCAAGGCCGGTCGTCCAGCCATCTCCGACCGGTCAGCCATGCATAGACAGCAAGTGCAAAATTTTGCACTTTCTAAATTAAGGATTTTAAGCTTCCTAGTGCATCTAGGACATATGGTTTCATGATTTTCTCACGCAGTGGAGCTCCAAAGCTATAAAAGGACACCTAGGGGTGGATCTAAAGGCATCATAGAAGGTTTGGGAAGTCATGGGAGGTGAATGAGATCGCTGTGGAGCATCTGCAACTCCTCCAAACTCGATTTTTCTATATTTTTCATTAATTTTTTTTTAGTTTTATTTTAACCTATTGATGGTTGGCTAAACCTCTTAGCTAGGGCTAAGAGGTGAAGCTTTTAGTTGTTTACAATACTTAATTCGAATTAGTTCAAGTACTTTTGGGTTTTATGAAGAACACTTTTGGTTCAAGTTTGAAATAAAGTTAGTATTTTTAGTTAATCTTCTATCTCTTGTGATTTTTCTTACATGGGATGTTTTGATTACTGAGATTGCTAAATAGGGTGTTGATTGATAGGATTTTGGATTGTAGAGATCTTAGATCCATCATGATATGTTGGATGCTAGGGTATCCTACAAACTAAGTTTCTTAAGTGCTTATCTAGAACTAAATTAGAAGAAGTTCTTATATTTGAGATAAATCTAAGATAGGTGTTTATATATTGATTTTGGTTCAATAGAAGCTCAATTCATGCTTTTAAATCAAGTCTAGTGACAAAGCTTGAGGAAGAATCATGAATGTGATCTTGCTTGTTTTGTGAAGGATTGGGTTGTGTAATTGAATACACCCAATGCCTTAGTTGTTTATGAGAGAACCATATCAGTGGATGATCCATCTATGTTAGATGAATTATGATGATTTGATTACTCTATATTCCGATTGGATAGGGATAGAACTCCGATTCCAATTGAGTTATTGGCTTGAATGGTTTGAATTGGCATTGTGAATGATTATTAGTGGATCCTTGGTGCTCTAATGTTTATTTCCCTGATTTAAGTCTAAATTATATAGTTTTTATGTTATTAAATTTCATCCTTCGATATAATTCGAATTTAGCCCATCCTAGTCATAACATTTAGAATTGTTATAACAATCCTTGAGGATCGACCTCGGTCTTACTGAGAATTATTACTACACCGTAGCCTTGCACTTGAGGCGAGTAAATACCTTCCCTTCTTCATTCTTTTGCGAGCAGTGCCCCCAGTGAATTCTCTCCTACTGCCACGTATATTATCAGATATTTCCCTTCGATCGGTGCTGCGAGAACTGGAGATTTCCCAAGCAGTTCTTTGAGGGACTCCAAGGCTTTCTAGCATGCTTCGTCCCACTCAAAGCGGACATCTTTCTTGTTCAGTCGAAAGAAAGGTTGGCAACAGCCTGACAGGTTTGAGATAAACCATCATAGATAAGCAACTCTCCCTTGGAAGCTCTTAAGCTCTTTCAAGTTCTTTGGAGGCAGCATTTATCGGATCGCTTTAATCTTCACGGGGTCGATTTCGATACCCCGATGTCTGACTACAAACCCTAAAAATTTCCAGGAAGACACCCCAAAGGCGCACTTCAACAGGTTCATGTGGAGGCTTTTCTTCCTCACCTCTGAAACACTTGCCTCAAATGTTGGTGATGTTGCTAGGTGTCCCTCAGACCTCACTACCAGGTCATTGACGTAGCATTCCACATGCTTGTGCATCGTGTCTTGGAAGATTATTTGCATCGTCCTCTGATACGTGGCACCCATGTTCTTTAGGCCAAATGGCATTACCCGGTAACAAAATATCTCGAGGGAGGTGCATAAGTCAGTGGATTCTTCGTCTTCTGGAGCCATTTGGATCTGATTATATCCTGAGGAGCCGTCCATAAAGGACATCGTCTTGTACGCTGACATGCTGTCAAGCAGAAGCTCTGGGATGGGT
This sequence comes from Liriodendron chinense, assembly GCA_003013855.2. Lineage (NCBI taxonomy): Eukaryota > Viridiplantae > Streptophyta > Magnoliopsida > Magnoliales > Magnoliaceae > Liriodendron > Liriodendron chinense. The sequence goes on along the minus strand of PVNU02000767.1, from coordinate 682,492 downwards.
AACGAAAAGTCATCTTTGGGACAGGCCTCGTTCAGATTACGGAAATTGACACACACCCGGATTTGGCTGCTCTTCTTCTTCACAGGTACTATGTTCGAGATCCATTTAAGATACTAAACTTCCCTAATAAACTCGACCTGAAGCAACTTCCTCACTTCTTCTTCTATCTTTGGGACAATGTCGGGATGAAAGTGCCTCTCTGGCTGTTTGATTGACCTCTTCTCTTTCGCGATATTCAACCTGTGCATCGCAATTGCTGGGTTCAGTCCAGTCATCTCAGAATAAGTCTACACGAACACATCTTTATTCTATTTTAGGAGTTGAATGTAGCTCTCCCTCTCTTCTTCTGGAATGTTCTTGCTGATATAAGTGTTCCTTGGCTCTTTAGGAGTCCCAAATTAACTTCCTATAGTTCATCTATCGTGGGCTGACCTCCGTCTTTAATTTGCTCTAGTGTGGCACTCGGCTGTACGACTTCATTCGGCCCGACCGGCCTCACTTCTTCCACAGAACTAATCGTCACCATGTTAATATGCCTGATTTCCTACCTTGCCCCCAGGGCTTCTTTTCCTCTGTATACTTTCATATTTTCTTCAAAAGATGCTAGCATTCCTTTTTGAGCTGGTGGCTCTGAACAAACGAAGCCCATGTTTCCCATAATGTGCTTGTTAGCCTTACTGTACCTTCCCTCTTCAATGGGTTGCATCTCCACTAGCATTCTCTTAGTGTTCTCTTCAATCTGCAACGGGATGTGGGGTCCTGCATGAAACCTTATCTCATGACTGGCTCCCATCGTTGGCAGCACATAGAACTGGCTCGGAGCCTTAGGGAATGGAAGAATCCTCTCAACCTTCGGTACCTGCATATTGAAGCTGGACTGCAATACGCTCATCTATTGGCTTGTCATTAGCTCCAATACTGACTGTCCCGCCTTCCGGAGGTGTTTTGGGACCAGATAGAACTTCTTTCTGTGTTGCGGGTTCTCTTTGTGAACAATCGTTGCTTCAGCGATCACTTGTGGAGCTTCGTCTTCTTGTCTTGAACTTTCACCTTGCGGCCTTGCCCCCTGTATTGCCTCTGTTGGTTCATTGACTTTTTTTACTGCCTTGGTTCCATCACTCTCTTGATAGTACTGTGCGTCTGCCAGAAACGACTCAGTGACAGAATATGGCCTCAGATCCGCCGCCACTCTATACTGGGTGCTGTCCCGGTTGTATTTGAAGCATTGGTGATATGTCGAAGGAATGATACCGTACTGATGAAGCCACGGTCATCCCAACAAAAGGTTGTATGTCGTCATCGCATCAATCACCTGACAGGTGACCTTAGTACTCAACTCCTCTATCTCTAGCATAATAGTGATAGACCCTAAGGCACGCTGGCTGTCCTGATTGAACCCTTGAATAAACATGGAGCTCGAGCGAAGTGTTGTCTGCCTGAAGCCCAACTGCTGCAATGTCTTCAGAGGTATGATGTTCACATTAGATCTGTCGTCTAGCATGAATCTCCTGATCTCTACGTCTCAAATGAGACTTGTCACCATCAACGGGCGGTTGTGGTCCGTTAAGCTAATCGTTCCGTCTTCTTCGAAAAACATTATCATGGATGATCGGTTAATCTGCATGACCTACTTTGTGGATGGGTTCTCGATTCTTGTTATCTTCAGTTCTTCCATTTCTGACTCAATTTTTGCCATCATGACTTCACGGGCTTTTTGATAAAGCAATGTATTGAGCAGCATTTCCCAATATTTCTTCGAAAGACATAGGGCATCATAGATGCTCAGTCGGGCAGGGATCTTCTTCAGGTGAGACACCACATCATAAATCACCGATGCCATCTCTCGAGCGTGGTCTCGCTGGTCGGCTATTGGCTTGTTGACTGCTTCTACCGGTTCTCTTTCTTGAGGTGCTTTGTTGAACCTCCAATTTATACATTGTATTGCCCGGTACATCACATTATATGCACGGTTTTCATGCTCAAAAGGCCTATCTAATGCATGTTTTGTGATTTCAGGAATGAGAGTGGAATTCACCCAATTGGAGACTAAAAAGAGCCATTTGAAGCCATTGGATGAAGAAGAAAGAAGGACCAAAGAAAGTAGAAAGAGAGGAGAAGAAAGGAAGAAAGAAGCAAAAGGAGAAAGCAAGAAACAGAGGCCAAGACCGGTCGTGCGACCGGTTGTCCATCGCCAGGACCGGTCGTCTGACAGGTCCGATTGTTTGCAGAAGAAGAGTTTTTTACAGAAGGTCACTGGACTATTCACGACTAGTCGTGCGACCGGTCGTCCGATGCCCAGACCGGTCGTGCGACCGGTCCTTCAATTAAATTTAAAGACGGATTTTTAGCAAAACTCACTGGACCATTTTCGACGTTTTGCGACTGGTCGTGCAACCGGTCGTCAGGGGGCTCAGACCGGTCATGCGACCGGTCGTCTGCGTAAAAAAGCTTCTCCGTGAAGCTTCGAGAATTCCTGCGCATTGCGTAACCTTGCGCAATTTCTGAATGTTTCTAACGTAAGGGGCTTCCACACTATAAAAGGACACCTAGGGGCTCTTCCTAGGTCATCATAGAAGCCAAGGAAGGTCGTGGGAACGGATGAAAGTCGTCGTGGAGCATCAGCAACCCTCCAATTTCTGATTTTTCTAGTTTTTATGCTTTCTTATTTGAGTTCTAGTTGTAGTATGACAATGCTCGGCTAGAATCTCTCAGCTAAGGCTGAGAGGTGAAGCTTGTAGCTAATTTCATGTTTGATTCAAGTTAATTCAAGTAATTTTCAATTCAAGTTTGGATTTTTCATATTCTAGTTCTTAAGTTGGTAGTTTGAGATGTTTTATGAGAGTTCATGTGCTCCGGACATGAATTCCTTGCAATTCTCTGAGATTATCATATGGTGTTTGTTTAGATTCGAATTATAGTAATCCTTGAGCAGGCCATAGTCCATAAGCATGGTTGTTACTCTGTAGGCTATGATTTTGAATTCTACATTGATTGAATGGGACAAGAACTTGGAAGTTCAGCTTGATTGGAATTGAATGTGTTTGAATGCTTTATTTTCTAACTAGATGAGAGATAGGACTTCAAATCTAGTTGTGTTCTCTACTTGGATTAATTGAATTGACATGGGATTGCTACAAGTGGATCCTTGAATGCCTTAGTACCTTAAATCACTGATTTTCCATTAAGTTTCTGTTTTAGTTTAATTACTCAATTGAATCTTATTTCTTGCAAAACTGAGTTGCTGGAATAGTTTGAAAGTTGTTTCTAATTCCCTGTGGATCGACCTCGGTCTTACCGAGTTTTATTACTACATCGCAGCCTTACACTTGAGGCGAGCGAACATGCTTCTGACGACTCACCTATGATCACGTTCATTCTTCTAGGGTCTAGTCATCTCGAAAATTCCCTCTGCATGACCTACTTTCCAGATCGCAGGGCCACTACATTGACTTCTCTCTCTGTGACTCGGTCCCTATCACCAGTCTCTTGCTGACAGAGACCATGGTGAACTGAACGGGCTACGCACGTGGCTGTTTATGCTCAAAATTTCTTCTTCTTTTGTTCTTCATCTTCTTCTCTCTTTCTAAGAGTCTTCTCTTGTTCTCTAACCTCTTCTTGCTACTTACGAGCGTCCACAACTCTTCTGGCTCTGGGAACAGACTCGCTGTTCAAACTTGAACTGGCATGGGGATGGCGGACACTACTGTCGCTGCATTCCGGCTCACTTCTTCCATCTTCATGTTGATGGTGCCATCGTTGATCATCCGTTGAATCTTGCCTTTCAAGACAAAGCAGTCTTCGTTCTTGTGGCTGAGCATGCGATGATATTTGCAGTAATTGGGATGATCGACCATTTTTTCTTCTTTTAGACGCTTGGATTTCGACAATCTTATCAACCTTTCTTTTACTAGCTATTCCATGATCAGAACCAAATCTTCCAGGTTGAAGGTATAGGGTCCTGTTCGCTCAATTACGTTCCTCTATCGTCGCATATCACAGCCTCTGAAAACCCTTGCCCTTGTCTTGCATCGTGGTTATCGGCCTGGCCTCAACTTTGCGCTCGATGTTCGGGAGTTTCCTGTCATTCGAACCCTTTCCTTTGTCAATGTAGTTAGACGCTATCATTCTTCCAGCTTCTCTTATGGGCTTCTCTGCCTTAAACTGCGCTCTGAACACGGCTCCTTCCACCAAGTGGGCCTTCTTAGCCAGGTCTCAAAACGTTGAGAAGTTGTGCCCAGATAGGCCAAACGAGATCATCACGTCCATGGCCCGCATGCACATCTTGACTTGTTCGGATTCGCTAGGAAATTCTCGACATTACGCTGCTATAGTTCCCCATCTATCGATGAACTTCTCAATTGACTCCCCTTGCCTCTGTCTGACTAAAGCTAAGTCTGTTAGCGAGACTTCTTGCTCGGTAGATAAAAATTTAAAGATGAACAAATCTTGCATATGATCCCAGGACTTGACTGACCCAGAGAACAGTGACATGTACCACTGAAATGCTTTGCTCGTGAGCGTCGAACCAAACAATTTGAGATAATACTGGGGGATTATCGACAAGTTGCCCAACATCATCATGAACTAAGTCATATGCTCCTCCGACGATCCTCTTCCATCGAATCGAGAGAAATCTAGACGCTTGAAGTTGTTGGGAAATGGAATGTCATCAACTTCGGGCGAATACGATACTCGATAAATGTACTTCCCTCTCTTCTCCTTTTTTCTCTCTTGACGCATCAGGTTCGCGACTATCTGGGATAACTCTTCCCTCGTGGCATGAGATGGTTGCGGTGGTATACGCTCGAACACAACATTTCTTGGGCGAGCTTGTGGTTTGGCAGTGGCTGGCTCTTCCGCTGCCCCTGGGATTCTTCCACAAACTGTCAAGTGTGAATAACCAGGTTCCTGGTTGCCCCTTGGGTGACTAAAGCCAATGATGCTTCTTTCATCTCTCTCATTTCCCTGGTCGTGTCTTCTTGGACTTAAATTATCTCGTCTATCTGTTCTTAGATTAAAGGCAGCTCTGTGTATTGCTCACTCGCTTCTCCTTTGACGACCTGTACCATCATGGCCTGTACTCACTGTGGCCTTGTCTTGATCACAATAGCTCTAGTAGAGATTGTCTTCATTGCTGTCTTGATCAACTATCAGACAACCGATCTATTCGGTGTCTTGGTTAGTCGCGCTGTTTCGGCAGGGTTGGAAAGTTAGTAGCGGCGAAGGAGAACTCTGGCCTAGATGACATGATGGCCTTGCTAATATTGTGGGCCTTGTTCATGTAAATTGGCCTCCACTACTTCTTGGTGCTGATCTATGCCTTAATTGCCTTCATCTCAACCGTAGCTGTCTTCTTGTCCTCGGTCTTCTTTAGTGATCGACGCTTCTGGACGAGCTGCTAGCCTACCTCGGGGGTTGCCGCTCCCGAAGCTGCGAGATGAGGGAAATAGAACCCTTTAGATGGCAGGAAGATCATCATAGTTGCCATTTGTGTAGTTTCATCGAAAGATTTCTTTTGCTAAAGTCCTGATATTCTCTCTCTCTCTCTCTCTCTCTCTCTCTCTCTCTCTCTGCACAATCATACACGCATTAGAGTATTCTGTGGTTTTGGAAAGGAGAAAAGGTGCGACCTTACCCATCGCAATATGGCTCAATGACGAACAAGATGTACAAACATGAATTATATACATGCCGCGAGAAGTTTAGAAATTCTTTTTAGAAAACTTTCTATAATTTTGAAATCCTTTTGCCTTAAAGATGAAGGGAAGAACGTTCCCGTTGAGAGTCCCATGAAGGGGCCGAACATTTCTCCTCATAGTAACCTTTCTCATGTATACATCAGTGTCTGCAAATGATTTATCATAAAACGTTCCTTTACTTAGAGATAACCAGAAATTCTGGTATGTTCGATCCCCAGTGGAGTCGCCAGTTTGTTAAAACTAGAAAAATGCTCAATAGTGCTGTTTTTACTGTGTTTCTTGGTTTTGGAGAATTCTGAGTATAGAGACATTCATAAACAATCATAAGCAATCACAAAAGTGTACGTGAGAAGAGATGTCGCAAGGCAAACTTTATTCCAAAGATTTTAAGATCTTTTACAGTCCAGACCATGATACTTGTCACGAGCCTTTAATTACATCAATGATTGATCACCCTTGATTAGAAGGCAAAAAAGACTAACCCCGCCGGGGATTATGGTCTTGAGTTCATGGTCGTAGAGACCTATTTGTTTTCTTGTTATGGACTGAGCCACGTTTTTAGACAAGTCAGATGTCTATGTCCCATTTTCTTTCAGATTGTCCGGGTTGAAGGACTGTAAGGATTTTATTGTGTAGTGCAACTCTGGGTCATTGACCGCTGGAATACATGAGCATCGAATGTATCGAGTGGTGCAACTCTGGGTCATTGACCGTTGGAATACATGAACATCAAATGTATCAAGTGGTGTAACTCTGGGTTATTGACTGCTGGAATACATGAGCATTGAATGTATCGAGTGGTGTAACTCTGGTTCATTGACCGCTAGAATACACGAGGATCGAATGTATCGAGTGGTGTAACTCTTAGTCATTGACCACTGGAATACACGAGCATCGAATGTTGGTCGGCAAGACCCAAGGCCCGCTCCTGTATTTTTATGACAGGTGACCTTGAGAAGGCACTTGCAATTGCCTCATCAGCTCAACTGACAGACCCGTTGTCGATGGGTAGGGCATCGATTGTCTTTTCATAATGGTAGTCCATAGCATGATATTTCGGGTGTTGTTAGAACTCTTTCGATTGTGGTTTTTCATGGTAACCATAACCCCTTAGGTTTAACCTCGGACCTTTATCTGGAGATGAATAGAACTTATACAGTAAAGTAAAGGTATCCAATCTAGAGTCCGGCGACTCATCTTTAAGAACACTCTTTCTTTTGGATGCTTTCCGATGATCGATTCAAGATCGAACATATTGTATCGAGCCATTCTCCTTTGAGGATTCAAGTCTAATGGCTTAGATCAACCATTTTTTAAGCCTGTAAATGGCTAAGTATAGGATCGGATACGCGCCCGTTTAAGCCAATATCCGATAAATAATAGGAATCGGTACCTTTTAAATATTTGATTCAGCTGTTTTATAGCATGAGGATATTAGCTTTGCCTTAGTGTCTTTTAGATCGTAGTTAATTTTACTTGGCATTGGTCGATTTTTAAGCCAACAGGGCACTTCCCGGGAGTGAAAATGACCAAGTAATGGAACTGTTTATGGTCCAATCAGGGTATTCGGTGAATACTGATAGTGATTATCTTTGAATAGTGATGGATCATGTCCACTAGAATCGCAATGATGCTGGATCCACTTTGGTGTCAGTGCGATCACATTTTGTTTCACTTGGTGCCAGTCGATTTTTGAGCCAACAGGGCACTTCCCAAGGCTGAAAATGACTAAGTACTGGGCCTGTTTACCGATTAATTAGGGTATTCAAGGATTACAAAGACAGATAATCTCGTCGCGGTGCATTATTATGATGTGTCATTGTGGACCCTCGCCGATTTTCCCGCGCTCCCACACGACGTTCTTCTCCCTTCCCCTTTCCTTTCAGAAAAGAAGGAGATGAGGATGCGTGAGTGCGAAATCGCCGTTTGTGCCACTGGCTTGCCTCGTTCTCGAGGGCTTCGTTTGGTTGTCGTATTGAGCTGGATGTGCTTAAATGAATTTATATAAGACCAGAGTCGCCACTAGCCAGTTACTTCGAATCTACAGTCGGCTAGACCCCGTAGAAACGTTAGAGAAGGGAATCCGAAGATTCCTTCCTCTAAAATGACTCCTGTTGATCTGCAGCCAGAGATTCAAGGTAAGGGATCACGGTTACAAGGTGGGAAGAGGTTAGGCACCCCACACACTGCCCGTACCGAAGTACGGTCTCTACTTCACAGAATCGATCGGATACTTGAAAGTCTAGTTTAATCCTCGTATATTCTCATGGATGATATGATGCATGAATGCGGGTCTGAACAGTAAGAGTTTCTGATGGGCAGGTTCCAACAACGGGCAAGCCCAGAGCGTACGCTCGAACTGACAGGTGCTTAATGTAAGACGTATGCAGTGTGCTTGAATGATCAAGGTGTTTTATGGTGAAGCATGAATGCAGGTCTGAACAGTAAGAGTTTCTGATGGGCAGGTTCCAACAACGGGCAAGCCCAGAGCATACGCTCGAACTGACAGGTGCTTAATATAAAGACATATGCATGTGTACTTGACGGATCAAGGTGCTAGTAGTGAAGCAGGGGGGTTGGAAGAAAAGTAAATGTTGCACTTATGCTAGATGCGAATGAGATGATGCTGGAAAAAGAGTAGCTGGATGGACGGAGGTGTCGCAAGGGTTGGCTTCGAGTGGCTGGATCAGGACTTGGATGGCTTGGGAGGCTTGGACCAGTGGTCAGGCTGGGCTGGACCAGGGCTAGACTCTCCTCACTCGGGCTCTCCTTGGTGAAGGAATGGGCTAAAGGATGAAGGGGGGTGACTCAGACGGACGGGCTCTCTCTGGCTGAGTGGTCTGTTGAAATGAGAAGGGGAGGGGGGTATTTATAGCAGTGGACAATGGCAGATTGCGTAATTTTTTTCGGGCGGCCTGCCATGGGCCGCCCGTACGGCCGCTCCTCGGTTTCCAGCGAGTACGGCCGTTCCCTCGGGGCTGCTGTTGGACTCGCTGGTCGACTCAGTGAGTTGACTCAGCGGGTCGACTCGGTGGTTTGACTCAACGGGTTGACTCGATGGGTTGACTCGGTGTTTTGACTCGACGGGTTGACTCGACGGGTTGACTCAGCGGGTTAACTCAGCGAGTTGACTCAGTGAGTTTGACTTTTTTTTGGGTCTTTTTTACTGGACTTTTTTATGGGGGGTTTTTCAGGGTGGTGTTTAGGACTGGGTTGACTGGGTTCAGGCTTGAACTGGGCTATGGAATGGGGCTTACAAGGGTGAGTTTGGCTGAGTTTGGACTTGGGATTTGGGGGTATGGTCCTCCGTTCAACCAGCTATCTCTACCAACAGTGTAGCCGAAGGTGGGGTGTCTACAGATGCCCCTCTTTGGCAGAGGTTGCGTGCAACCGAATGCCAAAGCGAGTGGACACCCCACTTCTGACCCGGTCATTCATAGATCATGGTCTGAAATCTTTGCTTGCTTTTGCATCTGTGCCAGTTGATCGTTTGGAGATCGCTCACTTGCACATACCGCGAGAGTTTGGAGAAAACGTTGCGATTGTCCCTGCAGTTTGCTGCAACCTGGGTACCCAATCGCAACCCTTCCATTCCCGATCGGTACTAACATCGGAAAGATACAGCAGAGCCTCTGCGTCGACAGTCTTACGAGGTTACTGACCCTGTGATTGATTGTATGTTTGATGTTTTCCCAGATCACTCCAGGAGTACTTGTTTCGCTTGACTGTCAAAGTGGTTAGACGCCCTGCGTCCGATAGTCTTACGGGATTCTACTACGCCGACTTGGACTCAGTCAAGGTACTTCAGGCATCCACGCCTAGGTATGTGAGGGTGGGCTTTTCCACCCGATCTGCTGGTTTTGATGCTTGGTTTGCAATTCATTCTTTCCTTGATTGTGGTCTGGAATCTTTGTTGTCCTTTGTATCTGAGTCAGTTGATTGTCTGGAAATTGATAACTCGCACATACCGCGAGAGTTTGGAGAAAACGTTGCGATTGTCCCTGCAGTTTGCTGCAACCTGGGTACCCAATCGCAACCCTTCCATTCCCGATCGGTACTAACATCGGAAAGGTACAGCAGAGCCTCTGCGTCCGTTAGTCTTACGAGGATGCTGACCCTGAGACTGATTGTGTGATGTTTGATGTTTTCCCAGATCACTCCAGGAGTACTTGTTTCGCTTGACTGTCAAAGTGGTTAGACGCCCTGCGTCCGATAGTCTTACGGGATTCTACTACGCCGACTTGGACTCAGTCAAGGTACTTCAGGCATCCACGCCTAGGTATGTGCGGGTGAATTCTTTCTACCCAATCTGCTGATTTGGATACTTGGGTTACAATTCATCGTTTCCACCTGTTCAAATGGTTTCTGTGACCGAGTCTTTTGGCTTTCATCTTTTTGTATCTTGGCATGTGGTACGACCGCACTGACACTGGAGTTCAGTTCGACCGTACTTTGAGTGCATTGGATCCAATGGTCTCCGGGAAAACCGCGAGACATCGGATCTTATTTGATTTTTGCGTCGGCTCCTACCCAGAGATATGGAAGATCTCCCAGCGTGTTGGAGGCAAAACGCTCTACTGGAAAACATTTTTGGATTTTTTGAAAAAGCACCCACTCTGGGGAGTGATACTCCGTGGGGTTTTTATTTGCAAATAGAAATATTTTTTTGTCTTTTTGAAATGGAAATCTGGTTTGCACGTGCCTCCACTAGGGATACCTGTGGGGTCTTTGGCTAACCGGCTTTTATTTTGAAAGCAGGTAAACATGATGATTGATGCAATGGATGCTGATGCATGGAGATGCATGATGAATGCATGGCTTGGCTCATTCTCTTCTGGTCTGATGATTTTGCTTTTGCTGGAGATGCAGAGAATTTTGAGCTTATTGCTTACAGGGTTGTACTCCCTTGGGGATTTTTCTTTTTGATACGGAGGTTTGGACAGCGGGTTGGTCAAGATCCCGACCCGTGGTCGATCAGGTCCATCGTCCCAAGATGTTGTTTCTTTGCTAATGAGAATGTACGAGGATATCATTCGACTTCAAGATGTTCTTCTGGGCATACATGTGATTGAGATGGTGTTTAGTTGCCCGTTTTGGTCAAGATTCCAATTTACGGGCGATTGGATCCGTCATCCTATACTGTGAAGTGAGCGGAGTTCAAGACTCCTGAATTGTAGTGCTGGGGATGCTAATTTTTGTGATTTTTTTGTAAATATGTGGATCCGAATCTTTACCTGAGTGGTCAGGGTAGAGATCAGTTTATTGAAAACACAGGAAATATTTTGTGATTTTCGAAATATTTTGATTGGAAGCAAGGGAAATATTTTTGTGATTTTTGACAATATTTTGATTGAAAGCAAGAGAGATATTTTTTGTGATTTTTTGACAATATTTTGTTGAAAGCAAGGGAAATATTTTTTATGATTTTTGAAAAGGTGATTTTGCAATGTTTTTGTATTTTGTGGTTTTTCTGAAATGCAGGGAAAAGATATGGAATTTCCATCCACTTCCAGCTTCTACTGCTGGTAAGGCACCCGATCCATTTTACGTCAGCGAGCAAGACGAGTCTCACACAGTTAAGTGCCGTAGTTTTACATCTTCGGATGAGGGGATTTTGAGGGTTTTCAGTCAACACACCCACAAAGTTGCCTGTTCCTCACGTGCAATGCACATAGACCACGTATTGTCCGACGGACTCCTTCGGCCACAAGATGAGCCACATCCTCACATTTCCCTTACGTTTGGGGTCTTACGTTGCTCACAATTCCGTGAGGGTGAGCTTCACCTCCCAACAGCCTTAATCCCCTTCATGAGTTCTAGGAACAGGGAACATCCGTCAGCTTCAACAGCGACTTCCAACTCAAGGTTGTCTATCACGGTGCGTTCAACACGAACAGGATTGCAGAGTTCTGCCCGCCTCAGCCTTTACCTGTTTAAAAGATTCCAGACACCCGTACGATCAAGTGTCAGCCATGTCTGGAACAGGTTAGGAAAGAAAGCCCCCGAGAAGTTAATCCCAGTGTAGTTTTAGGTCTTCGGACCACTGGGGATAAATTGGTGGATCAAAACTGGTGATGAAAACTTTTTTGTTTTATATTGTATATATATTTTTTTTTTTGAAAAAGTTCCAGACTTCAACTCGAGTAATCGAGATTGACACTGGTTTTTATGGAAAGCTTTAAAATATTTTTGGTATTTTTGAGATGATCCGGGTTATCGAACCATGATCCCAACGGTCGAGGCCGATGCCGGTTTTTAGTTGAAAGCGAGAAAGGTCCCCCGAGAAATTAATCCCAGTGTAGTTTAAGGTCTTCGGACCATGAAACTGTACAAAAGAGGGGCAAACATTATATATATATTTTTTTTTTGGAAAAATGTCCGGTGTCAGCGGATGGACAATCCAGACTGATGCCGGATTTTATTGAAAATCTCTCGGGATGTCGATCCCGACGTAGTTTAAGGTCTTCGGACCAAAACTTTAAAAGCGGGGCTGGTAATATATTTTTATGATTTTTGAAAATGTCCGGAGTCATTGATCTTGATGTGAGCAAACAAGACCGACGCCGGCTTTTATTGAAAATCTCTCGGGATGTTGATCCCGACGTAGTTTAAGGTCTTCGGACCAGACTTAGTAAAAGGGGGGCAAACACATTTTTTGTTTTTTTTCGAAATGATCCAGATCATCAGATCTTGGCCTGAAAGGCTGGGATCGATGCTGGTTTTTATTAAAAATCTCTCGGGACGTTGATCCCGACGTAGTTTAAGGTCTTCGGACCCAGTTTTTGGGGTTGGGCATACTTACCTTGCTTTTTTTTAGCTTCTGACGGGGCTGACTGTGATTTGAGTGGTCTGAATTGCTTGATTTGGCCCTGCAGGCCATTTGATGATCGGATCTTGGATTCCGGCCTTCTCTCTTGATGATCATGCCTTTGATCTTGCTGCTTTCTGACTTGTGTAACCCTTCCAATGGTTTGGATCCTGATGATTTAGTCCTTGAATGGTTCAGATTGATAGATTCGGCCCTGTGGGCCCACTTGCGACCTTGGCTTTACTTTGGGGCACCTCTTTTGATGATTTGTGAGTCTAAGAAGGCTTCTCATGGTGTGGATGATGGCTTGTATGGCTCAGATCGCTTGTCTTGACTTTATGAGCCCACTTGATGGTTAGATCTTGGATTCTGACCCTTCTTTTGATGATCAAACCCTTGGCCTTGCTATTTGATGACCCATGCGAGCTCTTCCATGGTTCAGATCATGATGATCTAGTCTTTGAATGACTTGGATTGCTTGTGGCCCCCACTTGATCGCTTTTCCTTCTCTTTGACTTGATCAACCATGTTCTGGCCGCATTGCTTCGTGATTGGACCGGTGGGGCACGTTTTATATGATCTTGATTCACCTCAATCGAAATCTGGAGTGGACCGGAGCCTTGGGCGGCCCATGGAGTGCCATCTGCTGACGTGGACTGTCAGCCTCACCTACCAAAAACCCTGGAGCCAATCCTGTGGAGAGAGAAGGAGCGCGTCCGTACGGGCGGCCCATAGCAGGCCGCCCAAGGCTCGCCTCTTGTGCGGTCTGGGCTGGCTCTGGTTCGGACATTCTCTTCTGTCCACTGCTCCTGTCCCATATTCTTTGTACGCCCAGGTACGATTCCGGCCATGAATCTTCCCTTTGTCTCATCTTTCCTCCTCCTTTTGTCTTTTTCTTGCTTGGTCCTCTCTTGGGCAGCCATTGATGATGGCTTGGGGGCCATTGTGGGAGAGGTTGGTGGGTCCCACACTTCAGCACTTGATGAAGGCTTTAAAGATGATGAGGTGCCTTTGATTGATGGTGGAGATGGAGCATTAAATGGGGGTATTGATGATGAATTAAGCTTGGTGGTTGGTGGAGCTTTGAATGGCTCCCTTAATGGTAGGATGGCTGAAATTCCTGATTTGAATGGGGCATTGATTATGGGAGAAATGGATGGTATGGATGAGATGGGGAGATGGGACATAGGTGAGGCTATGCATCCCTTGAGTGTGGGCCACGTGGATGATGTGATCAATGGTGGTGATAGGGGTTTGATGGACATAGATGGGCTGATCTCATGTCTGGATGGTATGGATGGCTCAGATGGTACCTTTGACGGTTTGGATGCTCTGGATGAGGGCCGAGATGTGCGGTATACTTGCTTGGGTGGACTTGATGTGATCATTGATGATGTCCCCCTGATGATGGACGGTGTGGATGCCTCGATGATCCCTTTGATCGGTCAGGATGATGATTGGATTCATGATCTCCTACTGGAGAGGGCCGCAGGTCCGGATCTGGCAGTTGATTCTTCGATCGGGGTAACCGAGACCCTTTTGGATGGTTCAGATGTATTCTTTGACGGTCAGATTGGTCAGGATGCCACGATGTGCGGTGTGATCTTCACTGATAGTCCTTTTGGTTGGGAGCATTGTCCTTCCTTTGATCATTGGCCCTTTGCGCATTCTGTTCATGAGGTGGGCGAGTCTTCTCATGCAGCTGAGATTATGACAGTTTCAGATGGCGATGCGACTATATCAGACATAGCCGCCACTGAGGACAGGTCAGGGGCTGTCGAGTCGGCAGAGGTTCCAGCTTTTCCTTCTCCTTCGCCTGTTGACCTTCCGATCCTTGATGAGTTGTCCTCAATTTCTGGGCCTTTTGTGCTGGAGGGGATACCGGTGAGGACTTGTCAGCTGCTTCCTCGTTCTTCCTGCTCGCCACGACTGCTTGCTTGGCTTGATAGCTTGTCAGCTTATGAGATTCGAGATTTGGAGTCTTATGGCTTTGGCAGTCTGATTCATATGGCTAGAGTTGACATTGACTGGAGGATGCTCGGAGCTGCCTTGATTGACTGGGTCCCTTCGTTGAACTTGTTTGCGTTCAACGATATGGAGATGGGGCCTTCTTTGGAGGAGCTTGCACGCTTGACAGGCCTACCCTGGGATTATGCCCAGTATTTTTCGCCGAAGACATCGCCGAAGACTGCTACACCGCAGAACTGGTTTGGGATCCCCTATCTTGTTCGGCCTGCAGCTAGTGGCCAGGATGCTGTAGTGTTCTCTTTGGACCTGCTGTATGATCTTTTTTCGGGTCCCCAGAGTACGGCTGGTTCTACCTTTGCTCGGAACGCACTGATGTTTTGCTTGATTGCTGAGGTGCTGTTCTCGGGATGGCGCAGGTCCCAGACTCCTTTGCTTTTTGAGGTGATGAGCCGAGCTGTCCGTCGACAGGGGATCATTTCTCTCATCTTAGCCGAGCTATTTGATGGGCTGACCGACTGTGCCCTGGGCCGCACTCGTGTCCTTCGCGGCTGTTGTGCTTTCCTTCAGGTATCTTTTCTGCACCTTTTTTCTTCTTGCTTTGCTAGGAATTATTTTGCTCTAGCTGAACTTCTTTTGCTTTCTGTGATCAGGTATGGCTATGGGAGCGTCTTTCTCTGACCGTTCCTGTACCTCTTCCTGGCATCCCGGGCTCTAACATTATGCGTTATATCATCGAGTTCCTTCCTCATACAGCCAGGATGAGCGAGCCCCTGTATCGCAGGATGTTCGCTGAACTTCGTGACTGGAACGTTCGTTGGGAGTCATCTTGGCTTTCACTTCCTCCAGTGCTTTGCGATGCACACCGCCATCCTCTGATGTTGGTAGGCTTTCGATCCTACTTTTCTTACCATCCGATCCGGTTCCTGCGGCAGTTTGGGTATGAGCAGGATGTTCCTCCTTTTGCTTTCACGGGTATCGGGCGTCGAGTACTCCCCTCTAGATCTTCTGACTTCAGGACCCGGATTGATTGTTCCTGGGCGAGTTATTTGACAGCTGATTTGTTGGGATTTGAGCTGCGGACTTTTCCGATGGCGACCGCCCCATATCAGTACTGGGCTGCTGAGCAGTCTTTGTATCGACGTATCCCTTATTGGCACCAGACTGCTGATGAGGATGAGCAGGATATTCTTGGAGATGCTGGCTCTTCATCTGGTTCATATGAACCTTTTGAGGAGCGCCCTTTTGTCGATCCTGGCTTCCTTTTGGCCACTCATGGCCATCTGCTGTCTGAGATCTCTGCACTTCGGTATCATTGCGAGATGATGTTGAGGAGATTGGCTGCCGATCGGAGGTTGTCTGATGAGGAGACAGCGATCCGTACCATTGAGCGCGATGAGGCGTATTACCTGCGTATGGAAGTGAGCAGGTTGAGAGCGAGACTATCTTTTTATGAGTCAGAGGACTCACCTGATGTGGCCGAGGAGGAGGGTAGAGATTGATTGTGTTGGCCACCTGCACACTGGTTTTTGCATATATGATTGATGATGATGCATTTTTTTGTATTTTTGAAAAAGATGATATGTGTAAGAGAAATATAATGCATTTAATTGAAAAGAGAAAAAACTGTTTGAAAATCTACTGTGCCATGAGTTGTCTTGTGAGTGTGTCTGAATTTTGTGTCGGGATATAGGAATCAGAACTGGGGCTCGGTCAATGATTTGACCGATATCTCGAGATTTGACTTGCTTGATCCTTTGGTTCCCTAGAGATGTAGGCAACGGGAACTCTCGTTTCCTGAGATTGTCAGAGTCTGTAGAGTTCTTCGCTCCTGACTGCGCTTCTTCTTGTTCTTGAACTGTAACCGCTTGAACTGATCTGGACCGTCTGCTTTCTTGGTACCTGCACTTTTATTTTTTCTTTTCTTTTTTTTTTTCTTTTTTTTTTTCATTTTGAGCCATTTTTGCCTGTAGTGCTCTTTCGAGTTTTCACCACAGCCGGCTTTTTCCCGTCATTTTTGCCCGTGGCGCCCTTTCAGGTTTTCACCACGTCCCGGGTATTTGGTCTTGCCTGCCCCTTGGCAGCTGTGTTGTTTTTACCCTTGGCGCCCTTTCAGGTTTTCACCAAGTCCGCTGTATGCCCACTGTTTTTATTCGGAGCGCCCTTTCGGGTTTTCACTCCGCCCTCTTTGTTTAGGCACACATTTTCTTTTTTCCTCTTTTTTTTTTCTTTTTCTTTTCTGGATCTCTGGATAACTGCGGCGGCTAGAGGTCGGGAATCCGTCGTTGCCGGCCGATGGCAGTCCTTCAGCCCTTATCCTGAGTTACGATAATAGAGCTGTCGGTCTTTGCTAAAGACCCCTCTGAGATGGATGGATGGATGACTGTGTTTCTTCTTGGGTTGATTTTTTCTTGGGTGCCTTGCTTTGGCTTCCCTTTTTCTTTCTCTTTTCTTCTTTTCTTTTCTTTTTCTTTTTCTTTTGCATTCTTTTTCTCTCTCTTTTTTTTTTGTCCCTTTTTGAATCCCCCCCTCTTTTTTTTTGTATTTTTCTCTTTTGGAGTCCCCTTATTTGAAACACTTGTTGGTGGATGGGAATGATTTCTCAGAGATCTTAGCTTTGACCCCTTGACTTCAGCTCTGTTAAAGTAACCTTTGATAAGGTCAAAATAACTTACCCGTGAAAGATCTTCACGTTGTCGGCGTTGGTTGGCGAAGGAAGATCCACCCCTCTCATGCTGGTGAGTCTGAGGGCGCCTCCAGGAAGTACTTCTCTGATGATCAGTGGCCCGTCCCACGAGGGTTTGAACTTTCCTCTGGGATCTGGAAGGTGCGACGGTAGAATCTTCTTCATGACCATGTCGCCTACCTTGAAGCTCCTTTTTCGGACTCTCTTGTTGTAAGCCCGAGCGATCCTTTTCTGATAGCACTGTGAATGACTTAGTGCACGCATGCGTTTTTCATCTGCTAGCTGCAACTGATCGAATCTGGCCCGTTGCCATTCTCCTTCTTCAATTCCGCTTTCGAGTAACACTCGTAGTGATGGTATTTCCACCTCGACTGGTAGGACTGCTTCCATTCCGTAAGTAAGCTCGAAAGGAGTAACGCCCGTAGCAGACCGTACAGACGTTCGATAGGCCCAAAGTGCATATGGGAGCATATCTGACCAATCTCGATATGTCACGACCATCTTCTCGAGTATCCTGACGATTGTCTTGTTTGCGGCTTCTACCCCACCATTCATCTGGGGACGGTAGGGGCTTGATCGATGACGTTGGATCTTGAACTTGCTGAGGAAGTCATCCATCTTCTTGTTGACGAACGGGGTCCCATTATCTGTGATGATGGCATTAGGGATTCCATATCGGCATATGATGTTGTTCTTCATGAATTTGATCACTTGAGATGCTGCAATCGTGGTGTATGAGGCTGCCTCTACCCACTTGGTGAAGTAGTCGACTGCCACGAGTATGTATTCGTGACCATTTGATGCTTTGGGACTGATCTTGCCGATGATGTCGAGTCCCCACATGGAGAAGGGCCAGGGGGTGGTCAGGTTGTATAACTCTGATGATGGGGCATGGATTTGATTCGCATGCTCTTGACACTTGAAGCATTTTCTGACGTGCTTGCAACAGTCTGTCTCCATGGTGAGCCAGTAGTAGCCGAGTCGTAGAATCTTCTTTGCCATCATGTGCCCATTCATGTGTGGGCCACAGATTCCTTCGTGTATTTCTTTCATGATCTTTGCAGCTTCTGTTTCATCGACGCATCGGAGGAGGATGTGATTATAGGATCGCTTGTAGAGAACTTCGCCACTGATGGTGAACTGGCCGGCCAAACGTTGGATGGTTCGGCGATCTGTTGCGGTTGCTGATTTTGGATACTCCTGGGTTTCGAGATATTGCTTGATGTCGGCATACCAGGGTTTGTCAGGGACAGCTTCGGCTTCTTCTATTTGCAGGCAAAAAGCAGGTTCTTCTTGAATTTCGACTGTGAGCTCCCATTCTGAAGCTCCTTTTGGGATCTCGAGCATTGATGCGAGCGTGGCGAGAGCATCTGCAAACTGGTTCTTGGCTCTAGGCATGTATGAGAAAGTGATTTCCTTGAATTCTTCGATTAGATTGTCAAGATACACATGATATGGTATCAACTTCTCGTCTTTGGTCTTCCATTCGCCATTGGTCTGATTGATGATAAGCTGTGAGTCTCCAAATACTCGTAGCTTCTTGACGCCCAAGATTATGGCTTCCCTTAAGCCAGCGATGCATGCTTCGTACTCTGCCATGTTGTTGGTGCACTCGAATGTGATGCGCCTCGAGATAGGAATAGGGACATCATCTGGAGAGTAGAGGATTGCTCCAATACCACTCCCTTTAGAATTTGCTGCGCCGTCGAAGAATAACGTCCATTCATCTTTTTTCTTCTTTTCTTCCTCTTCAATGAGCAAGAGATCTTCATCAGGGAAGAATGTCTTGAGCGGCTGATAGTCCAGGAGAGAGTGAGCCGCAAGATGATCGGCGAGGGCCTGTCCCTTGATTGCCTTTTGAGTGACATAGGTGATGTCGAACTCAGACAAGAGTAGCTGCCATTTAGCTATCCTTCCAGTGAGTGCCAGTTTCTCGAACAGGTACTTGAGCGGATCCATGTGAGCGAGAAGGAGAATAGGGAATGCAATCATGTATTGACGGAGTCGCTGAGTTGCCCAGACTAGGGCGAGGCAAGTCTTCTCGATCGGGGAATACCTGGTCTCGTAGTCGGTGAACTTTCGACTCAAATAGTATATTGCTTGTTCTTTCTTCCCGGTTTCGTCGTGTTGGCCGAGGACACAGCCAATGGCTTCTGCTGCTACCGAGATGTATAACAATAGTGGTCGTCCAGGAGTGGGAGGCACTAGGACTGGAGGATTCATGAGATATTTCTTGATGCGGTTGAAGGCGACTTGGCAATCGTCATTTCATTCTTTTGGGACGTTCTTCCGAAGGAGCTTGAATATGGGCTCACAGATGGGTGTGAGCTGTGCGATGAAGCGACTGATGTATTGAATTCTACCGAGGAAGCCACGAATTTCTTTCTCTGTTCTAGGAGGGGGCATCTCGATGATTGCTCTGGTTTTGGTCTCGTCGACCCTGATGCCATCTTCGCTCACCATAAAGCCGAGGAGCTTACCTCCCATTGCACCGAAGACACATTTCTGAGGGTTGAGGCGAAGCTTGTACTTTTCTAATCTGTTGAATAACTTCTTCAGATCTTCAAAGTGTCCTTCAATTGTGCGAGATTTGACGATCATGTCGTCCACATATACTTCGAGCTCTTTGTTCATCATGTCGTGGAATAGTGCTGTCATTGCTCGCTGATATGTTGCTCCTGCGTTCTTCAGACCGAACGGCATTACCCTGTAACAGAAGGTTCCCCAGGGAGTGATGAACGATGTCTTCTCGCGATCTTCGACGGCCATCTTGATCTGATTGTAACCTAAGAACCCGTCCATGAATGAGAAGATCTTGTATCCTGCAGTGTTGTCGACTAGAGTGTCGATATGTGGCAAAGGGAAGTCATCTTTTGGACTGGCTTTGTTGAGATCTCGGAAGTCGATGCACATTCGAACCTTGCCGTCCTTCTTTGGTACTGGCACGATGTTGGCGAGCCATTCAGGGTAGTTGGAGACTACCAAGAATCCCGCGTTGTACTGCTTGATGACTTCATCTCGGACTTTCAGAGCCCATTCTGGCTTCATTCTTCGAAGTTTTTGCTTCACGGGCTTCATATCTGCCTTGGTTGGCAGATGGTGTACAACGAGCTCTTCATCGAGCCCCGGCATGTCTTCATATGAGAACGCGAAGTTGGACAATCTTGGAGCTAAGAACTCTATCATTTTCTGTTTCATCTCAGGTGGCAACGATTTTCCAATGCGTACTTCCCTAGGGATCTCAGGCATCCCCAAGTTTACTATCTCGAAATCATCGGCTACAACATTGGCTTTAGATTCGAACTTTTTGAGGAGATCCTCTAGTTCGGGAGCTGGATCATCATCTTCCTCGTCCCGAGCTTCGTCCAGACGCATGAGCTCAAAGTCTAATTCGATGTCGAAATCATATGATTCGGCTTCAAACTCATGCGACTCTTTAGACGAACTTCGCACACTATTGAATGCAGGGAAAGAAATATTTTTTGATTTTTGAGATTTTTCTGAAATTGAGATGCTAGATGTTTTTGGTTTTTGAAAGTTTTTGATTTTTTTGGCTTTTCGAAATTCACGGGACTTTGAACAAGTGGGCATTGCAGACCATGATTGAGCCCAACTTGTTCCAAAGTTCCGGTCGCTGCTTAAACAGGAATTTTTTTTTGGAAGCCAGAGCCCTCAGATGGCTCTTTGGCTGATTCAAAAGTGAGGGGAACGGATGACCATTCAGGACCCTACACTTCCTCCCCTGAAGAGGTGGGGGTTGATGATTTGGGTGAAGAATCATGGTCTGGCCCAATGACCATGACTTCTTGCTGGTCGGGTTCGAGATCTGAGTCGTACTCAGTCCCTCCCGGATCACTTACCTCGCATTGCAGTTCGTCTGGTTCTACAGCTAGACACAAGTTTGGAACCTGGACATCAGACCAATCTAGGGCTGGCCACTTCCCTTTCTTGGTCCAATGGATGGGCTGCTTCTGCCCCTGGCTGATGATTGATGATGTTGACTTTGCAGAGATGGGCAAGTCGTGCCCCTTGCTAATTGGTGATGAGATGGGCGAGTCGTGCCCCTTGCTGATTGAAGTGGGCAGGTTGTGCCCCTGGCTGTTTGAAGTGGGCAGGTTGTGCCCCTGGCTGATTGAAGTGGGCAGGTTGTGCCCCTGGTTGATTGAAGTGGGCAGGTTGTGCCCCTGGTTGATTGAAGTGGGCAGGTTGTGCCCCTGGCTGATTGAAGTGGGCAGGTTGTGCCCCTGGTTGATTGAAGTGGGCAGGTTGTGCCCCTGGTTGAGAGAGGTGGGCAAGTTGTGCCCCTGGTTGGGAGCAGGTGTCAGAGTAACCTGGTCTTGAAGCTGCTGTATTTGTCTTCCTTCTTCGTCTTCATCATTTCCTCCTTCTTCTGGAGGCTTAGAGGGTTCGAGAATCTGATCCCATCGAATGGGGGGCCACGTAGCCCAAACTAGGCTCATCGGGAGGCCTTTGTGTAGTGCAGTCGGTTGATTCCCTCCTGGATCTTTGCAAGGTTCTCCTCGCTTGACGAATTGGATGGGTG
Source organism: Liriodendron chinense (assembly GCA_003013855.2). NCBI lineage: Eukaryota > Viridiplantae > Streptophyta > Magnoliopsida > Magnoliales > Magnoliaceae > Liriodendron > Liriodendron chinense. Next base: position 660,791 of record PVNU02000767.1, on the reverse strand, counting down.
AGCACCGAAATTTCTTCCTTCTCTTGTCCATGAAGGTTGCCCTGTATCCGAGTCCCCACTTGCGTTGGTTATATACTAGCGATACCTTTCTGAACTTGAAGTGATTCTTCATTCGGTATTTGAGGCTCAGACGCTCTGCCGGTGAAAAGACACGGTCCACCCTTATCGGTTCTGGATTGGCGATAGAGTTCACAGTCTCGAATTCGAAACTGTGAAACGGGATGTCTTCTTCAGAGTGCTGGATATCGATGACCGGGATGTCTGGTTCAGTGGCAGTAGCATTGGAAGGAATGATGAGCTCCTTCTCTGCATGGATAGAGATCACTTGATTTCCACAGATATACTTCACTCGTTGATGCAGGGTTGATGGCACAGCTCCAACCTTGTGCAGCCACGGTCGTCCGAGCAGCATGTTGAAAGAGGCTGATATATCCAGGATTTGGAATGTGATGGTAGAAACTTCTGGACCTATCTGTACCTCTATGTCGACCTCCCCTTCCACTGATCGGCGGGTGTTGTCAAATGCTCTGACGCATATGGTGCTGGGTCGGAATGAAGAAGGACTGATTCCCAGGCGTTCCGCGGTCTTGAGTGGGCAGACATTTAAGCTTGAGCCATTATCGATAAGGACCAGCGGAACACAGAGGTCTTTGTATCGTAAGGCTATGTTGAGGGATCGCCCATGATCTCGTCCCTCTGGTGGCAACTCATTATCGGTGAAGGTGATGGCGCGCGGAGCCAGTAGCTGTCCAATCATCAATGCAATCATCTCTGGTGCCGTATCGGAGGAGACATGAGCATCGTTCAAGGTTTTGGCGAACATTTCTCGGTGTATGCGAGATGTGCAGAGTAGCTCCCATACTGAGATTTGAGCAGGGATTGACTTGAGCTGAGTTGCCACATCGTATGCGGCTTCATTTTTGCTGCCGAGGCCTGAGAGGACGCCTTTGGGATCTCCTCTGTTTTGATTATCTCTTCGGATGCAACGCCCATTGGGATTCATGTTCCCCACTTCCGCACATTCTGGATAGTGCCATGGAACCTCTTTGTAGCTTTCCTCACCCTTGCCTTCTAGGACCACCGGCTCTTGCAACGGTGCTTGTGTAGGTACCAGATCTTCCTCGTATGGAGCTTTTGCCTTGAGGACTACATTGTTGCCGGTGCTGAAGGGGTAATATCGAGGCTTGTCTTCATAGACCACATAAGGTCGTGGTCCTGGCTTGACTGTTCCTGGAGCGGGAGGCTCCCACGGAATGAATACTGGTCCTCTTGATATGGCAGGAGGTTTCTCTATTCGTCCGAGCTGCCGTAGCGTGATTGATACGCCTCCGGGATTTGCCCCTTGCAATATGACAGGCTTGACTGGAAGAGCTCCTTCCAAGACAACGGGCTCTTGCTGCTGATGAGTGTAATCCTTCCATTGCGGATTGGATTGTTCTGGAGTTGCCCCTTGCAAGATGACAGGTTCGTATGTGGGCTCAATGTATGATTGTGCTCCTTCTAGGACGACTGGTTCCCAACATGAGGGGTCGTAAGGTGCCCCTTGAACAACTGGTATATCGTATGGAGGTGCTCCTTTAAGCACTACTGGCTCGGAGATTGAAGGAAGAAAGGGACTTGCCCCTTGCAAGACTGGAGGAGGATTTGTTGGCTCATAGGTGTAGGCATGAATGGACTGAATAGGGGAGAAGAAGCGATCGATATGGTCCCCTTCTTCTATACTATTGACGGCAGGGCCACGAGACGAACTGGGGTCCGTTGGATGCTGAGGCAAAGGATTCTGAAGGATGTTGGTGGAAGCTGCTGGAGAAGTTCCAGGGACCGAGATGACGATCTTGCGGTCATCAATCAGGTCTTGTATGGCATTTTTCAAAGTATAGCATCGATCAGTGGCGTGGCCACGTCCTTGATGGTAGGCACAGTACTCATTTTCTCGGTAATTTGGAGGCAGAGGATGAGGCGGAGGCCTAGGTGTCATCAGAGTGAGTAACTGCTTTTGTACCAGCGTAGTCATGATTTGACTAAGTGGTTGACTGAGTGGAGTGAACTTCCTGAACTCCCTGTAATTCTGCCTGTTCTGGTATGAGTATTGGCCATTTCCCCTGAACTGATGCTGTTGTCGAGGTGGCTGTGGCTGAGGATTCGGTTGTGGCTGATATCGCTGAGGCTGATGCTGAACTTGATTCTGCTGATACTGTTGATGTCCTTGTGGGGGAGCACGTTGATTTCCTTGAGCAGCGGTGTTGATGTTGTTTACCTCTGTTGGGCGGGGAGGAGAACCATTGCGGTTTCCATTCCCGTGCCCGATAGGTCTTCCTTCCACTCTGTTCCTCTTGACTGGAGTGGCTTGATGAGGCCATGGGGAGATCGTCCCGGCCCGGATTCCTGCTTCAACTTGCTCTCCAGCACGGATCAATTGTGAGAAATTCGCATATGGATGTGAGATGAGATACCCAGATATGCCTGGGTATGTTGAATGAACAATCATGGAGATTTGTTCTTCATCGTCGATGGGTGTCTGCATTCTGGCTGCCATAGCTCGCCAACGTCCCACATAAGCTGATAGTGTTTCATCACTCCTTTGCCTGAGTGCTGCAAGGTCGGCTCTTCTGGGTGCCATGTTGAGATTATATGTGAATCTGTCGACGAAAGCCTGGGAGAGCTGTTCCCATGTTCTGATGCGGTGGCAGTCCAATGAAGTGTACCAATCTAGGGCATCGCCCTTCAAAGATTTTTGGAACAATCGAATGAGGGCCCCTTCGTTTCCTGAGATTGCACTCAGCTCTCCACAGAAGGCCTTGAGATGTGCTGTGGGACAACCGCTGCCGTCGTATCTTTTGAACTTTGGAACCTCAAAGTTTTGAGGTACCCGAGCATCTGGGAAAGGACACAAGTCTCTGAACTTGGTCGAAGGTAAGTCGATTCCTTGCTGTCGCTGAAGCTGATTTTACAAGATCTGGAACTGCTCCCGCAACTCGTCCAGTCCTGAGTGATCTGTTCGAGCGACTGGTGCCTCCTGGAATAAGGCACGTTCTTCTTCGGCATAGTGGTCGATGTCTTCGACCCTATGGGCTTGCTGAAAAGCAACCGCGGGTTGCTGAAATTGGTTTGATGATTGAACTGGATTCTGATGAACTTGAGCTTGAAATGATGGTGACTGAACTGGAGACTGTACTGAAGGTTGAACTGGAACTTGCTGGAAATTAACTGGATTTTACTGAATTGAAGATTGCTGGAAATTAACTGGATTTTGCTGAATTGAAGATTGCTGGAAATTAACTGGAATCCCATCGGCGGGGATGTGCTGGAATTGAAAAGTGCTCCTGTTTGCAGGAGGCTGAGATGCTGGGAAGTGACCCCCTTGTTGGGTATTCGCCACTGTCCGCTGATTGATGTGGGCTTGACACTGACCCCCATTGTGGGCATTCGCCAGTGCTGTCCCTGTTGCTGGAAATTGAATTGAAATCCCATCGGCGGGGATGTGCTGAAATTGAAAAGGTGTCCCATCGGCGGGGACGTGCTGAGATCTACTAAGATTGTTGTTTGCAAGATTGACTGGAAGCTGACTGGATGTTCCTGCAACGGAGGTGCTCTGAGATGGCCTTGTCGTCGCAGGAAGATATTGAGAAGGATGCCCCACAGCGAAGGGCTGAGATGGCTGCTGTCGGTAGTCTTGGGCAGACTCCGATGGTTGTGCTTGATTTGAACTGGAGGCCGGGAGGACCCGGCATGGCTGCTGAGCTTGCTGAACTGGGCCAACCTGATTGTTGGCTGCTGCGGTGGTTTGTGCTTGCATGAATTGCAAGAGCATTTCTTGCATTGCTCTCATTCCTTGTGCCAATTCTTGTATGATTGGCGTATTGTCAACGGGCTGTTGCGCTGGAGGTTGCGCTTTGGCTATTTCGAGAGCAGGGAAGTGATGAGTTTCTTCTTCGTGGTCGGACATGGCTTGCTGAGCCCGAGTGCGGATTATGCTGCGGAAGGGAAGTTGTCTCCGCGTACGTTGAGCCCGAGGAGGCGCAATGGTGAGGACTGTACTCTACTCTTTTTGGGTTTTGGGATTTTCTATTTTTTTTGGTTTTGGAATTTTCTATTTTTTTTTGTGTTTGGGTTTGGGTAGAATGCTATGCAGATGAGATTGTATGAGGATTAATGACTTTCAAGTACGGGAAGGATTCTGTTTTCAAGTTGTATCACGACTAGTGGGACTAGCTAATCCCCAGTGGAGTCGCCATTCTGTGGACCCTCGCCGATTTTCCCGCGCTCCCACACGACGTTCTTCTCCCTTCCCCTTTCCTTTCGGAAAAGAAGGAGATGAGGATGCGTGAGTGCGAAATCGCCGTTTGTGCCACTGGCTTGCCTCGTTCTCGAGGGCTTCGTTTGGTTGTCGTATTGAGCTGGATGTGCTTAAATGAATTTATATAAGACCAGAGTCGCCACTAGCCAGTTACTTCGAATCTACAGTCAGCTAGACCCCGTAGAAACGTTAGAGAAGGGAATCCGAAGATTCCTTCCTCTAAAATGACTCCTGTTGATCTGCGGCCAGAGATTCAAGGTAAGGGATCACGGTTACAGGGTGGGAAGAGGTTAGGCACCCCACACACTGCCCGTACCGAAGTACGGTCTCTACTTCACAGAATCGATCGGATACTTGAAAGTCTAGTTTAATCCTCGTATATTCTCATGGATGATATGATGCATGAATGCGGGTCTGAACAGTAAGAGTTTCTGATGGGCAGGTTCCAACAACGGGCAAGCCCAGAGCGTACGCTAGAACTGACAGGTGCTTAATGTAAGACGTATGCAGTGTGCTTGAATGATCAAGGTGTTTTATGGTGAAGCATGAATGCAGGTCTGAACAGTAAGAGTTTCTGATGGGCAGGTTCCAACAACGGGCAAGCCCAGAGCATACGCTCGAACTGACAGGTGCTTAATATAAAGACATATGCATGTGTACTTGACGGATCAAGGTGCTAGTAGTGAAGCAGGGGGGTTGGAAGAAAAGTAAATGTTGCACTTATGCTAGATGCGAATGAGATGATGCTGGAAAAAGAGTAGCTGGATGGACGGAGGTGTCGCAAGGGTTGGCTTCGAGTGGCTGGATCAGGACTTGGATGGCTTGGGAGGCTTGGACCAGTGGTCAGGCTGGGCTGGACCAGGGCTAGACTCTCCTCACTCGGGCTCTCCTTGGTGAAGGAATGGGCTAAAGGATGAAGGGGGGTGACTCAGACGGACGGGCTCTCTCTGGCTGAGTGGTCTGTTGAAATGAGAAGGGGAGGGGGGTATTTATAGCAGCGGACAATGGCAGATTGCGTAATTTTGTCCGGGCGGCCTGCCATGGGCCGCCCGTACGGCCGCTCCTTGGTTTCCAGCGAGTACGGCCGTTCCCTCGGGGCTGCTGTTGGACTCGCTGGTCGACTCAGTGAGTTGACTCAGCGGGTCGACTCGGTGGTTTGACTCGACGGGTTGACTCGACGGGTTGACTCGGTGTTTTGACTCGACGGGTTGACTCAGCGGGTTAACTCAGCGAGTTGACTCAGTGAGTTTGACTTTTTTTTGGGTCTTTTTTACTGGACTTTTTTATGGGGGGTTTTTCAGGGTGGTGTTTAGGACTGGGTTGACTGGGTTCAGGCTTGAACTGGGCTATGGAATGGGGCTTACAAGGGTGAGTTTGGCTGAGTTTGGACTTGGGATTTGGGGGTATGGTCCTCCGTTCAACCAGCTATCTCTACCAACAGTGTAGCCGAAGGTGGGGTGTCTACAGTCATGTTATGGAGAAGATAAGTCTCTGTCTCAGCGTCGGTCAAATTCCGTCCGATTCTTCTTGATTTCGGCTGTTTTTCGCTCTTTCGGAGGGATTTTCGGGTTTGCAAATTTGGTTAAGTGTTGTTCATTTTTTATTAAATCAGCGATTTGAGCCGTTTACATCGACCATTGGGAAATCTGATCTGGGTGATGGATAGATATCGCTTACGTGTGTCTAGGAGGGTCAGCACGATCGGGGGGCGAGCCAGATCGAAAGTGGGCCACACCACGGAAGATCCCAGGCCCCAACCAGCGTCTAGGCACTCCTGAGAGTGGGAGTGGGCGCATGTTAAGTGGAGGTGGGCGCATGTGCCCAAAATGCAAGGAGGAGAGAGAGAGAGAGAGAGAGAGAGAGAGAGAGAGAGAGAGAGGAGTTAACTCCCGGGTACATGTGTCATAGCACATGTGCCCGGGCCTAGATGGTGGGCCCATGTGCACATAGCACTTAGCCATTTTCCCACATTTTTCTGTCCAAAAGGGTGGGCACATGTCCCCGCTGCACTTAGTGCATTCTTCCGAGTGAAATGTGGTGGGTGCATGTCCCTCTTGCGACAGTGGGATTTCCCACTACTTAGATTTATTTTCGGATTTTCTGGCGAGGAGTGGAGCATGTCCCTCATAGAAGTGGGAAAAATCCACTACTTGATTTATTTTAGGATTTCTTTCCCTCTCTCCCTCTGCGTTTTGGTTTTGACAGAAAAAATTCCTTTCCGACGAGGGATTCCGGTGAGGAAATCCATTCCGGCCAGAGCATCCGGTGAGGGGTGACAGAGCAAGCTCATGTTACCTCTTGCGTCGCTCTGAGGTTATCAGGGAATGATGTTTTTTATGGTCATCAGGTGAGCTTACTATTTATAGTAGTTTAATCGGGTTCGGCTCCAATCCAACGGGTATTTTCTGGCGCATGTGTTTCCGGGAGGATTTTGGGGCGAATGTACCGAGCGGATGTGGTGAGCGCATGTTGTTTCAGGCCAGACGCATGTCTCCGATCTAGACTTTTTCCAGGCAGTTTCTGGGAGATTTTCTGAGTGGCTCTATTTCGGGCGCATGTGGTTCTGGAGCTCCCGCATATCCCTCTTGAAAATGCATTTTCTCCACTACTTAGCCATTTTTTGGATTCTGCACTCTACAAGAGAGAAACAGCTACCTGACTTAGAATATTTCAGGATTTGACTCCGACGGGCAACCTCCAGAGGACAACTACATTTTCAGGGACCAAAGTCACTAACGCCAAGCTACTTTTAAGCCATCATCAACCTATCAAATGAATGGGATAGGGTGTGGAGGACTAGATGTTATGAATTTTGATAGATCCTTCCTAATATGGAGCTCTGGGTCGGCTCTTCGTATAGGAATGTTGTTCCAAGAAGCGCGCATGTAACAATACACACCGTAAGACTTTCAAACTTGCTAATTAAGTATTTTAGGGCGTTCCAGATCATTTGACGGTAATACGCATGTCTGATTCCACTATGAAATGGTACTTGTAGGCTTTTAGACACTTTCGGTCAGTTCCGGATAGGGGCGAAACACATTTCGAGGTGTGCAGGTAAAGATATACATCATGTGACTTTGAGACTTACAGGTTAGGGGTTTCAGGGCGTTCCGGATCATTTGGCAACAATACACATGTCCAGTTTCCCTCCAAAATGATATTTGCGTGTTTTGGTCACGATCGTGCGTGTTAGGGTTACGCTGGTGTTTTCTGTGTATTCTTGATTCCCTTAGGTTTAGCCTCAGACTTTTATCTGGGATGAATAGAGTTTGTATAGTACATAAATGAATGTAAAGTAAATATGTTCAATTTTTTTAGTCCAGCGACTCATCTTTGGGAACATTCTTTCTTCTATATGCTTCTGATAATCGATACAGGATTGAATAAATTGTATTGAGCCATGCTTCTTCGAGGATTCAAGTCTGTCGGACTAGATCGCACATTTTTTAAGCCTGTAAATGGCTAAGTATTGGGCCGGATAGATGCCCGTTCATGTCAATATCTGATAAACAATGGGAATCGGTACCCTATAAGTGCTTGATTTAGTTACCTTGTAGCATGGAAATGTTAAGTTTGCCTTGGCGTCGGCGAGATTACACTTAGTTTTATTTAGCATTAGTCGATCTTCGAGCTAACAAGACACTTCCCAGGGCTAAAAATGACTAAGTACTGGGCCTATTTACTGCTTAATCAGGGTATTCGGTGAATAACGGTGACGATTATCTTCGAACAGTGATGGATTATGTCTGCTAAGATCACCATGATGCTGGATCCACTTTGGCATCAGTGAGATCGCGCTTAGTTCCTCTTAGCGTCAGTCGATTTTCAAGCCAACATGGCACTTCCCAGGGCTGAAAATGACCAAGTAATGGGCCTATTTACTACTTAATTAGGGTATTCGAGGATTATAAAAGCGGATAACCTCGTTACGGTGCATTATTGTGATGTTTCATACCATGGGGAAACTAAGTCTCCATTTTCGCGTCGGTCAAATTCCGCTCAATTCTTCTTGATTTTGGCTATTTTGTGTTCTTTCGGAAGGATTTTCGGGTTTGTAAATTTGGCTAAGTGTTAGTCATTTTTTATTAAATCACCGATCCGGGCTGTTCAACATCGACCGTTGGAAGATCCGGTTTGGAGGATGGACAGAGATCGCCGATGTGTGTTTAAGAGTGATAATACGATGGAGAGGCGGCCACATCGAAGGTAGGCCATGCCACGGAAGTCCCAGACAGGCTATGACCATCCGGGGGCATATATGTACAAAGTTGGCCACATGTTTGCCGGGTGGTGGCTCATGTGTCCCTCCCCGGGCGCATGTGGTTGACCTGAACCAAATGAAAGAAGGGAATTCCCTCCCGGGCGCATGTGCCATAGCACATGCACTTGACTCCTCTGAGTGGGCGCATGTTGCTTTGCAACTTGGTCAATTTTCCAATTTTCTCTTCTTTCTCCCTCTATGCTTGGACTCTGATGGTAAACTCCCTTTCTAGCGAGGGATTCTGGCGAGGAAACCCTCTCCGACGAGGGGATCCGATGAGGGAAGACAAAGCGAGTGCACGTTACCTCTTGCGTCACTCTAATGTCGTCTGAAGATGATCATCCCTTTCTATCATCAAGGGCTTACTATTTATAGTAATTTAATCGGGTCCGGGTCCGGGTCCGGGCTGACAAATACTTCAGGTGCATGTGTTTCTAGGAGGATTTTCGGGCGCATGTTGCTTGCAACTGTGGCTGGTGCATGTGTCCCTGGGCCAAGCACATGTCTCTAACTTGAAGTTTTTTGGGAAGAAAAAGCCTTCGCATGTGCTCTCCGCATGTAGGCTCCACATGTAAGCTCCGCATGTTGGCTCCACATGTGGGCTCTGCATGTTGGCTCCGTATGTAGGGTCCGCATGTTCCCATACTTAGATTACTTCCAAAATTCAAGCTCCGACTATCCGCTCTCAAAGGACAGGTATCTTTTCAAAAGCCGAAGTTACTGACACTAGAGCACTTTAAGCCTCTCATTGGGCTATCAAATAAATGAGGTGGGGTACGGATGATTGACTGCTGCCAATTTTGGTAGTTGTTTGCTAGTTTGGACCCTCTGGGTCGACTCTTCGTATAGGAATTTTGCTCCGAGAAGGGCACACACAAGAATATGTATTGCAAGACATTAAACTTACTAGTTAAGGGTTTTCGAGCATTTCAGATCATTTGGCGGCAATACACATGTCCGGTTCAACTCCGAAATGACATCTGTAGGCTTTCAGACCCTTTTGGTTGGCTCGAGACAGGGGCAAAACACATTTTGGGGTGCGTAGGTAATAATACGCGCCACACAACATTAAAACTTGATAGTTAAGGGTTTTCGGGAGTTTCGAATCATTTGGCAGCAATAGGCATGTCTAGTTCCCTTTCGAAATAGCATTTGTAGGCTTTGGTCATGACTGCCCAGGTTAGGGCTATACTGGCATCCGATAGCATTTTCTGGGTGTTTCTCGATCTTGAAATCGATCTGAATCATCGTAGATGGACCATCGCATGTTTTTTTTTTTTATCATGGGTGCGAATTTGAGCCCCAATAGCCCTCTTCTCATATTTTATGACGGGTGATCATTGGAGTACACAAACATCGATTGTTGGTCGGCACGACCCAAGGCCCTCTTCCTATATTTTTATGACGGGTAACCTTGAGAAGGTGCGACTCAAAGCCCTCTTCTCATATTTTTGTGATGGGTGACCTCGAGATGGTACGACTCAGAGCCCTCTTCCCGTATTTTTATGACAGGTGACTGTGAGAACGCATCACAACTGCCTGATCAGCTCAACCAGCGGATCCCGTTGTGGATGGGTAAGTGTTATAGTCAAAAATAGCGAAGATCATCTGCTGGAGGCTTCTTATTATATTCTGAAGATACTCCGACCCCGCGAGCACGTCTATCCGACTATCGAGAACGTATGTTCGCGACTCGCATATTCTGAAGATACTCCGACCCCGCGAGCACGTCTATCCAACTATCGAGAACGTTTGTTCACGACTTGCATATTCTGAAGATACTCCGATCCCGCGAGCACGTCTATCCGACTATCGAGAACGTCTGTTCACGACTCGCATATTAGGAAAAACGATGCTCGATTACCAAAGCTTCGAGAAGTTTTGGTCGATAGTCAAATACTGGAAGGCGAGAGAGTTGTATTTTTCCTGCGAGCAGACCCTCTCACAAGTCGTTGAAAGGTGTCGTATTTGAATGAGCGAGCACTTGGATTCGCGACCATCTTCCAACATGCGAACAGCTTTTTCTGTGGTGACATCCCTTAGCCCTCAGTACCAGCAGCCCGTATAGGCCGATTTTGGGCTTATCTTCTTCAGTGGTTCCGAGTCTCAAGGGATCGCTATCAAGGAACGAAACTATCGGATGAGTCATTGGATTAGATCTCCCTTCTATCTGAGGATAAGAATCTTATCCCACGAAATCAGCGGGATCTCGATATCTTACGTAACAGATTGGATCATTTCAAATCTATATAAGGAGATGACTCCATTAAGATACAGGTACACAATGTTCAATCTCTAGCCTCGGTTGCCTGGCTATTTTCCTTCCTACCTTATCTGACTTAAGCATCGGAGGGCTAACGGCTGGACGCCGGCCACCCTTAGTTGCTTTCTGTCTTCTTTCAGGTCTGGCGGAGGAAGTCTCCATTGAAGAGAAGGTGAACATCCGGAGGATCCTGTTACAAAATTTGACGTTAACAGTAAGACATCGACTAGCTTTTGTAATGGCAGTCCATAGCAGGACATTTTGAGTGTTGTTGGAACTCTAGTGCTTTCGGTTTATTGTGGTAACCATAATCCATTAGGTTTAGCCTCGAACCTTTATTCGGGATGAATAGAGCTTGTACGGTACATGAATGAATACAAAGTAAATATGTTCAATCTTAGAGTCCAGCGACTCATCTTCGAAAATATTTTTTCTTCCGTATATCTTCTAATGATCAATTCGAGATTGAATAAGTTGTATCGAGCCAGGTTCCTTCGAGGATTCAAGTCCGATGGACTAGATCACACATTTTTTAGGCTTGTAAATGGCTAAGTATCGGGTCTGATAGATGCCTGTTTATGCCAATATCTGATAAACGATGGGGATCGGTATCCTGTAAGTACATGATTTAGTTGCCTTGTAGCATGAAAATGTTAAGTTTTCTTTGGCATTAGTGGGATCGCGTTTAGTTTTATTCGGCTTCAGTCGATCTTTGAACCAACAGGGCACTTCCCAAGGTTGAAAATGACCAAGTACTAGGTCCATTTACCACTTAATTAGGGTATTCGGTGAATACTGGCGATAGTTATCTTCGAACAGTGATGGATTATGTTCATTAGAGTTGTAATGACGCTAGATCCGCTTTGACGTCAGTCAAATAGCATTTAATTCTATTTAACATTAGTCGATTTTTTAGCCAGCATGACACTTTCCAGGGCTGAAAATGACTAAGTACTGGACTTGTTTTTCTCTTAATTTGGGTATTCGCTGATTAGGAGAGCGAATAATGTCTTTGCAGTGCATTATTACAGTGTTTCATACCATGGAGAAACTAAGTCTCCCTCTTGGCATCGGTCAAATTCCGCTTAGTTTTACTCGCTTTCAGCCAATTTATACTCTCTTAGGGAATTTTCAGACTTGCGAATTTTGGCTAAGTGTTGGTCATTTTTTATTAAATCATTTATTCAAGCCATTTAACATTGACCGTTGGAAAATCTGATCTGGGGATGGATAGAGATCGACGATGTGTGTCTAGGAGTGATAGTACGATGAAGAGGTGGACCACATCAAAGGCGGGCCATGCCATGGAAATACTGGGCACGTGAAGACCGTCTAGGCGCATGTGCTAGGGTGGTGTGCGCATGTGGCTTGAGGTGGGCACATGTGCTCCCCTCCAGGGCGCATGTGGCTGAAGTGGAGAAAGGGAGAGGGAAGATTTCTCTTCCGGGCGCATGTGTTATAGCACATGCACCTGGCCTAGCTTGGTGAGCGCATGTGGCCTTGCCACTTAGCCAAATTTTCGTGTTTTCAGGCCCTAAGGGAGTGGGCGCATGTCCCTCTGCAAACAGTGGGATTTCCCAATACTTAGCCATTTTTGGCTTCTCTAGGCAAAAGGAGGTGGGCGCATGTGGCTGTGTAAAGTGGAAAATCTCCACTACTTAACATATTTTCAGGGTTTCCTCCCTCTCTCTCCCTCTGCATTCAAACTCCGACGGAAAAATCCCTTTTTGGTGAGGGATTTCGGTAAGGAAATCCTTTCTAACAAAGGGATCCGGTAAGGGAAGATGGAACGGGCACATGTTACCTCTTGTGTTGCTCTGAGGTCGTCCGAAGATGATGTTACTTATGGTTATCAGGTTGACCTGCTATTTATAGTAGTTTAATCAGGTTCGGGTCGGGGCTAACGGATATGGTGAGTGCATGCAATTTTGGAAGGATTTTCAGGTGCATGTGCCGAGCGAATGTGGTGGGCGCATGTGATTTCAAGCCGGGCGCATGTCTCCAAATTGAACTTTTTCCAAACCATTTCTGGGAGAATTTTCGAGAGGAATTGTTCCGAGCACATGTGGCTGTCGCATGTGGTTTTGGAGCTCTCGTATGTCCCTCTTAAAAATGCAATTTCTCCACTACTTAGAATATTTCAGGATCTTGCACTCTGCAAGAGAGAAATGCCTCCCAAACTTAGAATATTTCAGGATTTCACGCTCCGACGGGTGACCCCTCCATGGATAGGTACCCTTTCAAGGACCGAAGTCACTGACGCTAAGCCGCTTGTAAGCTCTTATATCAAATGAACAGGATGGGGCATGGAGGACCAGATGTTACAAACTTTAGTAGTTGTTTCATAATTTGGAACTTCTGGGTCGGCTCTTTGTATATGAACTTCGCTTCGGGAAGCACGCACATGAAAATACACACTGTACGACATTCAAACTAGCTAGTTAAGGATTTTTGGGCATTCCGGATCATTTGGTGGCAATACGCATGTCTAGTTCCCTTTCGAAATATATATTTGTAGGCTTTCAAATCCTTTTATTCAGCTTTAGACAGGGGCAAAACACATTTCGAGGTGCGCGGGTAAGGATATGCATAGCGCAACATTTAAACTTGCTAATGAAGGGTTTTCAGGCATTTCGGATCATTTGGCGGCAACAAGCATGTCCAGTTCCACTATGAAATGACATTCATAGGTTTCGATTATGATTACGCAGGTTGCCTATGCTTAGGGCTGCACTGGTGTTTTTCGGGTATTTTTCAACCTTGAAATTAATCTGAATTGTTATAGATGGGTCGCCACATTTATTTTATCATGGGTGCGAATTTAAGCCCCAACAGCATCACAGAAGAAGTCTACTTCAACAGAGGCTATCGTTTGGTAAATTTTGAAGGCGGGGGAGCCGGGTTTTCAGTCAATGGCCAATTTCTGAAAAGATATCACCCCTAATAGTCAGCCCTCTTATCTTTCACACATGCACGAATAACAGAAATGTAAACGCCCCGAAAGAGGGAATGTAATAAGCAAGATAGAAATGGAGAATGAAATGAAGTAGAGTACAATAAGTGAACTCATGATTACAAAAGCTAATTGATTACTTTGTATTTTTGCAGGCCTTCCATAACCTTAAAGGGAATGACGAAAGGAAAGCACCCGCCTACTACACGAGCACGTCTAGAATTTAAAAACCCAGGACATTCCTAAGATCGACAATAAAGGAAAGTATCACTCTCTTCATTTCATTCTGCATTAATTATTGCAAATACTTATTATTATCATTCATCACAACTACGATTGTCATTAAGTTATATTGCAAAGCATCCCAACACTTATTATACAATACCCTACAATAGAAAGATAATTGTCATCGTCATTTCATTAACAAAAATATGGTTAATAATTTTCAACACCGTATACGTGGATATTCAAAAGGTAAGTATCCCTTACATCAATTACAACGATTCTGAAATTCAGTCAAGGTAAAATCCTATGATCATTTCTATACATTGAAGATTACAAGAAGAGGGTCAAAAGTAAAGATCACAACTTCTCCAGATAGCCTGATATCAGCCTAGTCACAACCACCCTGGCAAATTCCATCGCTGACTTCGCCTCAGAAAATATCAATGTAGGATTGAGAACATTCCGGAGCTCAGTGGTCAAATCTTCTAGTTGCTTACGCACCACTTCCCTCTCACTTTCAAGCCTTATAATAGCTATCTGATCATGAGCAACTACAAACTCAAGACAAGCGACCTCAAAGCTTACGGCTATCTTCTCCGCCTGCAAGCGCTCGATCTCGACATCGATTTCAGGCAGATGATGCAGGCACCCCTTATGTCATGTCTTATTACTTTGCAAAGACGCTAGTGTATCCGTCGTCGAGCGCACACAGTACTCTACGATAGGTCCCAGAGAACCCGTAATCTTCCGTTTCTCTTTAATAATAGGGTCTGGCTTGGCGTGTTCAGTAGCCGCTACTCTCGTGATGGAGCTTTCGAATGAAGAAATACGATTGACGATCACAAGTGCATTAGGTCCTATGACTCCAACACAATCTTCCAATGCTTTCATTCCAGCACCCAACATATGTCATTCGCATGGATCGGCTAACGCCTTCGCAATGCTAGACAATAGGCCCCTCAACACGTTCTACCCAAAACAATCCAAATGATCGAAAGAACGGATGTCCAGTATTGTAGCGACAACGACATCAGAATCGACAACAACTGCAAGAGGAAAAGACAAGATAAATGGATGATGCATCGATAAAACATGAAAGTAAAGCTATAAGATGTAATTCAATATGAGTTATAAAGACGTCATACCAAGAATCGCGGGAAGATCTATAGCAGGCCTCGAAGGCCTCACAACGCATGTCCCATCATCGGCAATTGGTTTCAACACTTCATTTAGCAGTTCAACAATCGCAGCCGGAAGTATAGCTACTTCAACAACAACTCTGGCTATCTCAGCTGTGACAGGTAATTCCATGGTCGGTTCAATGGGCGATATGGTGGAAGCTGTAGGAGCAACCGTCGGTCCAACAGGATCTACAGAAATGAAATGAAAAGAACGTGGTTATCATAATCATGCAAGAAATCAAAGCGATAAAGTACAATGAAGCATAGTCACGACCACAGCTCTTACCTTGCGATTGCGAGATGTCAAGTTCAACTTCAACTGCAGCAGAATGTGACGTATCCACGACCCCCAAGACAATAGGACAATCCACTTGCACTAAACAGCTCGGTGCGATGACCGAAGGTGGTTCAATACTCTCCTCACATACTCTAGGTCCTAGAGTAGACTCCACAACATCATCCTCATGAACAGGTGAACATGGGCGTACACCCATCGATGGCCCTGCGGTCGGTGTCTGGGCAGTACGAGAAATGGAGCATAATGGTTCGGAAAGGCACTAGACTTCAATATCATCATAAAGTTGTGCCTTAATCTCAGCTTCAACCACACCTTCATTATCGCCGATGTCTTCTCCACAACCTACACCCCCAGCACCAGCATCATTATCATAGTAGTCTGCAATGGAATCATTATTGCTATGATCATTGGCGCGATCTGCCTCCTAGTCATCACCTGAATAATCGACAGGTTCATCTTCGAGCTGCGACCCTAAATCATCAATGAAGATCGTCACTTGATCACTATCAACTTCAGCATCACCTTCAACATTATTTTCCTTTGTAGCATCAGGCCTGAGCTCACCTTCTTCGTGGCCATCATCAATAGCCCCGCATTCTACATCGTCCCCTACTACCTCTGAATGATCTCTCTGCAATGACTGATCCAAACTCCCCACTTTTCAATGTGCAGCTCCTCTGCCAGCTTCAACTCTTTCCTGGGCGTACACGGACGTACCTTCAGTGCAAGCTTTTTCCTGACCCTCAATCGATCCCTTGAACGACCTGGTGGAGGATCATCAGCAGATACGTCAGAAGGTCTAACCCTTGCCATGCCCCTCATGGGCTCATTCTCCTCACTACTAGAGTAATAGTCTATGGAAAATCACCACCAGCACCTGGTACATCTTCAGCTGCGGAACTTGGTTCATCCATCGGCAGTCCATTCCCGACTTCGCCACCTCTCTGTGCTGGAGGACACCTAAATTCAACCCCTTACTGATGTCCTCGCAAAGGCGCCTCGAAGCTGTGCCATCCATCCAACGCCCCATATCTTTCCTACTAGTAATTGACGTGCTTAAAGAAGTTATGTGACTAGTACCAGAGGTCCCGACTGCTTCTCGTTGTTCATGTATATAGCCCAAACCACCTTCAGGAACTTCTGCTAACATTGGAGGGGATATATAAATAGGAAAATTACAGGCTTGGCACACCAAGCTCGCGCATATTGGTGCACCCACCATCTTATCCAGCCATACGAATTGGCAGAACGTCGATAGTAACCGAGCAACACGAACCTTGCGCCAATTAGCGTAAGTAGAAGTTGATCCCACATCCATTCCCAGTAAATGAGACCCATACCATATGCTCATTTTGTTCTCGTCACATCTGACAGCGTTGATGGAACACCTTGATCGTAACCAAATTGCCTGGCGAAGCTACTCGGATAGTAAAGCTCATACTAGAAGTCCATATTTTCACAAAACGGAAAAGAGGCAGTCCGAATAGATATCAAGAATTCTCTATCAGTGAAGTCGATTGAATCTTTGTCATCAACAACCTTGCGATCTTCATCGGCATTAGAAATTGGGAAATGGTAAAAGTTGATCTCATCTCCATCACGAATCTTCGAGTACACCCACTCTGGCATCTTAACCGCCATCTTGGCTCCCATGAATCTGAAGAGAGGAGCACGTTCTGGAAGGATATGTGAATGAAGTCCCATGTTATACACTTATGAAAAAAAGATGCCTAACCAGTCATAGAAGTAATGCCACGGACAATAAGCTGCATCCATTCCGTTCGCGGGCTTGTCAGGATTGTTGGCGACATAACCAAACGCCCTGTACATGCTACACAGCACAGGTGGTGCTAGAGAAAGGCGTTGGCCGCTGGCAAGAGCACCGACCATGATGAAATAAGAAACTCTTATACCATTCACACCTTTGGAACTGGGGAGCGCAACTGCAGACAACCAATACGCCAAAAAATCCACCTGCTCACAAGTGTGAGAAAATTTGTTTGGGTAAGGAAACTTGCACTTGAAGCGTTCTCGTATGGCTCTTCAGCCCTTGGCGCTGACTCCCTACTTCTTATAATTGATCCTAAAGAGAGAAAAGAGAATCCTCCATGAGAAACTACACAACTGAAGAAATACATGTCGTACAAGAAAGAAAGCAATATTCTACGAAGACTTACTGCATGTCGTGGCTGAAGTAGACTAGCCAATCCTCATAGTGTATCTTCGAAATAGTATTGAACTGCTGCAATTAGTCAAATAATTCCAAAAACGCCTCAGAGTGATAAGCTTTCTTATTACCCTCATGCCTATAGGAGGACAACTCTTCATCGGAAGGAACATACTCATAGTAATACTCACCACGGATAGGCAAGCCTGCCATCATCCAGAGATCTCATAAAGTTATACTCATCTCCCCATGAGGAAGATGGAAAGAGTTGGTAACGGAGCTCCAATAGTTTAAGAAACCCCTAAATATCACCGAATCTCGAGGAAAGAAACTGGAGGTCGCATTGATGGCATGGTAGAGCCCAATTTCCCTCAGTACATTCTCGTGATGAATTAGAATCTCTTTTGCCCACGGCTTGTAACTGATGTGCCGATTCAAATGTCCCCATGTGTGGAAATTCGAAGTCTCCCACATCGCAGACGTACTCATACGACGAAATCTCTGATGGATTGTCTCAAAGAAGTGAGTCGGATAAGGCGTGTGAGGGTCACATGTCAGCATAAAGAAAATCATCTCCTTGGATTCACCTCCCTTTTGCTTCTTTCCATTGTCTTCTAAGGTAGCAATGAGCAATCTCTTGGGAAACGAAGTCCACCTCTCCACTCCGTAAAATTGACAAG
This sequence comes from Liriodendron chinense, assembly GCA_003013855.2. Taxonomy (NCBI): domain Eukaryota; kingdom Viridiplantae; phylum Streptophyta; class Magnoliopsida; order Magnoliales; family Magnoliaceae; genus Liriodendron; species Liriodendron chinense. The sequence continues at coordinate 642,463 of PVNU02000767.1, read as the reverse complement.
GCCTGCGAACATCAGACGGTTCAATGCTCAAGAAGGGTTTATATCATAAGGGACTTTTCATGCAAGACAACTTGACCGTTATAAGGATTCGTGATGCAGAAATCGCACTTTGTAACGATTTTATTGCTATCCCATCCTATTTTCATCCATTCATGCTTCAGATCGACAAGTTGCGTCAACCGCTCTGCTTGGCTGACTGCCTCAACTGGTTTCTTACCACAACCCACTTTCTTCTTATTTTTCTGACCCTCCTGATTGTCCTCTGTATGTTGGACAAGCAAATTAGAAGGATTCACTTCAACGACATGCGCAGCACCAGCAAGTTGACAATACCAAGAGGCCTATCTTGTTCGGTCCCTTGTGTTGGAGGCTCGGATGTGGTCTTATTCATGAAAATACGCAACAACACCAAATGCGAAAGCTATTTGATGCGATCAGAGAAATCTTTCACCTCGGGCTCAACCGCAAGAAAGAAACAAGAGTTACACTTTATTGGGGGAGGATTAGAAGGGACATCGGCCGCCCTCTTTCAGCTACACTACATCGGCGTCAGACCAGAAGTCTGTGACCTAGAAGCTTCACCAGAAGATCTTGTCGTTGTCACCATGATTCACTGCGAAACACAAATAAAAGAACATTAGAAGACAGTCCGATTCACACAATAAATAGCGCAATGAAGTACACATCACAAGAAATAAGGTCACGCCACCCAAACATGATCGCACATGCGAAAAAACCGTAAGTAGAATGACACAAACAATCACAATAAAAGGACATGAAGATAGCAAGGTCCAAATGCACATTGAATGAGCAGACACGCATATCTCGTAACGCAACAAATGCAATCATCAGTCTACGCATGTATATACACATGTGATCGATGCGCACACTACTTCACATTTAAGCTCGCATTGCACCCATAAATTCGACTTAGAAGTAATCTCAACAAATCGAAATGTTTACAAATAACTCATGGCAGAGTCAGAGAAAAACCCCAACATCAGATGTGCACGATTATTTGTATGCAGTGATTTTACATGCACTTAAAGCATTATCATCGAAGTCCAACAGGTACATCCGAACCCGCCTAAAATGGACAGTTGCAGGCCGCAAAAGACAAAGATAAACAACATATTATGAGTTTAAAACATTAAGTTCCAATCATGTGCAAACACTAAGTTTAATGGCCGCAAACGGTGTCTAATTTGGTCAAGTATAGAGCTAGTTGCATATGCTCTTCACCATAGACGAAAGGGGTGCTGAAATCTCAAAAAATTAGCTAAGTAGTGGGCTAACATTCGCCCCAGGTGAAGCCGTAGGCACATGTGCCCTCTCATATGCTCCCATCCAGCAAATGATGAAAAAGATGGAGTTTTGGAAGAGGCCCCAGGTGCATGTGCTCTGCCACATGCGCCCAGCTCACAAGAGAAAGAAATGCAAGTTCGAAACAGGATGCACCAGGTGCATGTGCCCTTTCACATGCACCCACACTCAATACTGGCATGCCACATGCGCCCATCTCCCAATACTGGAAAACGTTTAAGTCTGAAACAAGATAGTGGGTGCATGTCCAAAACCACATGCACCCGGGACATGAGCCCAGCTCCTGGAGCACCTCCACATGCGCTTGGGATCAAATCTCATGCACTAAACAACAGTCGGAGGGAACATGCACCCACAGAGGGGCAACATGTGCCCACTCCCTATGGGAAAGCTCTCTCACTTAAGAGAAAAATCACTTCTTCGACTTGAAATGAGAAAATGATTTAGTCACCTATTTATAGCTGAGCCCGGGAATCGATGCACTATACTAGCGTGACGTAAGCATCCAGCGTAGCACACGGGGGGGGGGGGGGGGGGGGGGGGGGGGGCACTTGTTGGGGCTCAAATCCGCACCCATGATAAAATAACATGTGGGGTCCATCTACGATGATTCAGATTAATTCCGGAATAAAAAAAAGTGATCAGATAACAGCGCAGTTCTAACCCAAGGCGACCTGCACAATCATAATCGAAACCTATGAATGTTATTTTAGAGTGGAACTGGACATGCGTATTGCGGCCAAAATGATTTGAAATGCCTAAAAACCCTTAACTACCAAGTTCAGATGCCGCGCGGTGTATATTTTTATTTGCGTACTTCGCAAATTTCAGAGTGAAACTGGACATGTGTATTACCATCAAATGATCCATAATGCTCGAAAACTCTTAACTACCAAGTTTGAATGTCGTGTGGTGCATATTTTTATCTGCGCAGCTCGAAATGCATTTTACCCTTGTTTAGACCTGATCGAAAAGGGCCGAAAGCCTACAAATACTATTTTAGAAGGGAACTAGACATGCGTATTACTTCCAAATGATCCAAAATGCCCGAAAACCCCCGACTACCAAGTTTGAAAGTCGGACGGTGAATATTTTCATGTGCGTGCTTCCAGGAGCGAAGTTCCTATACTAAGAGCCGACCTGGAGGTTCCAATTGGAAAGCAACTACCAAAGTTTGTAACATTTAGTCCTCCACACTCCATCTCATTCATTTGATAGGTCGATAAGAGTTTAAAAGCAGCTTGGCATTAGTAACTTCGGTCCCCAAAGGGTACCTGTCCTTGGAAAGGTCGCCCGTCGGAGCCTAAAATTCTGAAAATATTCTAAGTAGTGGAGAATTTGTATTTTTAAGAGGGACATGCGGAAACCCTGAAACCACACTAGCCACATGCGCTCGGAACATTTCTTCCTTAAAAACTTCCTGAAAAACGTCCGAAAAAGTGAAGTTTGGAGACATGCGCCCGACCTGAAACCACATGCACTAGCCACATGCGCCCGGGACATTTCTTCCCGAAAAACGTCCAAAAAACGTCCAGAAAAGTGAAGTTTGGAGACATGCGCTTGGATTGAAAACACATGCGCCCGAAAATTGTAACACCCCAAGATTTCGGCTCCCGTGTACATCACGACGGCCGAATTCCCAAGGTTATTTAGAATGTGTGAGGGTTATACCCCTTACATAATTTTCACACAAACATGCACATTTCATACTATTTGGAAAATCATGAGCAAGACGGTGAAACCAAACTTATATATTATTTCATTAACTAAACTAAATCATCAAACCATGTAACCATCATTCAATCAAACACCATGTTCATAACTACGTCCTCCCATTGGGACTTATTACAATTTCAAATACTAAATAAATGCCAGAACTATGAATGATTATGCAGTCTCGTCTTCCACCATCTTCTCCCACGAGCCATCATAATCGTCTCCTTGAGGCTCAGGCTCCTGAGGATCGTTACCTACATGTTCTAAATTATTTCCACAAAACACCGTCAAAAGCGGCATAGTGAAGAACTACTTTAAGATTAGAAATAATAATCGCATAAAAATCATAACAAAACATCCATTACTCTTTCTTAATGCAATGCATGATAATGCTTAACCCAGCGTAGGAATCCTTAGACATGCCGCCAGGGGTTTTGGGACACGCAAGCCAATAATTTTGCCCGACCACGTGAGAAACGGGACGCTCATAGCCCAAATCCACACGTGACAGTGTATAGGAGAAGTAGGACGCTCTAGCCTATTCTCAATTCCATACACCCACATGGAGCCACGTGCATGCATGAATTAGCCATTCTTTATTATTACCACCAATTTACACCAAACCACTTATCGTCTAACCAACCTTTGGTACCACCACATCCTTCCTTATGGTTCATCACTCATCAAAATAGTCGCAACTGACGCATCACATCCCAGGATGGCAGCCCGTACTACTAAGCTTCATAACGACCATACTCAACTATCGTCTTATAGAGATCCTTAACAACTTTAGGAATAATAATAATAATAGTAAATATAATAATAATAGTAGTAATAAATGGATTTAACAACCACTTAATCGGGCGATCTTGATACCACCACCACAGATCAGGGTGGCCACTTAACCGGACAAGCTAAAAGCATCGTCTCAGGTTAGGGCAACCTCTTAACCGGGTGTTTCGATATTCATCACCACAGATCAGGGTCCATCCATATATATAAAAGGAATATAGCAATATAAGAATCTCCATTAGACAATCAAACTATTCTTTATACAGTATAGAAAGAAAGGTGGTCCCTTTAAAGATGGTTACACAAATCTTATATGTGTAACAAACATAATTCTATTCCTTACTAGTTCTCTAAGTCCAATGAATATCCTCATCACCATGAGATGGAAAAAAAGTATCTAAAAGCATTCATATATAGCTAACTAAGGAGAGAATAAATAAACACATGTAAATAAAAACACATAAGAAGAATCAACCTACAAAACATGAAATTATTAATCCAATCTTAAAGGAGTTCTCACCTTATGATCTTCAACTTATTGGAGATATAAGATGATGAAATAATAGCAAGATGGTACTCCTTCTCTCTCTTACCTCCCTCCCTCTCTCTCTCTCTCTCTCTCTCTCTCTCTCTCTTCTTTCTCTCTCTCCCTCTCTCAAATTCGTGGGTGGGGGTCACCTTTGGCTAAGAGAGGCCCTATATATGGAGGTAGGGTTGGAATTAGGGTTTGGAGGTGCGTAGTAGAAATATGGAGAGGGATGTGCACGCGAGGTCTTGTGTAACAACCTTTCGAGGTGGGTTTCTCAAATCTTAATATTCGGATGATCTTTGATCAATTCCAATCCGTTCATCTTATCAAGCTTGAAGAGTAGAGTCAGAATACGTAAATTTCTTGATGATCCACATTCTAGATTGGCCGATCCTTAAAATGGCTTAACGGGTGCTAAAATGGGCTATATCTCAATTAACGGTCTACGCTTGATGATCAGGGCCCAAATTTTGGAAAATATGTAGTCATGATAGGCAAACAATTGTACAAAGTTTAGTGGTTGATTGATGGTGAGGAATGCCTAGATCTGAAATTCCAACTTTTAGCGAAAAATGAAGGGGCTGGCTTTGTGGTTCAACGGTGTAGGATTGTAGATCGGGGTCCAAATTTTGTGTAAACTCGTAGTCATATGAGTATAATGGGTGGTCCAAATTTGAGAAGCGATTGATGGTGAGAAGTGGGTAAATTGAAAGGTTCAAATTTGAGAAGAGTTGGTAGCTCGTTAATTTCTAGAATGAGATAATTTCGCGCATAAGAAAGAGGCTTATCAATGTGGGGCAATCAAATCACACTATTGGTCCATGATAAAGACGATCCAAGTCACTCATATGAAGAGAAATATTCGTCTACGACTAACAATCTGCTTTCCTCACTCGATGGACATGAAAATCAAGGGTTAAGGGTTGATTTGACAATTTGACCACTTCTATTATGATTTAAGGGCTGAAATTTGATGTGTATGGTTAATATGTGCCCAAAAGCTCAAATCCAGGATTTTGCGTGAAAGTGATCGTAAAAAACTATAATACTAAAAAAATGGCATCTTAACTTAAGTTTAACTAATGGCATTTTCGTAATTTTTGCAAATATTCTAGTTTAACAAAATCTAACTCTTCTACATTGTTAATGAGTTCATTCTAAGCAACTTTAATAAATGGTACTCCATATGATCTCCTACGGATGTCTCGTTATTTGAATTTTAATATCAATGGCCGGTATTTAATTAAAAAAATAGAAATAAATTTCAGAAAATTTAAAATAATTACGGTAAATTCGGGGCATTACAAAAATCCCTCCAGAAACACATACGCCCGAAAATCCCTTTAGAAACACATGCGCTCACCATATCCGATTGCCCAGACCCGAACCCAATTAAACTACTATAAATTGCAAGCCGACCTGATAACCATAGGCAACATCACCCACAGACAACATCAGAGCGATGCAAGAGGTAACATGCGCCAGCTCCGTCCTCCCTTGCCAGATCCCCTCATCAGAAAGGGATTTCCTCACCGGAATGCCTCGCCGAAAAGGGATTTTTCTGCTGAAGTCCGAATGTAGAGGGAGAGAGAGGGAGGAAATCCTAAAAATATGCTAAGTAGTGGAAATTTCCCACTTTTCAGAGGGACATGCGCCCACCTCCTCTTGGCCAAAAAGCCCTGAAAAACGGCTAAGTGTTAGGAAATCTACACCTTTACAAAGGCACATGCACCCACCTCCTCTTGGCCTGAATCCCTGAAAAATATGCTAAGTAGTGGAAAAATCCACTTTTGCAGAGGGACATGCGCCCACTCATTTTCAGCCTAAAAAACACAAAAATTAGCTAAGTTGTAAGGCAACATGCGTCCACCATAAGGGGCCAGGCGTATGTGCTATGGCACATGCACCCAGAAGGAAAATCCTCCCTTCTTTCCCAAACTTTGGCACACGCGCCCACCACTACCCCACATGCGCCTAGACGATCATACCCTGTGCGTGAACTCCGTGGTGTGGCCCACTTCTTCATCGCACTATTGCTCTTAGACACACATCTTCGATCTCTATCCATACCCCGGATTAGATCTTCCAATGGTCGACGTTAAACGGCCCGAATCAGTGATTTAATAAAAAGATGACCAACACTTAACCAAATTTGCAAGTCCAAAAATCCTCCTGTAAGAGCATAAATTAGCCAAAAGTGAGTAAAACTAAGCGGAATTTGACCGACGCCAAGAGAGAACTTAGTTTCTCCATGATTTGAAACATCGTAATATAATGCACTGCAACAATGTTATTCGCTTTCCTAATCACCAAATACCCTAATTAAGCGGTAAACGGGCCCAATACTTAGTCATTTTCAGCCCAGGGAAGTGCCCTATTGGCTCGAAGATCGACTGACCCAAGTAGAACTAAGCGAAATTTGACTGACGCCAAAGCGGATCTAACATCTTTACAACCCTAGTGAACATAATCCATCACTGTTCGAAGGTAATCATCATCGATATTTACCGAATACCCTAATTAAGCGGTAAACAGACCTAATATTTAGTCATTTTCATCCCTGGGAAGTGCTCTGTTGGCTCGAAGATTAACTGACGTCAAGTAGAATTAAGCGCGATCTCACTGACGCCAAAGCAAACTTAATATCCTCATACTGCAAGGCAACTAAGTAAAACACTTACGGGATATTAACCCCCATCGTTTATCAGATATTGGCATAAACGGGTATCTATCGGACTTGATATTTAGTCATTTGAATGTGCGATCTAGTTTGTCAGACTTGAATCCTCGAAGGATCCTAACTCGATACAACTCATCCGATCCCATATCGATAATTAAAAGATATGCAGAAGAAGGAATGTTCCAGAAGACGAGTCATTAGACTCCAAGATTGGACGTATTTACTTTATATTCACTTATGTACTGTACAAGCTTTATTCATCCCAGATTAAGGTTCAAGGCTAAACTTAAGGGATTATGGTTACCTGGAGAAATCAAAATCAAAAGAGTTCCAACAATACTCAAAATGTCCTGCTATGGACTACCATTGCAAAAACTAGTCGGTGCCCTACACATCCACGATGGGGTCCGCTGGTTGAGTTGATCAGGCAGTTCCGATGCGTCTTCTCATAGTTACCCGTCATAAAAATACGAGAAGAGGGCTCTGAGTCGTACTATCTCGAGGTCACCCATCATAAAAATACGATAAGAGGGCTTCGAGTCATGCCTTCTCAACGTCACCCGTCATAAAAATACGGGAAGAAGGCCTTGGGTTGTGCTGACCAACAGTCGATGTTCATGTACTCCAGTGGTCACTCATCATAAAAATACAGGAAGAGGGCCTAGCAATGCACCACTCGATTAAAAATCTTAACAGTCTTTCAACTCGAACAACCCGAAAGAAAATGGGACATAAACATATCTAACTTATCTAAAAATTGAAATTACATCGGGTAGTCTAACACGACACCCTACGCATACGCGTGCAAAAGATTAAGGAGCAACTAAAATTATGGCTAAGTCCTAAAGGGGGGGGGGTGATTAGTACCTTTTAAAATTCTTTTTGCCTACTTATATAATTTATTAATTCAAACTAAGTAAGCAATTAACACTTTGGCTTCCAAGCCTAAGTGGGTCCAATCACAAGACTAGCATATGGTTTAAGCAATAAACATCCTAGTCTAATAAACTCAAATAGACTATAGAGGATGGATCAACATAAGCTCAAGTCTATATGAGGAGTGAAACTACATCTTGTGTGTGTGGAGGTGCCTATCAAGTGCCTAGCATACATTCCTAATTAAGCAATTAAACATAACGAATAATGAGAAATGTGCTCAAGTCCAATCACAAACATAAGCATGCATAGTGGTTCGACTACTTGTCTACTCCACTCCCGGTTCAAGTACTCAACCCCTTTGAGTACACCAGCATTCACTGGGGAGTTTAAATCTGGTTCTACCCAACCAAGGTGTTTTAACTCGGATCCACCCAACCGGGGAGTTTACAGGTTCCTCCCAACCTACACGTTCACACCTGTGTTGGTGGCTCTGCTAGGAGACTTTGTTTAGGCCCAACAAACATGCCGACGAATGGCAAACGTCCCTGAATTTAGGCCCGACAAATGAGCCAAGGAGTGCCGAACAACCCTTAGTCTTTAGGCCGACAAATAAGCCAAGGAACGGCTAACGTCCCTAGACTTTAGGCAGACAAACAAGCCAAGGATCGGCAAACGACCCTAGTTCGAGTTTGTTAAACAAACTCTACACTCAACTCCCACAGGGAATTGAGTGGATGGACTCCTAACAAAGACAACCTTACTTGTGGAATTGAGCCCCTTTGTAGCGTCGCTTTGGGTTGCTTCTTCTTCCTCTCCCGTGCTTGAATCAGCTCTCCTTGTGCTCCCCCGATCTTTGATGCCGCTGCTTTGCCAAGGCTTTAGCTCCAAGATCAGCTACCTTGCATGTGATGCTCCATTAGAGATGCCCAAGGTGTTAGGGAATGGTGAATCCTCTACTAATGGTAGGAAATAGGTTTCCTAGAGGAAAACACCTATTTGAACTATATGTAGTGTTTCGACAAGGGATTTAACTATGATCTAGGTGTTTAAAATCCTAGGAATCAAGAGGGAACAAGTCCATTCTCATTATGCCATTAAATGGCCCAAGCTTGTGATGAAAACACAAGGAGAATGACTTGTTATGGGTTTGGAATAGAGCCTCTGATGGTCTCTAGTAATGGTAGCTTCTATCTCCTCAAAATCTCCTCTCTGCATCCTAAAAATGAACCCCCCCCCCCCCCCCGCCACCCTCCCGCTTTTATAAACTTTCTCCAATGGTCAAATAGTGGGCAGATTCGAGCAGGGTCAGGCGCTTGGTAACACTGGGTCTGGCGTCCGAAATCCAGTCCAGAAAAAACGCTTTGCACTGGACATATTTTGAGTTAGTCGGGTTCCCCGACATGTTGTGGTCAGGCGCCTGATGGCCATTTTTTGCATTGTCGGGCGCTAGGTGGTTACTTGATCAGGTGTCCGACATTCAGTCTAGAAATTGGTCTGTGCTGCTGGACATTTTATGCACTGGTCAGGCGCCCAGTGGACACTAGATCAGGCGCTCGATGACCATCTAGATATATGGCCAACTCTCTGGACGGATTCTTTTAAGGTCGGGCGCCCGGTGGACATTGGGTCGGGTGCCCGGCCAGACATGATTTTCTGTTGTTTTGTAGCAGATCATGCAACCTCTTGGTCATTCTTTTGGTGGTCTTTTGGGACTCTTAGGGCCAATCTGAGATGACTAATGGTATGCCTATTGGTCATGGTCATTTAGAGGTTTATGGTTTTAGGTAGGTACAAGGTTAAAGCTCACCAAGGCATCACATTTACCTATTTCTTCTTTCTTGATGTAGTAGGTCCGTCTTAAGTCTTTGGTCTTTGTCTTCATTAAGCTCAACCGACACTAGACTCACTGACCTAAGTAATTGACAAACAAGGTGCACTAGTATGCCATAGAAAAGTGCACTAACAATCTCCCCATTTGTCAATTACTTACAAGAACTTAACCTACCAAAACAAAATACATTACATGTCAAAATTCAAATAAATTTTACAACTCGAAACACTAAGACATGTAACTAAGCAAGCTCCTCATGATTGCTCCCTCATAACCTGTCTATCCTTGAAGTACAAAATAGAAAATTTATTTTGGTGGGACTTGGATCTTTCTCCCCATTTTTGTCAGTAATTGACAAACTATTCTCTCCCCCTTAATGATACGTCAATTAAGGTTAAGGTAAGAATAGATAGTATGTCGCAGTTATAGCTTTAAAAACATGCTAACTAGAGAGAGTATAGGGTGCATGAGCATATAAAACATGGAGCATGCATGTGAATATGATTAAAAAAAATGTAACTATCTAAGTATAGTTTATCATGCAAAATTGGTCATCTATGATATACATTAAGCATTTGAAAGCTTGAGGGCATACAGCCCAATCAACCAACCTCCCCAACAGATGTAGATCATGACCAAACCTAAGTAAAGATTAACATACAATTAAGCATGAAATTCAGCAAGATTAGCTAATCTAAGCAGGAAGATAATCTAGCAGCAAATATATCAAATAAAAGCAAGGCTAAATTATTAAAATTTGGGCTAATGAAACTTGAATCCTCTGATTTGCCCATACATATGGAAATGAGGCTAAAATCCTCAGATTTTCCTATAGAAGCATTTCTAGCTACCCTTACTAACTATGTTTGGTTTGATTAGCCTAAGGGTAATAAATTTCCACAACACTCTCATAAAATGAAACATGTGGTGAAGGGTTGGGAACTCCTTCTCCTAGAAGGGAAAGAGGTCGGGATCCTCTCTTAGATTAGGGGGAAGAAAGGTAGTGGTGGAAGCCATGAGAGCTCTCACTATATCTTGGCTCTCATCATTATTGGAGTCACTAGATTCAGATTTTGACTCCTCCGTATTATCCCACATGGCTACCATGGCCTTTTTACCTTTTGGTTTAGCATTTCCAAACAATCTGGGGCAATATGGCCACGTTGACCGTAACCGTAACATCGGACAGATGAAGTTTTGAATGATTTCCCTTTATGTTTATCACCCTTCTTGTCCTTCTTGTCACGACTATTCTCTCTATCAAATTTTAAGAATCTCTTGAATCTTTTATTAAGATCATTATCCTCATTATCGCTATCTTCGGACGACTCCCTCTTAATTTTCTTTTGCCTATGTGAGTGTTTATATGAAGATTTCAAAACGACGTCTTTCTTCTTAGAGGGGGCTCTAAAGTGTAGTTCATGAGTTTGTAGGGAACCTATAAGTTCTTTTACTTTTATATTATCTATGTCTCTATACTCCTGTGGACCCTCGCCATTCCGCGCTCCCACACGACGTTCTTCCCTTTCCTTTCGGAAGAAGAAGAAGAGGATGCGTGAGTGCGAATCACCGTTTATGCCACTGGCTTGCCTCATTCTCGAGGGGCTTTGTTTGGTAGTTGTGTTAAGCTGGATGTGTTTACATGAATTTATATAAGACCAGAGTTGCCACTAGCCAGTTACTTCGAATCTACAGTCAGCTAGACCCCGTAGAAACGTTAGAGAAGGGGATCTAAAGATTCCTTCCTCTAAAATGACTCCTATTGATCTGCGGCTAGAGATTCGAGGTAAGGGATCACGGTTACAGGGTGGGAAGAGGTTAAGCACCCCACACACTGCCCGTACCGAAGTACGGTCTCTACTTCACAGAATCGAACTAACACTTGAAAGTCTGTTTTAATCCTCGTATATTCCCATAGATGACATGATGCATGAATGCAGGTATGAACAGTAAGAGTTTCTGATGGGCAGGTTCCACTAACAGGCAAGCCCAGAGCATACGCTCGAACTGACAGGTGCTTTATGCGGAATGCATGCTGTGTGTTTGAATGATCAAAATGCTTATAGTGATATGTACATGAATGCAGGTCTGAACAGTAAGAGTTTCTGATGGGCAGGTTCCACTAACAGGCAAGCCCAGAGCATACGCTCGAACTGACAGGTGCTTTATGCAAGATGCATGCAGTGTGTTTGAATAATCAAAGTGCTTGCAGTAAAGCAGGGGGGTTGGAAGAAAAGTAAATGTTGCACTTATGCTAGATGCAAATGAGATGATGGACGGAGGTGTCGCAAGGGTTGGCTTCTAGTGGCTGGATCAACACTTGGATGGCTTGGGAGACTTGGACCAGTGGTCAGGCTGGGCTGGACCAGGGCTAGGATCTCCTCACTCGGGCTCTCCTTGGTGGAGGAATGGGCTAAGGGGTAGAGGGACAGATCCCACTCGGGCTGAAGAGAGGGGAAGTGGCTTATGAAATGAGAAGGGGAGGGGGGTATTTATAGCAGCGGGCAGTGGCAGAACCCGTAAATATTTTCGAGCGGCCCGCTGTGGACCGCCCGTACGGACGTTCCTCAGTTTCCAGCGCGTGGTACGGTCGTTTCTCGGGGCTGCTGTTTTGACTCGGTGGGTTGACCCGATGAGTTGACTCAGCGGGTCGACTCGGTGATTTGACTCGGTGGGTTGACTCGGTGTTTTGACTCGATGGGTTGACTCAACGGGTTGACTCAGCGGGTTGACTCGGTGATTTGACTCGGCGAATTGACTCGGCGGGTTGACTCGGTGTTTTGACTCGATGGGTTGACTCAGGGGGTTGACTCAGTGAGTTTGACTTTTTTAGGATTTTTTTATTGGCTTTTCTTATGGGGGGGTTTTTCAGGCTGATGTTTAGGACTGGGTTGACTAGGTTCAGGCTTGAGTTGGGTTATAGATTGGAGCTTACAAGGGTGAGTTTGGCTGAGTTTGGACTTGGGATTTGGGGGTATGGTCCTCCATTCATCTAGCTATCTCTACCAACAGTGTAGCCGAAGGTGGGGTGTCTACAAATGCCCCTCTTTGGCAGAGGTTGCGTGCAACCGAATGCCAAAGCGAGTGGACACCCCACTTCTGACCCTGTCATTCATGGATCATGGTCTCAAATCTTTGCTTGCCTTTGCATCTGTGCCAGTTGATCGTCTAGAAATCGATCACTCGCACATACCGCGGAAGTTTGGAGAAAACGTTGCGACTGTCCCTGCAGTTTGCCACAACCTGGGTACCCAATCGCAACCCTTCCATTCCCGATCGGTACTAACATCGGAAAGGTACAGCAGAGCCTCTGCGTCGCTAGTCTTACGAGGTTACTGACCCTGAGGCTGATTGTGTGATGTTTGATGTTTTCCCAGATCACTCCAGGAGTACTTGTTTCGCTTAACTGTCAAAGTGGTTAGATGCCCTGCGTCAGATAGTCTTACGGGATTCTACTACGCCGACTTGGACTCAGTCAAGGTACTTCAGGCATCCACGCCTAAGTATGTGCGGGTGAACTCTTTCCACCCAATCTGCAGATTTTAATACTTGGGTTACAATTCATTGTTTCCACTTGTTCAAATGGTTTCTTTGACCGAGCCTTTTGGCTTTCATCATTTCGTATCTTGGCATGTAGTACGACCGCACTAACACTGGAGTTCAGTTCGACCGTACTTTGAGTGCATTGGATCCGATGGTCTCCGGGAAAACCGCGAGACATTGGATCTTATTTGATTTTTGCGTCAGCTCCTACCCAGAGATATGGAAGATCTCCTGGTGTTTTGGAGGCAGAACGCTCTACTGGGAAAATATTTTTGGGTTTTTGAAAAGATACCCACTCTGGGGAGTGATACTCCAGTGGGGTTTTTATTTGCAAATAGATATATTTTTTTGTCTTTTTGAAATGGAAATCTGGTCTGCACATGCCTCCACTAGGGATGCCTGTGGGGTCTTTAGCTAACCGACTTTATTTTGAAAGCAGGTAAACATGATGATGGATGCGATGGATGCTGATGCATGGGGATGCATGATGAATGCATGGCTTTGGCTCATTTTCTTTCAGTTTGATGATTTTGCTTTTGCTGGAGATGCAGAGAATTTTGAGCTTATTGCTTCCAGGGTTGTGCTTCCCTGGGGTTTTTCTTTTTTATACGGGTGTTTGGTCAGCGGGTTGGTCAAGATCCTGACCTGTGATCGATCAGGTCCATCATCCCAAGATGCTGTTTCTTTGCTTAATGAGAATGTACGAGGATGTTATCCGACTTCAAGATGTTCTTTTGGGCATAAATGTGATTGAGACGGTGTTTGGTCGCCAGTTTTGGTCAAGATTCCAATTTGCGAGCAATCGGATCCGTCATCCCAAATTGTGAAGTGAGCGGAGTTCAAGACTCCTGAAGTGTAGTGCTGGGGATAGTGCCAATTTTTGTGATTTTTGCAAATATGTGGTCCAAATCTTTACCTGAGTGGTTAGGATAGAGACCGGTTATTGAAAGCGAGGAAATATTTTTGCATTTTGAAAATTTTTTGCTTGAAAGCAAGGGAAACATTTTTTGTGGTTTTTTGCAAATATTTGATTTGAAAGCAAGGAAAATATATATATATTTTTTTGTGATTTTTGCAAATATTTGATTTGAAAGCAAGGGAAATATTTTTTTGTGATTTTTGAAAAGGTGATTTTGCGATGTTTTGGTATTTTGATTTTTCTGAAATGCAAGGAAATGTGTGGAATTTTCATCCACTTCCAGCTTCTACTACTGGTAAGGCTCCCGATCCATTTTACGTCGGCGAGCAAGACGAGTCTCACACAGTTAAGTGCCGTAGTTTTACATCTTTGGATGAAACGGCTAGGATCGATGCTGGTTTTTATTAAAAACCCTCGGGATATTGATCCCGACGTAGTTTAAGGTCTTCGGACCCAAAATATGTACAAGCTGAAAATACATTCTTTTTGCAATTTTTCGAAATGATCCAGGTCATCAGATCTTGGCCTGAACGGCTGGGATCGATGCTGGTTTTTATTAAAATCCCTCGAGATATTGATCCCAACGTAGTTTAAGGTCTTCGGACCAAATTTTGTACAGAATAGGGCAACACATTTTTTTATTTTTTTTGGAAAATGTCCGGTATCAGCGGATCTTGATTCTAACGATCCAGACTGCTACCGGTTTTTATTTAAAAAGTCCATCGGGATCTTGATCCCGACTTAGTTTAAGGTCTTCGGACCCAATATATACAAGTAAACGGCAATCAAGGGCGGAGATTCCTGGGATTCTTCTTGGAATGGTTCAGATCATCAGGTCATGACCTTGGATGGTTGAGATCACTGTTTGACCAAGTCAATTTTTTCTTTCTTTTCCTTGAAAATTCCATGGAGTTTTTCCACATCATCAAGCCAATTTCTCACCAATTTCTCACAAGATGAGATTTTGGTGAGATTTCTTACTTTTTCTCACCATTCTCTTCCATCACTTCATTCTTACAAGGAGGTACAAGATTCACTTGCAACCACCCTTCCCAAGGAGGAGTTCTTCCCAAGGAGAGAGGAGGAGAGGTCGTTTCAACTAGGTGGGAGGTAGGACGGCCCCCTGGGCGCCGCCCGGACCGCCTCTGACCCCTGGTTTCTTCAGTGGGTTGGGCAAAGGGGTGCACCTCCCTTTTCTATATAACATGGGGCACCTTGCCCCCTCCAACGTGCAATCTCTCTCTTCTCTCTCTCATACTCTTTCTTTCTCAAAGTTTTCTCTCTCCTTTTGGTGGTTCTTTGCTTCTCTCAAGTGGTGGGCCTTAAAGAAGTTTTGGGACAGCAAGGTGGTCCCTCTTTGGTGAGTGGTAAAGGTATGGACCACTCCCTTTCTCTTTTGTCTTTTTTCTTCTTCATTGTTTCTCATGGTTCCTTTCTTTCCTTAATGTAGCAATTTTAACAGAAGTGAAGGTGGGCCCAAGTGTTCTTGACCTTTTTCTAAATCCCCAATCTCTTTCAAAGGTGGTGCATGGAGAAGGACATTGCAAGCTTCCATTTCACTCTTTCTTTTCTTCTTTTCACACTCCCTTCTGTATATGTAAAGGGTGATTTTGCCATGTCCATCAAGTGTGCATGGAAAAATATCCTATCTTTCTTCATGGGAGTTGGGCCTCTTTTCATATGTATCAAATGGGCTCAAGGTGAAGTCATGGCCCTTGGTGTATTTAATGGGCCCAATGCTTCATTTTGGGCTCCCTTATGCTCTCTTGCCCTTGTTATTTTTCCTTAAAGCTCTTCTTTTCTTTTCCATCTTCTTTTCAAGGTTTGGGCCCATGGGAATGGTAGGGCCCACCTCAAGTTTTGGGCTCATGGGGCTTACTTTGGGTGGCCCCATCTTTCTTCACATGTGTATGGACAAAAGTGACTAGCCCATTCTTCACTTGGATCTCAAGTGGGCTAGATTTCTTAGTTGGGCCTTTATGGGCAAGTAGCCCAAATCTTCTACCATCTCTTGGTTATGATGTACATCCTTATGTCCAAAGTGTGGTGGGTTCCTTAGGATTTCCTCCATGTAGATGGGCTTTTGGGCCTTCATCGAAACTTGGATTTCTTTGGACCATGTGTGCACCACTACACTTTGTTCATGTAGGATTTTTTTCTTCATGCTTTTTCTTTTGATGGATGGAGGGCTTGAGTTACTTGGTCATCTACAAGTCCCATGAGTGAGTTGTTCCAACAATCTCACTAAGTTCAAATGGTTTTTTTTTCTTGTGGTAGGAAAATGGTCCTCAGGAGTTTCCTTAGATGTTATCAATCTCAAATGGATGATCCTCCTTCAAGTGAGCTATCCATGCAACCATAGCTCTTTGAACTTCCTTTGGGGGGCTTGGTGGGTCATCCACCATCATTCTCAAATATGAGTGATTTTTCTTTCAATTTGTGAGAAAGAATGATACCCATAAGTTGCCCAATTTTGTCCCATGCTTTCGGGCATTTTGGATTTTGATCTTCAAGTGGGCTATGTATACCATCCTTAGCCATTTTCGTGATGGTTGGGTGACTCATCAAGCCATACCTTCTTGTGCTCAAATGGTCCCCTTGTTTTGTAAAGAAATTGGTGCACATAAGTTGCCCAAACTTGCCCTTACATGGGCATTTCCAACTTTGATTCTTCATGTGGGCTATGTGCATCAACTTTTTTACCATTAGCTTCTTTGATTCATATGTTTGTGGGTAGACCGCCATGTTGTGCTCTCATGGTTAAAACTTTCATCAAGATGGTGCACATAGGGGTGCCCATGGTTAACCCATGAATGGGTCCTCATGTTCTTCAAGTGGGCTATGTGCTTCCTTCAATCCATTGAGGTGAGGCATTTGGGTTGCTCTTGGGGGCCCATTTCCTTTCTATCCCCCACTTGTCCATGTACATGTGTAAAAAGATGGAAACATCTTAAGTGAGAATCATGTCCTTGGCATAAAAAGGTGGATCAATCCTTGGCCACATATGGACTTTGAAGAGGAGCTTCTCATGTGAAGTAGGATTCTTATCCTTTGTTGATCTCATGACACTTGAGTGTATTTGTTGTCCAAAGTATGTCCTTGGATGATGGACCTTCTTTGCCTAAGGCATGGCATGCAACCTTCTTTAAGGTGGGCCTTACCTTCTTCAATGGGCCCAACACATATCCTAGGTAACACATGGAGTTGGACTTTGGATCTTGCATTTGAATGTGAGTCCAATCCCATGGGTTTCCTGGATGATAATTTGGATTTTAATGGGTAAGGGATAGGGACCTACCTTGCCACGCTTGTAGGATTCAATGGCGGACGGTACTAGAGGACGTCGAGTGATTGATGAGGATGATCCTGCCTTCATCATCCGCCGAGGGGACCACATGTGGTCCTTGGCTATAGAGCACCAACCTCTTCCCGCCATCAAGGGTCGAGGTACCAAGGATCACTGGGATAACTGGGTGAAGGATCCGCAGCCTTTGCTTGAACGAGTATTGGCTGGTACTCCTTTTGCTGGCCTCCTCACCTTACGCTTTTATAACAACAATGCCAACCGCATGATGCTCGCGGCCCTTTGCGAGAGGTGGCGGGACGAGACCCACACCTTCCAGCTCCCTTGTGGTGAATGGGGAATAACTCCCCTGGATATTTATATGCAAATTGGATTTCCATTTCATGGGGCAGTTGTTCCCCAAGTCAGCTCTCTGGCTCCCATCACTTCCACTGACTGGCTACGGCTCGTTGGTGATGTCCCGCCCGAAGATGAATTCCAAGGCCATCAAGTGAAGATGCGATGGTTCTACAATACTTTTGCCTCCGTCATCCCCACTACCGAGCTAGAGGCCCTCCACAAGGCACAGGCCATGATCGCTTACGCCTTCGGGTCCTTCCTTCTCTGCCACGCCAATGAGAGGGTCGATCCTAAATTTCTTCGCTTGGTTGAGGATCTACACCACCCCTACAATTGGAACGGGGCTATCCTGACTCATATTTTCCAGGGTCTGGATAAACCTGTCGGAACAGGAGGGTCCTACACCGGTTTCTGGTCTGTCGTCGAGGTATTTCTTCATTCACCTTTCTTGGAGACATTTACCCTCCTCCTCTTTCTAATTGTTAGGTATGCCTTTGCCCAGACTTACTTTTATGACCATTTTCCCCATCTCGCGTCGAGGATGCGGGACGATATTGAGCCATCTTTGTATCGCCACATGTACTGGCACCAACAAAACCGTCAGCGGAACTCTCGAGTTTCTGGGGACAATTGGCGCGCTGACATAGACGGGTTGACCGTTGATGATGAAAGTATCTTGCTTTCCTTATCCCTCGCTCTGTACTATAATTGACCGTGGTGACCTCATTTGCTGTAGCTCGTTTGGATGCCGTATGCCAGCTTCCCTCTCTATTACACCCCTCAGCATGTAGAGATATATGATGCTTCATGTCTCCGTATCATGCTTTCTGAAACTGAATCATTTCAGTGGTATCTGGGTGAGAGGCTGCTCCGGCAGGTCACTGGGGTGGCTCGGGTCCCTTGTTCTGCACCTCCTCCAGCTGCTCAGATCCCTGCTGACGAGATGGCCGATGCTCTTGTGGGCCAGCCCGGGTTTCGTTTCATGTGAAATTGCGGTTTCACCGCTTATAGAGACACTTGGAGATATGGCTATGGACCTAGAGGGGGGTGAATAGGACCTTTTTGAAAATCTTTTCGCCTACTAATACAATTTAACAAGATAAGCGTTGTAAGCAAGAACACCTCGGCTTCCAAGCCTTGGTGGGTCCAATCAAAAGACTAGCAAGAGGATAAGCAATAAACAAACCTAGTCTAAGCATGCATAGGAAGTAAATGATACAACTAATCAAGCTCCTGACCTATGCATCTTGTGCAGACTTATGAGAGTGGATCAATGAGCTCAAGTCTGCACAAGTAGTGAAGGTACATCTTGTGTGGGGATGCCTATAAGGTGCCTAGCATGCATTCCTATCAATCATTCATAATTAAGCAATTAAACAAACAATGCAAAGATAGAATGAGCTCAAGAACAATCACAAACACAAGGATGTATAGTGGTTCGACTACGTGTCTACTCCACTCCCGGTTCAAGTACTCAACCCCTTTGAGCACACCGGCATTCACTATCGGAGGTTTTAAATGAGGTTCACCTCTCAACCTTTACACGGAGGTTTTATCGGTTCACCTCTCAACCGTATCCAGAGTTTTAGACATAGGCTAACTCTCAACCTTATCGCACGTTTACTCCCGTGTCGGAGGCTCCCCCTTGGAGACTTAGTTTAGGCCCGGCTGACGGGCCAAGGAACGGCTAACGTCCCTAAGGCGAGTTGACATACAAACTCTAAAATGGACTCTCAATAAAGACAACCTACTTGTCGGATGAGCCCCTTGTTTAGCGCCGGATTGGGTTGCTTGATCTCCGCTCTCCCGTGCTTCAATCAGCTTCCCTTTGCTCCCTCGATCGAGCCGCCGTTGCGTCGCCAATGCCTCAGCCACACTCGATCAAACACCTTGCATGCGATGCCTTGAAATGCCCAAGGTGCTAGGAGAATGGGTTTGAGAACTCTACAACTTGGTGGGAATGGGTTTCCTAGAGTCTCTTACCTACAACGATCTCATCTTCGAGTTTAGGACAAAGATTTTCCAATCAAGTAGCCTCCTAACTCTAGAGATCAAGAGGGGATGAAGGTCATCTTCTCCATGAGCTTGGAATGCTCTTAATCTTGTGTTAAAGCACAAGAGAGATGCCTTGCATAGGTCAAGGAATAAGCCTCAAAAGAACTCCTTCAATGGTGGCTTTCCTTCCTCAAAAATCCCTCACCAAATGACCAAAAACGGAGCCCCATATATAGGCAAATGAAGCCCCAACGGTCAAAAAACGGCTCTATGCCGACCTGTCCCGACCGGTCACGACCGGTCGGACCCCTCTGCTGTAGGATGAAAACAGCCTAGGCCAAATACACTGGCCGACCGGTCATGACCGGTCGGCCACCCTCACTGGACTGCCTTAACATGCCGGCCGACCGGTCAAGACCGGTCGGCCCCTCTTGCTGGAGGGCTGATCAATGCAGGACGCCAATAACTGGCCGACCGGTCATGACCGGTCGGCCCACCTTGCTGTTTCCCTTCATTTGTGAAGGCCGACCGGTCATGACCGGTCGGCTGGCCTTGTAAATGCAGCAGGGATGCTGGCCGACCGGTCTTGACCGGTCGGACCAGCCTGGGTCCCCTCTTCAACAAACTGAATTCCATTTTCTTCAGCCTGTATATGAAGTCCTAGGTAGGGATGATCAAATGTGACACCTAGGGCCTATCTATGATGCCTAAAGGGTTCTAAATGTGGTCAAGGTCATCAAGGATACAAAGGGGATGGGTTTTGGTCGAGGTTAAGGCACCAAGGCATCTCATATACCTGAATCTTCTTCCTTGATGCAGCCGGTCCGTCTTGAGTCTTCGGTCTTCGTCTTCTTTGGGCTCAACCGACTCTAGACTCACTGATGTAAGTGATTGACAAACAAGGTGCACTAGTATGCCACGGAAAAGTGCACTAACATCATGATCTCGGATCGCGACTATGATGAGTGGTATTTGTTGTACGGCCAGGAGCCTCTGCTTCCTCTGCTCTACGTTCCAGGGGGCCGTCACAGATATGCTGGGGGCTCAGTGACAGCTCCTTTGATGGATCTTTACCGTCGAGAGCAGGACGAGAGGAGGGACGATGACGACTATGTTGGTGACTTGTAGCCTGCTTTTGTATTTAGCTTACTTGATGGATGACCTTCTTCTTTTGGCTTTTACTTTCTTCTGTAAAAAATCTTCTGAATGAATATACAATCCTTGACTTGTCTCAAATTCCTTGATGATGTCTTGATGTTTTGGCTTTTGACTCATTCCTTAATGATTTGTGGAAGATGAGACTTCTTAACTGCATGGATGATGACTTGAACGGTTCAGATTGCTTGATTTGGCCCTGTGGGCTCACTTGATGATCAGATCTTGGATTCTGGCCTTCTTTCTTGATGATCAAGCCTTTGATCTTGCTATTTCATGACTTATGTAAGCTTCTCCATGGTTTGGATCATAATAATCTGGTCTTTGAATGGTTCAGATTGCTTGATTCGGCCCTGTGGGCCCACTTGAGACCTCGGCTTTACTTTGGAGCACCTCTTTTTGATGCTTTGTGAGGCTAAGAAGGCTTCTCATAGTGTGGATGATGACTTGAACGTCTCAGATTGCTTGACTTGGCCTTGTGGGCCCACTTGATGATCAGATCTTGGATTCTGACCCTTCCTTTGATGATCAAACCCTTGGTCTTGCTATTTGATGACCCATGCGAGCTCTTCCATGGTTTGGATCATAATAATCTGGTCTTCGAATGGCTCAGATCGCTTGTGGCCCCCTCTTGACCATCTTTCCCTCTCTTTGACTTGATCAGACCCATTCTGGCCACAGTGCTTCGTGATTGGACCGGTGGGGTACCTTCCAGATGATCTTGATCAACCTCAATCGAAATCTAGAAGGGATTGGAGCCCTGGGCGGCCCTCAGGGTGCCAACTACTGATGTGGACTGTCAGCCTCACCTACCAAGAACCATGGAGCCAATCCCGCGGAGAGAGAGGGAGCGTGTCCGTACGGGAGGCCCAGAGCAGGCCGCCCAAGGCTCGCCTCTTGTGCGGCCTGGGCTGGCTCGTGCTCGAACATTCTCTTCTGTCTCCCGCTCTGGTCCCCATATTCTCTGTACTGGACCATTTGATTTCAGCCATGAATATTCTTTCCCCTTTGTCTTTTCTTCTCATCTTGTCCTCATCTTGCTTGGTCCTTTCTTAGGCAATGGATGGTGGAGATTTAGGGGCTGTCCATGGTGGGTCCCACACTTCAGAAAGTGTTGAAGGCTTTAATGATGGAGGGATTTCTTTAATGGATGGTGGAGATGGTGCATTGAATGGGGGCATTGATGAGGGGTTAGGGATGGTGGTTGGTGGAGCTTTGAATGGCCCCATTAATGGCAGCCATGCTGAAATTCCAGATTTGAATGGGCCTTTGATTGTGGGAGAAATGGGTGGTATGGATGAGATGATGAGATGGGACATAGGTGAGGCTATGCGTCCCTTGAGTGTGGGCCACATGGATGATGTGATTGATGGGGTGATGGGACCATGATGGACATAGATGGGCTGATCTCATGTCTGGATGGGATGGATGGTTCAGATGATACCTTTGATGGTTTGGATGCTCTTGATGAGGGCCGAGATGTGCAGCATACCTGTTTGGGTGGACTTGATGTGATCATTGATGATGTCCCCCTAATGATGGACGGTGTGGATGCCTTGATGATCCCTTTGATCGGCCAGGATGATGACTGGATTCATGATTTCCTGTTGGAGAGGGCCGCAGGTCCAGATCTGACCGTTGATTCTTTGATCGGGGTGGCTGGGACCCTTCTTGATGGTTCAGATGTATTTTTTGATGGTCAGATTGGCCACGATGCCACTATGTGTGGTGTGATCTTCACCGATAGCCCTTTTGCTGGAGAGTATCGTCCTTCTCCTGATCGTCGGTCTTTTGCGCACTCTGTTCATGAGGTGGGCGAGTCTTCTCATGCGGCTGAGGTTATGACGGTTTCATACAGTGATGCGACTATATCAGACATAGTCGTTACTGAGGGCAGTTCAGGGGCTGTCGAGTCTGCAGGGGTTCCAGCTTTTCCTTCTCCTTCGCTCGTTGATCTTCCGATCCTTGATGAGCTGTCATTGATTTCTGGGCCTTTTGTTCTGGAGGGGGTACCAGTGAGGACTTGTCAGCTGCTTCCTCGTCCTTCTTGCTCGCCACGGCTGCTTGCTTGGCTTGATAGTTTGTCAGCTTATGAGATTCTGGATTTGGAGTCCTATGGCTTTGGCAGTCTGATCCATATGGCTAGAGTTGACATTGATTGGAGGATGCTCGGAGCTGCTTTGATTGACTGGGTCCCTTCGTTGAACTTGTTTGCGTTCAACGATATGGAGATGGGACCTTCTTTGGAGGAGCTTGCACGCTTGACAGGCCTACCTTGGGATTATACTCAGTATTTCTAGCCGAAGACATCGCCGAGGACTGCCACACTGCAGAACTGGTTCGGGATCCCCTATCTTGTTCGGCCTGCAACTGCCGGCCAGGATGCTGTAGTGTTCTCCTTGGACTTACTGTATGATCTTTTTTCGGGTCCTCGGAGTGTGGCCGATTCTATCCTTGCTCGGAACGCACTGATGTTCTGCTTGATAGCTGAGGTGCTATTCTCGGGATGGCGCAGGTCCCAGACTCCTTTGCTTTTTGATGTGATGAACTGAGCCATCCGACGGCAGGGGATCATTTCTCTCATCTTGGCCGAGCTGTTTAATGGGCTGACTGACTGTGCCCTGGGCCGCACTCGTGTCCTTCGCGGCTGCTGTGCATTTCTTCAAGTATCTTTTCTGCACCTTTCTCTTCTTGCTTTTTAGGAACTGCTTTGCTCTAACTGAACTTCTTTTCTATCTTGTGATCAGGTCTGGATATGGGAGCGTCTTTCGCTGACTGTTCCTGTACCATTTCCTGACACCCGTCGCCCAGACCTTATGCGGCACATCATGGAGTTTCTTCCGCGTACAGCTAGGATGAGCGAGCCTTTGTATCGCAGGATGCTCGCTGAACTTCGTGACTGGAATGTTCGTTGGGAGTCATCTTGGCTTTCACTTCCTCCAATGCTTTACGATGAACACCGCCTTCCTCTGATGCTGGTAGGCTTTCGATCTTACTTTTCCTAACACCCCACCCGGTTCCTGCGGTAGTTTGGGTACGAGCAGGATGTTCCTCTTTTTGCTTTTATGGGTATCGGGCGCCGAGCGCTTCCATCTAGGACCTCTGACTTTAGGACTCGGGTCGATGGATCTTGGGCGAGTTATCTGACTGCTGATCTGCTCGGTTTTGAGTTGCGGGCTTTTCCGATGGCGACTGCCCCATATCAGTACTGGGTTGCTGAGCAGTCTTTGTATCGACGTATCCCTTGCTGGCACCAGACTGCTGATGAGGATGAGCAAGATATCCTTGGAGATGCCAGCTCTTTATCCGGTTCATATGAACCTTTTGAGCAGCGCCCGTTCATTGATCCTGGCTTCCTTTTGGCCACTCATGGCCATTTACTGTCTGAGATTTCCGCACTTCGGTATCATTGTGAGATGATGTCGAGGAGATTAGCTGCCGATCAGAGGTTATCTGATGAGGAGGCCATGATCCATACCCTTGAGCATGATGAGGTGCATTACCTGCGTATGGAGGTAAGCAGGTTGAGAGCGAGGCTACTTCATTATGAGTCAGAGGACTTACCTGATGTGGTCGAGGAGGAGGGTAGAGATTGATTGTGTTGGCCACCTGTACATTCCTTTTTGCATGGTATATGATTGATGATGATGCATTTTTTTGTATTTTTTGAAAAAGATGATATGATATGTGTAAAAGAAACATGATGCATTTAATGAAAAGAGAAAACTGTTTGAAGATCTCTTGTGCCATTAGTTGTCTTGTGAGTGTGTGTCTAGATTTTGTGTTGGGATATAGGAATCAGAACTGGGGCTCGGCCAATGTTTTGACCGATGTCTCGAGATTTGACTTGTGTGATCCTTTGGTTCCCTAGAGGTGTAGGCAACTGAAACTATTGCCTCTTGAGATTGTCAGAATTTGTAGAGCTCTTCGTTCCTGACTCACTTCTTCTTGTTCTTGAACTGTGATTGCTTGAATCGATCTGGGCCGTCTGATTTCTTGGTACCTGCACTTTTATTTTTTTCTTTTTCCATTTGAGCCATTTTTGCCTGCAGCATTCTTTCGAGTTTTCACCACAACCGGCCTTTTCCCATCATTTTTGCCCGTGGCGCCCTTTCGGGTTTTCACCACGTCCCGGGTGTTTAATCTTGCCTACCCCTTGGCAGCTATGCTGTTTTTACCCTCGGCGCCCTTTCGGGTTTTCACCAAGTCCGCTGTATGCCCACTGTTTTTACTCGGAGCGCCCTTTCAGGTTTTCACTCCTCCCTCTATGTTTAGGCACACATTTTCTTTTTCTCTTTTTTCTTCTTTTTTCTGGATCTTTGGATAACTGCAGCGGCTAGAGGTCGGGAATCCGTCATTGCCGGCCGATGGCAGTCTTTCAACCCTTATCCTAAGTTACGATGATAGAGCTGTCGGTCTTTGCTACCGACCTTTCTGAGATGGGTGGATGGATGACTGTGTTTTTCCTTAGGTTGATTTTTTCTTGGGTACCCTACTTTGGCTTCTCTTTTCCTTTTTCTCCCCCTTTTTTTTTCTTCTTTTGTATTCTTTTTCTTCTTTTTTTGTATATATTTTTTTCTTTTGAATCCCCTTATTTGAAACACTTGTTGGTGGAAGGAAATGATTTCTCAGAGGTCTTAGCTTCGTCCTCTTGACTTCAGCTCTATTAAAGTAACTCTTGATAAGGTCAGAATAACTTACCCGTGAAAGATCTTCACGTTGTCGGCGTTGGTTGGCTCAGGAAGATCCACCCCTCTCATGCCGGTGAGTCTGAGGGCGCCTCCGGGAAGTACTTCTCTGATGATCAAGGGCCCGTCCCACGAGGGTTTGAACTTTCCTCTGGGATCCGGAAGGTGCGACGGTAGAATCTTCTTCATGACCATGTCGCCTACCTTGAAACTTCTTTTTCGGACTCTCTTGTTGTAAGCCCAAGCGATCCTTTTCTGATAACACTGAGAATGACTTAGCGCACGCATGCGCTTTTCATCTGCTAGCTGCAACTGATCGAATCTGGCTCGTTGCCATTCTCCTTCTTCAATTCCACTTTCGAGTGACACTCGTAGTGATGGTATTTCCACCTTGACTGGCAAAACTGCCTCCATTCCATAAGTAAGCTCGAAAGGAGTAACGCCCGTAGCAGACCGTACAGACGTTCGATAGGCCCAAAGTGCATATGGGAGCATATCTGACCAATCTCGATAGGTCACGACCATCTTCTCAAGTATCCTGACGATTGTCTTATTTGCGGCTTCTACCCCACCATTCATCTGAGGACGGTAGGGGCTTGATCGATGACGTTGGATCTTGAATCTGCTGAGGAAGTCATCCATCTTCCTGTTGACGAACGGGGTCCCATTATCTATAATGATAACAATGGGGATTCCATACCAGCATATGATGTTGTTTTTCATGAATTTGATCACCTGAGATGCTGCAATCGTGGTATATGAGGCTGCCTCTACCCACTTGGTGAAGTAGTCGACTGCCACAAGTATGTACTCATGATCGTTTGATGCTTTGGGACTAATCTTACCGATGATGTCGAGTCCCCACATGGAGAAGGGCCAGGGGGTGGTCAAGTTGTATAATTCTGATGAGGGGGCATGGATTTGATTCGCATGCTCCTGACATTTGAAGCATTTTCTGACGTGCCGGCAACAGTCGTCTCCATGGTGAGCCAATAGTAGCCGAGTCGTAGAATCTTCTTCGCCATCATGTGCCCATTCATGTGTGGGCCACAGATTCCTTCGTGTATTTCTTCCATGATCTTTGCAGCTTCTGTTTCATCGACGCATCGAAGGAGGATGTGATTATAGGATCGCTTGTAAAGAACTTCGCCACTAATGGTGAACTGGCCGGCCAAACGCTGGATGGCTCGACGATCTGTTGCTGTTGCTGACTCTGGATACTCCGGGGTTTCGAGATATTGCTTGATGTCGGCATACCAGGGTTTGTCAGGGACAGCTTCGGCTTCTTCTATTTGCAGGCAAAAAGCAGGTTCTTCTTGAATTTCAACTGTGAGCTCCCATTCCGAAACTCCTTTTGGTATCTCGAGCATTGATGCAAGTGTGGCGAGAGCATTTGCAAACTGGTTCTTGGCTCTGGGCATGTATGAGAATGTGATTTCTTTGAATTCTTCGATCAAATTTTCAAGATACACATGATATGGTATCAACTTCTTGTCCTTGGTTTTCCATTCGCCATTGGTCTGATTGATGATAAGCTGTGAGTCTCCAAACACTCGCAGCTTCTTGACGCCCAAGATTATGGCTTCTCTTAAGCCGGCGATGCATGCTTCGTACTCTGCCATGTTGTTGGTGCACTCGAATGCTATGCGCCTTGATATAGGAATAGGGACATCATCTGGAGAGTAGAGGATTGCTCCAATACCACTTCTTTTAGAATTTGTTGCGCCGTCGAAGAATAACGTCCACTCATCTTTTTTCTTCTTTTCTACCCCTTCAATAAGCAAGAGATCTTCATCAGGGAAGAATGTCTTGAGCGGTTGATAATCCAGGAGGGAGTGGGCGGCAAGATGATCGGCGAGGGCTTGCCCCTTGATTGCCTTCTGAGTGACATAGGTGATGTCGAACTCAGACAGGAGTAGCTGCCATTTAGCTATCCTTCCAGTGAGTGCCAGTTTCTCGAACAGGTACTTGAGCGGATCCATGTGAGTGTTCGCTTCCCCAAGTGTAGGGTTGTGATGTAGTAATAATCTCGGTAAGACCGAGGTCGATCCACAGGGAAGGAAGTAAACAATTCAAACTATCCTAATAACTAGAATCAAAGAGGTTTGTGAAATTGATTTTTAACATAAAATAGAAAATCTGATAATGGAAAGATAACTAGAGCATCAAGGATCCACTTATAGCTCTCCTTAGATGCATAATTCGCTATGGTTTCTCACTTTCTCAACTAGAATCGATATTAAGATCTATCTAGTCGGATGATAGAGCTGTTAAACCAAACAATCTATCATATGTAAGTTCAATGCATAGGATTCACTCAATGTAGGTCGAGCTGAGCATGCTCAATTGCATAGGTCATTCCCCATTCCAAAAGGTTCACTTCACAATCATAACCATCCTCAAGTCCTGTCACAAGACAAGGCTAGATCATGATTTGAACTTGATTCAAATCACATGCACAATCCATACATATTACAGAAATTCAGAAAAGTAGAACTTTGGTAGGAAGTTCCTCTATGAAGATCATAGTACTAGAGCGCACTCCGATTCCTCGGAGCATACAGGTCTAGACCGTTACAAACCAATTAAGCAATTAAGTAATTCTCCCAAACATCCATGAGTCATCATAAGACTAAGAAAAACTACTCAAAAGCTTGTATAAACTTCAAACCTTAGTTCATAATCATGAATTCCACACTTAAAACCAATAAAACGAATTAAACAATCTAAGAAAACTATAAGGTTCACCTCTTAGCTCTAGCTAAGAGATTAGCTAATGAAAAGCATAATAAAAATAAAACTAGAACTAAGAAAAGGAAGAAAAACTAGCTGGAGGAGGCTAGGAAGCCTCCTATGACTTGAACTCCTTGCTCCCCACGTCCTTGGTTGCCCTGGAATAGAAGAGAGCACCCCCTTTTATAGTGCAGCAATAGTACAGCAACATAGCAAAATTTGTTTCGCTTGGTACGGCTTAACCAATGGTCGGATTGCCTTCAAAATTGATTTGTACCTTCCTTGTAATGTGATCTTCCTCATAGATGATTTAGATTTCCAAGATTATTCTCTGAATAGGCCCACCAATCACATCACCGACCGCCTCTCAAAATCGCGCACTTCGGGTACCTTCAGAACCAGTCATCTTGCTTTCAACACTCCGGAGTGTACAGATGTCGGATTGATCCCAAATTTGAAAAATTAGTAGAAAACTTCCTCCTCTACATGATAGATGGATTAGATTGTCCAAAACGATCCCAGAATGTGGTCCGAAAATTAGAACAATTAGGGCTTTTATAAACTCTGCGCAGTTAGAGCTTTCTGGATGGTCCATCTTTCCTCAACCGGTACGATCAAACCACACATCCTTTTGATCTGAAACTTTTGTGGTTATTCATATATGGATGTGGTCTAAAAGATGGTCAAAGTAGATTCTTCATATCATCAATGATGGGCCACCTGGACCGGCCCAGAGTGGAACAGCGAAATCTGGAACTTTTTGGACAGTTCGTATTGTTTTGGCCACCACGATCAATCCGTAGCTCCGATCGACACGAAACCACTTGGGTTAGTTCGGCGTCGAGCTCCTCTTCGACATGGATGTGTTGGATTTCCAAATATCATTCAGATAGCTTCAGAAAACTGGTCTGAAAAACTAGGTACGGGAATACATTGCTGTTTTAGAATCTGGAATCTGAAACTTGGCTGGCCGACCGGTCACGACCGGTCGGACAGGGCTGGCCGACCGGTCATGACCGGTCGGACAAGGCTGGCCTTGCTCCAGGGAGTGCATCCGACCGGTCATGACCGGTCGGGCCTTCTTAGCCGACCGGTCTTGACCGGTCGGACCCAGTTTTGCTTGTTTTTCTTCTTTCTTTTCTTCTCTCTTTACTTTCTTCTTTCTTTGGTCCACCTTGGGCCTTCATCAAAGGCTCCAAATGGCCCCTTTTTGGTCTCTAATTGAGTGAAGTCCGCTCTCATCCCTACAATCACAAAACATGTATTTGATTAGTCTTTAAATCATGAAAATCTTGTATAATGAGTGATGAATTGGGGTTAGAATATGCACAATTAAGAGCTCAACACACCCCCCAACAAGCATTTTGCTAGTCCCGAGCAAAACATGCGTGAAACAAGTTCAATTCTTCAAAAACCAACTCTCCTTTAGAAACTATGCTTCTATTCATCCCAAGACACACAAGTGTAAAAGTCAAAAAAATTAGGTGATAGAAGTTGAAACCTTAAGCTCTTAAACCATAATAAGTATCCATATGAAATTCTCACTGATTGATTGATGAATAGAAGAACTTGAACAAATTCAACCTAGTGTGCATAGTGAAAGTTCATCTCATGAGTTTCTGGGCTCATCTTCTTTATAGATCAACTAAACTATGGATTTCAAGGTGCACAGAGCAACAACAAGCATATGACAGGAATTTGTCTTACCGTCCTTCCGACGACTTTCACACTACGTCCCATTTCCGGCTTTGGTTACGGGTAGACCATCCCCCGGTTGGTAGTAGGTAGCCCTAATCGGAATTTTCCACCATTTTTCCATCATTCCCAATTTCATCCTTCCTTTTCCTTTTTCTTTTTAAATTAGATAGGATTTTTAGAAATCCATATCTTTCGTTATTTTCCCATGGACAAGGATGGACAAAGTACCCTGGCTTGGTTTCTCAACACCTCAAATCTAAGTCTAGCCAATCCAAAAATCACATAATCCTTTCAACCCATGAAAATCGTGTAATGTGAACTAGGTGTAAAAGTGTTCAAATTTTCTATCACTCACATAAATAGGGGAATTCACATATAAAACCATTATATTAAAAGAAATTCAAAGCTTGCAACATCACTCACTTCGTATCTCCTCCTCTTATACTCATATCATCTTGAATGCATAGAAACAACGTTTTCCAAAAGAGTTTTGAATTTTAGAAAAATCGAAAATTTTCTACATAATTGCTCGAAATGTCACAAAAGCTAGTAGATTCATCTAAGGAATCTCCACCCCCCAACCAAAATCTTACATTGTCCTCAATGTAATAAGATATGCAATATGCATGACATGAGAGCAATGACATAAAACAAAGGAGAGTGAGAACGAGAGTACCTGAGGTAGCAAGTTGATCAATTCTAGCATCTTCCAATGTCTCAATGAGACTTATTCAATCCTAAATGTTGAAAGAAATCCTAACCTACCTACCTACCTTTGATTAGTCTAATTGACTACATGATCAAATTTGAGCAGGATCTTCATGAATTTCAATAGGTTTCTCATGAGGACCATCCAAAGTCCTGCTCGAATGTATACATGTGTGAGTTTCTTCATGAAAGTCCAATCATAGTATGCACCACACGCATGTAAGGAGGAGATAAGAGCAGCAAAAAGATATCTTCTCAAGTTCTGAATTGGGTTGTAATTGATTAAAAATGGGTCCTCCCAATTAGAATTTTTAATGGGTTGAAGAACCCATGATGGTGGAGAGACATTCATTAAGTATTTTTCAGTTTGGATTATCTCCTCCACAAATTCAGATTTGCATGGTGCTTCCACAAGCAATTGTAAAGAGTGTAAATCAGTGGAATGGTGTTCTTCAGGCACCGACACCGTGTCTAACAAACTATCCAACTCCTTAATCATCTCATCATCCAGATCATAGGGGTGGGTCATCCATTCCTCTAGGAAATCGAGAGAGTCGAATGAAGGGTCCTCGTTCTCCCTAAGTGATTGAGGAAATTCTGTTTCAAGGGTAAGGAATTCCTCCTCTATAGAGGGGAGGTCTTCCAAAGAAAAATTTTCAGATTTAGTGGTAAGCACATCATCTAGCATTGGTTGATCTTTTGAAATTTCAGATTGTGCCACCCCATCATCCAAAGAAACAGAATTTTCAACCCAAGGGAGTTCTTCCACAATAGAATCCGACATGTGTTGTTGGTGGAAAGACTCAAAAATATCGACTTCGGCCATCTCTCTAGCAAGAATATCTTTCAGTGATTCAAAAACATTCGGCCCTTTGGAAGAACAAATCATGGACTCACAATCATCCTTCAAACCCTCATTGTAGGCAATCAAACTATCACTTTCAGATTTTGTAGATTCCTCGGGTTCGTCAACCGTCCTTGAAATTTCTTCATCATTCAAATCGAAATAGCTAAAAGAGATAGTTGATTTACCATAATCGATGGTAATGGTGGGATCACTGAGATCAATATCCTCTAGAAGTTTAGTCATTAAATCTAGAGAAGGTTGGGTTTGGATAGCCTCATCCTCCTCATTGTTGGGGATTGATTCGGTGTTCCCAATGTTGGGTTCAATATTTTGAGATGGCGAGAGATTTTGTATGCTGTTATAGGCAAAATGGTGGAGATAAGATTTCACGCAGAAGTGCCCATTTGACTCTCGAGATCATCTGATCAAGAGTCCCAGAACGAGTAAATGCGGAGTGCCGGTTCGACTCTTGAGATCATCTGATCGAGAGTCGCAGAATGGATAAGTACGGGACGTCCATTCGACTCTCGAGATCATCTGATCGAGAGTCGCAGATTGGATAAGTGTGGGACACCCACTCGACTCTCGAGCTCACCTGATCGAGAGTCGCAGAGTGAAAAATACGGAGTAATTATTCGTAAGTCTCGAGTTCTCATAACCGATAGTCAAATACGGCAAAGCTCGATCCACGAGCAGACCTTCTCACAAGTCGTTGAAAGACGTTACGTCTAAATGAGCGAGTACTTGGACTCGCGACCATATTCCAACATGCGAGCAGCTTTCCTTCGGCAACATCTCTTAGCCTTCAGTACCAGCACCCGATTCCCATCGAGCAGCTTGTCCAATCCCTCTGCGACACCAAGCAGGGCTACACCCAGTTCGGTAGTTTCCATCCCTTCAGCGTCTCCTTCCTTTTCGCCGGTTATCACTCCAACTACGGTTTCCATGAGTGATCAGCGCTACTATTATGCTTACCAGCAGCCTGTATAGGGCGATTTTGGGCTTATCTTCCCCGCTGATTCCGGATCTCAAGGGATTACCATCAAGGAACGTGATTGCCAAAATAAGTAATTGGGCTAGATCTCGTCTTTAAGGATAAGGATCTTATCCCATGAAATCAGCAGGATCTCGTGTCATACCCGAGATCAACGGGATCTCGATATCTTGCGTAACAGATTGAATCATTTCAGATCTATATAAAGGGATGGCTCCATTAAGAGAAAGGTACACACAACTCTGTCCCGTTTTGCTTGGCTACACTTCTTCTTGCTTTGGCCTGACTTAAGCATCGGAGGGCTAACGGCTGGTCCCCAGCCACCCTTAGTTGCTGTCTGCCTTCTTTCAGGTTTGGCGGAGGGAAATCTCTGGTGAAGAGAAGGTGAACATCTGGAGGATCCAACTACAAAATCTGACGTTAACAGTTTGGCGCCGTCTGTGGGAACAGCTTGATCGTCAAAATCAATCGTTCCACCGATCAAAATCCTTCGGCGATGCCTCCTAAAAAGGCCGTTCATCCTTCAACTTCAAGGCAACCACCACCTCCGCCCGATGAGACGGAATCTGTACCCGCCCTTCCACCTGATCCGACGAATATCCCTCAAGGAGCCCCGAATATGCCGTCAACAAACCCATTACTGGAGGCTTCTGGAAATCAAGACGATGTCTTACGTTTCCTCGGAAACACCCTTCTGACTCTAAATGCCGGAGTTCAAGCGCTGTCAAATCGGCTTGATCAGCATTTCCCCGAACCTCAGAGACAAGCCTCCGAAGGGTTACCACCGCAGCCCATACCAGTGGCATCTAGACATTCTATGGACGAACCACAGGTCCCACCACTTGGCAGCCATCCCCCTGTACCGTCTCCACATTCTATACATTCTAGTTCGTCTCGACAACCTCAACCGCAGGGCTCCACCGCCGAAACATCGAGCTATACCCTACCATGGGAAGGAGATCTCAAAAGAATCCATGATCGTTTTGATGTCATGGAACAGCGATACCAGACAAATCGGCCATCTGCCGTCATGGCGGCGATACATCAATCCGAGTCCCCCTTCACCAGCGAGGTTATGGAAGCCCCATTACCTAGAAAGTATCAAACGCCTGTTATCACCCCGTACACAGGTATTGGCGACCCTCTTGAACATCTGGAAACATACAGGTCCCTCATGGAGTTGGAGGGACATGGTTCAGAAATCATGTGTAGGGCTTTTCCCTTAACATTGAAGGAAGCAGCTCGTACGTGGTTCCGGGGGTTAAAGCCTCGTTCCATCAGTTCCTTTTCCTAGTTATCGGAGATATTCCTTTCTCAGTTCATGGGAAGCATTCGCATTAAGAAGCCAGCCTCCCATTTGATGAATCTGAGACAGCAGCACGGGGAGACAATAAAGGAGTTCACAGTACGGTTCACTGCCGAAGCCGTCCAAACTGAGGGTTACACTGAAGAAAAGGGTCTTACAGCTCTCATTGCCGGAATAACGAGCGAGAAATTCAGGTTTGCCTTAGATAAAAGCCCTCCAAAAACTATGGCAGAGTTCCAAGCCAAAGCTCAGAAATATATCAATGTAGAAGAAGTCGCATTGACACGCCATGGAGTACAAAGTAAGAAACGCAAGCCAGAAGGAACCTCTTCTACAGATAAGAAATATCGTCGTGATCAGCGCGATCGTTCTCCCAAGAAGCCTTACTCTGGTAAATATCATAACTACACTCCTCTTAATCGGTCTCATGAAATGGTTCTAATGGAGATTAAACACAAGCCATATGTGAAGTGGCCTGCAAAGATCAAATCCGATCCCGAGAAGAGGGACAAGAGCAAGTTCTGTTACTTCCACAAAGATCACGGGCATAGGACCCAGGATTGCATCTCTCTACGAGACCATATCGAAGCCCTTATTCGAAAAGGCCATCTCCAGGATTATGTTGCTCGTAAAAATCGATCACCAGAAAGGGCGAAGACCTCATCTCGCCAAAAGGAACCGCCTCATCATCAAACCGACCAAGAGGACGCTGAGCCCACGGGAGAAATTCGCACTATCGTCGGGGGACCAGCTTGCGGGGGCGACTCTCAAGCTTCAAGAAAGGCATACGCTCGAAAGGCGTCTAAAGAACCCCAGCAAATCTATTGGCTGGAACAGACGTCCAGCTCATCGAAAGCGAACCATCCTCCAATTTCTTTCACCCTCGAAGATGCAGCGGGAATTCACTTCCCTCATGAAGACTCCATCGTAGTCACATTAAAGGTATCGAATTATCTAACTCATCGAATTATGGTGGATACAGGTAGCTCAGCCGACATTCTATATTTAGAGGCTTTCAATAAAATGGCTCTTGCTAGAAACCTCCTCAAGCCAGTATCGACCCCCCTCGTCGGCTTTGGAGGAGAGGTAGTAACACCTGAAGGGAGCATCGATCTCCCAGTTACTTTTGGAGAAAGTCCAGCGAAGACCACCGTCTTCGTGAACTTCCTCGTGGTGGACCGAAAATCAGCATATAACACCATTTTGGCTCTAACTAAGATTGGGGCAGCCTTACACCCTTCATATCTGTGTGTTAAATTTCCTACCCCAAATGGTATCGGGGTCGTGCGAGGAAGTCAACAGGAGGCACGGTCTTGCTACCAGATAGCCCTCCAAGATCGAAAGAAGGCTGAAGCGACACCCGTCATGGAGATAGCTCAAGATTCACCCGACGTTCCACCCACCACCTCGTTGGATCCGAGAGAAAATGCTCTGAAGTCAGGAACTCCGGGGGAGGAAACAGTGGCAATTCACCTGACCGAAGGCGACCCGTCTAAGATCGTATACATCGGGTCCTCCTTAACCAGTGACCACCGCGAAGATTTGATCCGTTTCCTCACTGAATACCAGGACGTGTTTGCTTGGTCTCATAAAGATATGCCAGGCATCGATCCCAGTGTCATCGAACATCGTCTCAACATCAACCCGAAGCATAAACCCGTACACCAGCGTCGACATGCCTTCACTGCAGAAAGGCAAATGGCGATCAAAACTGAAGTCGAGAAGCTGCTTGCGACCAATTTCATAAAAGAAGTTGACTACCCAGAGTGGGTCGCGAACGTAATTCTCGTCCGAAAAGCTAATGGCAAATGGAGAATGTGCGTCGACTATTTAGACTTGAACAAAGCATGTCCCAAAGATAGCTTCCCGACACCGCGGATCGACCAGCTAGTCGATTCAACATCTGGACATGCTCTCCTCAGCTTTATGGATGCTTATTCTGGTTACAACCAGATTATGATACATCCACTTGATAGCCAGCATACTGCCTTCATCACGGATCGAGGACTATATTGCTACCAGGTGATGCCGTTCGGTCTTAAAAATGCAGGGGCCACTTATCAACGTCTTGTCAACAAAATATTCGCTGCTCAAATCGATAGGAATATGGAAGTTTATGTTGACGACATGCTCGTGAAAAGCATCGTTGAAGATGACCACATTTCTGATCTTCGAGAAGCCTTTGATCTGATGAGGAAGTATCAAATGAAGTTAAACCCAGAAAAATGCGCGTTTGGAGTGTCTGCAGGGAAATTTCTTGGGTTCATGGTCGGCCAGCGCGGAATTGAGGCAAATCCTGAAAAAATAAAAGCATTGATAGAGATGAAATCCCCCACCACTCTGAAGGACGTCCAGCGTCTGGCTGGTCGCATCGCATCATTGAACAGGTTCATCTCGCGAGCATCTGACAAGTGCTTGCCCTTTTTCAAACTCCTTCGTGCAACGGCCAAATCTGATTGGAAGTGGACACCTCAGTGTGAAGAAGCTTTCCAACAACTGAAGCAATACATGAGCGCTCCTCCCATTTTATCTAAACCTGTAGCACATGAGCAACTCATTCTTTATCTCTCTGTGTCCACTACGGCCGTTAGCGCCGCTTTAATAAGAGAAGATTCCGGGGTACAGAGGCCCGTCTATTATATCAGTCGAGCAATGGTTGATGCAGAAACTAGGTATTCTGATATGGAGAAACTGGCCCTAGCCTTAGTCACGGCAGCTCGAAAACTGCGACCATATTTTCAAGCCCACGCTATTTTAGTACCGACTAATCACCCACTACGGCAAATCCTTCAAAAACCTGAGGCTTCCGGACGGTTAACTAAATGGGCGGTCGAGATCAGCGAGCACGATATCTCATTCTGTCCTAGGACCGCAGTCAAGGGCCAGGCCATAGCTGACTTCATCGCAGAATTCACACACTCTTCCGAAGATAATTCCATGACCAGCGACCAGCCTCCTTGGTCACTCTTCGTGGACGGGTCATCGCGGGCCACTGGCAGCGGAGCGGGCCTGATTTTGGTGGCCCCCGACGGGTCGCATTTCAATATGCTCTGCGTTTCAAATCTCGTGTCTCAAATAATGAAGCAGAATATGAGGCCCTGATCGTTGGTCTCGAACTGGCCATTGTCCTTGCAGTTCAGAATCTGTTAATTCATAGCGACTCCCAGCTCATTGTTAACCAAGTCCTTGGTGAATTCGAAGCCAAAGAAGAAAGGATGGCGTTGTGCAAGTCTCCTGTCCTCATCCTGCTCGCAAAACTGAAGACTTATGAAATAATTCATATTCCTTGCGAGCAGAACCAACTTGCGGATTCCTTGGCAAAGCTCGCCTCTGCACTAGAATCGGAGTTATCACATTCGATCCCCATCGAGCACCGTCAGAACCTGAGTATCGACTAAGCGACTCTCGAGCAAGTAATATCAGTACAATCATCCCCATGCTGGATGGATCCTATCATCCTTTATCTCAGAGACGGATACCTGCCAGACGACAAGAAAGCTGCAAGACAAATTCAGCTTCGAGCTGCCAGGTACACCTTGCA
This sequence comes from Liriodendron chinense, assembly GCA_003013855.2. Lineage (NCBI taxonomy): Eukaryota > Viridiplantae > Streptophyta > Magnoliopsida > Magnoliales > Magnoliaceae > Liriodendron > Liriodendron chinense. Next base: position 604,943 of record PVNU02000767.1, on the reverse strand, counting down.
AGATGGAATATTGTTGCGAAAAAGCTTCTCCTTGCCTTATTTAAGGTGTCTTCATCCAGAAGAAGCATTTCGTGTTCTAGACGAAGTACACCAGGGGGCATGTGGTAACCATCCCAAGGGGCGATCCCTAGCATATAAAGCGATGAGGCAAGGATATTATTGGCCCACTATGAAAGCAGACGCAATTGCATTTTCTAAAAAATGTGACAAGTGCCAACGATATTTACCTATACCTCATGTACCGTCCGAGTGGATGACCCCAGTTGATAGTCCTTGGCCTTTTGCTCAATGGAGGGTCGATATCATCGGGCCCTTACCCATGGGAAAGGGACAAAATAGGTTCGCGATCGTGGCGGTTGATTATTTCACCAAATGGGCCGAGGCAGAACCATTAGCCAAGATTACTGAGAAACAAACAACGAAGTTCATATGGAGAAATATCATATGCCGTTTCGGACTTCCTCACACTATAATTACCGACAACGGAACGCAGTTCGACAAGGCAGCCTTTGATGAATTTTGCGAAAAATGGAAGATACGTAATCTCCGCACTTCTCCATATCATCCTCAGGCGAATGGGCAGGTCGAGGCAGTGAATAAGATCATCAAGCACCATTTAAAGACCAAGCTAGGTGAATGTAAAGGGGTGTGGCCAGAACTTCTGCCAGAAGTATTATGGGCCTATAGAACCACGGCTTGTACATCAACAGGTGAAACTCCTTTCTCTTTAGCATTTGGTGTTGACGCAGTGGTACCAGTGGAAATTCAAGTGCCCTCATATCGGATCGAGCAGTATGATCCCGCGAGCAATCAGGAAAACCTCCGACTTCATCTCGATCTCCTGGAAGAGCGAAGAAATGCTTCTCAAGTACGAGTGGCAGCGTATCAACAACGTATTGCCCGATATCGAAATGCTAGGGTTCGGCCTAGATCCTTCCAACCCGGAGATTTGGTACTAAGGCAAAATCTCGGAGTTCCTGCTCGTTCATTGGATCCAAATTGGGAAGGCCCGTATCGGGTTATTAGGGTTGTACGACCCGGTACTTATTATCTTGAAGACATGCAAGGGAAGCCCGTACGTCGCCCTTGGCACGTGGAGCATTTGCTACGATACTACCCCTGGATTCGATGTAGTTTATTACAACATTTTATGAATAAAGTGAAGGATATCTTTTGGTCGTTACTCCATTTACATGGACCTGAATAGCCCTGAAGAGAATGCATACACATCCTCTTGGCCAATTGCCTACCCTTGGTAGGACTGAAATCATTACCAGTTGGTTGCTTCTCCATTCTATGGATTAAAAATAGCCCCGAAGAGAGCATACGTGCTCTCTTGACCAACCTTCTGCCCTTGGTAGAATCAAAATCTCAATCGATAGATCAGTCTATCTCAACGTGGACAGGGTCACACGACCCCCGGATTGAGTCTAATTCATTTTTTCATGAGTTAGTTGCTCGCGACTGATGAAAGGGATCGCACTTCCAGAATGGGAGCACCGCAGCTCGTCTCGAATTATGGGGTCGTACACCCTAAATGCGAGCAGCGCAGTTCGTGTTCGAATTAAGGGGTCGCATCCTCTGATGAGTCAACATGAGACCAACACAAAGCACAAATGAAAGATAAAGAGAAAACAGCAACAAAACAGTAACACTTCCAAAAATATCTTTTCATTAATGTTTAAACGATTACAGATACATGATCGCGAGTACAAGAGAGAAGAAAATAAAAGAAAATCAATCTCTTGGAGGAGGAGCCACGCTCTCGACTTCAGGGCCCGTTTCAGGAGCCCCTCCAGCCTGTGTGACTTCAGTCACCTCGTTCTCGGCAGCAGCTTGTTCTTCTGCAGCTATGATGGTCGCGACTCGACCGAATTCCCCCATATCGAAGGATGGGATCATTCGTTGCACTACTCTTAGCGCAAAGTCTCGACCAGCATCATATGACTCATATCGTTCATCGTCATATAGCTGCGAAGTCCGTAACTCAGAGATTGCCCGAGGACCTTCCTCCGAGAGCATTTTGACAAGGGCGACTTTCTCCTCGTCCCAATGGATCGAGTCGTCCTTAAGCTGTGCAAGAGCGGAGCGCTCTTTCTCCAAGTTCTCGTTGGCTTCCTTGAGCTGCGACCTGGCCTCCGCAAGCCGCTCCTCCAATGAGATCTTGTCTTGGCGAAAGATCTCCTTCTCTCTCTCCGCCTTCTCCTTCAAGTCGGCGGTCTTCGCGAACTTAGTGTCCAAAGCTTGATACCTTTCGGTCAACACTTGGACTTTCTCTATGAGGATTTTTATCTCCTCATCTCTCTTGGAGATCATTGCCTCACGAGACTTGAGGAGTTGATCTCGTCCCTGGACCGCCTTCTCCAAAGCGATCCTCTTCTCATCTGCTTCATCTATTACGCGGCGAGCGGCGACGATGTCTCGCTTCGTCCGCAAGATGAGGTCCAAGCCCTGCAAACAAAAAAGAGGGGTGAGAAAAAATACTTAAGAAACCCCAAAATAATAAAAGTTTGGACTAGGAGGTTCTACTTGAGCCATCCTTATCCCTGCCTCAAGGAAGAGGCTCTTGGGGCTTGGCTCAGGAAGAGAGCCGAAGGATTGGGGCGGGACGTTCTCAAATAAGAATTTACATATTGGGTGGAGGTGGCGAGGAACAGAATATGTCCCATTACCAGAAGGTTGGGCAACGATCAGCCCAGACGGCTCGCGAGGAGGGGCCATCGTCTCGCGAGCAGGTCCTTGCTCGCCAGCAGGAATCAGCTCGCGAGCAGGAGCTAACTCACGAGTAGGAGCCATCTCTCGAGGCTCCGTTTGCTCACGAGCTTCTTCAGCTGGAGGGCAGCTGGACCCTGCCCCATTTGGGGAATTGTCAACGATATTGATCACTGGCGGCCCGGGTGCGACCACCAGTGAAGGAATAGCGGGCCCTGCTGGAGCCCCCGCCCTGCTCGCGAGAGGAGCAGGCTGATCGTTACCCTTTTCGATGGATGGTTGAGATGGTCCGGCAGATGTTTTCTTCTGTCTCTTGGAGCTCGTGCCCTTCAGCCAGGGCAGCAGACCTCTCTTCTCTCCGACCTGCGTCATCTCGACTTCTCTTCTGGGTATTAAGCCCGCTGCTGCAAGACGTGAGGGAGACAAGCAAGTCTCGACGTGCCTATCACCAATAGGCACCTTGTACACCTTTACAATTTTTTCGTTGATCCCTCCTTTCAAATTCGGTTTTCTCAAGGCCGGGATACCTACGAGCACAAACAAGGGTCAAATGAAGAAAAACCCTAAAACCCTAATTGAAGAAAAACTGCTCAATGCGGGATTGTGCCTACCTTCACAGAAAAAGCGGTTTACTCTTGGGCCCCTGGAAGAAGCAAATTCCTAGTTCCCGGATGCATAAAACCAGCGCTTCCTCCAGCCGGGATAATTCGATGAGGGCTTTCCCAACACGAAGTTATCCCGGTGACAATAACACAGATAATACCAGCCTTCGCTGGAGGGTGCCTTCTTCAAGCGGAACATGCGGAGGAACTCATCAGCTGTAAGCTCCCCGTTTCCGGCTTGAGCCTAAAGGACGAATGAGCTTAGGACCACCCTCCATCCATTCACGATAAGTTGCCCAGGGGCAATCTTATAGTATCGAAGTACATCCCGGATGAAGGGATGGAGGGGAAGACGAACCCCCAGAATGAGTTGATACTCATAGAAGGCCACACACCCTAGGGGAGGGGAGTCTGGCGTCTCTCCATCTCTGGGTAACCGGAGAGCGACTGAGTCAGGGATCGAAAATCTCTCCCGCAACTCCATCAGCCGGTTCTCCGATAGAATGGAGGGATATCCGGCCGCTGTATACTGACCTGCCGGAACCCTTGCGTTACTAGAAGCAGAGGATTCCGGGGTGGCATCTCCTAAGGGAACGGTAGTCTCCTCAGAATCACCAGCCATGGGGTATTTAAGAAGAAAAAGAAAGAAGAGATACCACAGTACGAGAGGAAAGAAAGAGCACCAAAAGAGATCGAGGAAGACACCAAGGAACTCCGGAGGAAGATGATTGAAAGGCAAAGGAGAATTCTGAAACTTCTGTGAAAATCAGAAGATATGGCGGACTCCGTATATTTATAAGCAATCATTCCGCCGTATATGGTAGCACGTGGCGATCTCTCGTTCGGCACAGCACTCGAGCAGGCACGCCCATTAAATACTTGGACACGTGGTGAGCGTCTCTTCATTTTCTGACTGCGAAAAGGCTGGCGCTCATTAATTCCAGCCTAATCATGTACGGCTTCTCAGTAAAGGCAAGAGGCAGTCGCGCATGACAGCAAGCTAAGTCCTTTCCTTAAGAATTCTTGGCGGCAAGGACTTGGGGGGCATCTGTTATAGGCAAAATGGTGGAGATAAGATTTCACGCAGAAGTGCCCATTTGACTCTCGAGATCATCTGATCAAGAGTCGCAGAACGAGTAAATGCGGAGTGCCGGTTCGACTCTCGAGATCATCTGATCGAGAGTCGCAGAATGGATAAGTACGGGACGTCCATTCGACTCTCGAGATCATCTGATCGAGAGTCGCAGATTGGATAAGTGTGGGACACCCACTCGACTCTCGAGCTCACCTGATCGAGAGTCGCAGAGTGAAAAATACGGAGCAATTATTCGCAAGTCTCGAGTTCTCATAACCGATAGTCAAATACGGCAAAGCTCGATCCGCGAGCAGACCTTCTCACAAGTCGTTGAAAGACGTTACGTCTAAATGAGCGAGTACTTGGACTCGCGACCATATTCCAACATGCGAGCAGCTTTCCTACGGCAACATCTCTTAGCCTTTAGTACCAGCACCCGATTCCCGTCCAGCAGCTTGTCCAATCCCTCTGCGACACCAAGCAGGGCTACACCCAGTTCGGTAGTTTCCGTCCCTTCAGCTTCTCCTTCCTTTTCGCCGGTTATCACTCCAACT